>OZ002744.1:49064436-49664436 GCA_963924295.1 Dioctria rufipes | reverse complement strand
ACAGAACATGTAAATAAGTGGCAAAAAAATAGGTTTTTTCAGTATTATTAGAAAGAATATTGACTTTATGACAGCAATTAACATATACAATGTAATGATAAAACCGCATTTCGAATACTGCTCAACTATATTATTTATGGGGAATCAAACAATAATTACAAAGGCTACAGAACAAAGCGATGAGAATGATCTGATGTGTCAACAGATACACGCATGTTCGATAGATGTTGGAAACTCTTAAATGGATGAGCATTACCCAACGAATTATATTTAACACTCTTTTATTTGTTTTTAAAATGAAATATGGAATATTACCAAATTATTTAACAAAAAGTTTAGTGTACGTTAATGAAGTTCAACCATATAATTTAAGGAATACTATGGATTTTAGATTAAGTTCGCATAGAAATGTTAGAGACCAGAAATCATTTATGTACAAAGGATTACAAATATTCAACAGTCTTCCAATAGATGTTAAATTAGAAAAAAATATTAATGAATTTAAAAGAAAAGTTAATAACTTTGTAAAATTTAATTATTAATTATGGGACCAAAATATGTGAAATTGATTTATTGTTTTGCGTTACTGTAATAGTTATATACTAAATAAATATCATCTATCTATCTATCCGTCTACCTATAAATCTTTGTACATTTCCTTAGTGCGTTCTATCTGTTCCCAGTCTGGGAATCCAATATGCAATCTTATGATTCTAGGATGGAGTTTATTCAAAGAAAGTTCACAAAGTATCTTTTAAACCAAATTCTATAAGGCACTTGTCCGCATTATCAAGCATAGGTACTTATCTATGGGTCTCGAATCTGTCCAAGCAAAAAGAGAAGTAATTGAAATTTTATTGATTATGTATCTTTTATGCAATGAGCTAGATTATATCGATTTGCTGTATTTTATTAATGTATATGCAGTGGAAATAAATATCCTTTCTGCTTTATATCCCACAACATAGAACCAATTATGACTTTAGAGAGTCGCTTACGAGATCAATGATTAAATTCAACCAGTACTACGAGTCTTTAGATGTGAATAACAATAGGTTTATTTTTAAATTAAAACTTAAGGAATTTCGAAAATTAAAGTTGTATATGCGTTATAATTATTTTTGTACCTTATTTAATCTGAATTGTTCAATAAGGTATACTACCTAATTTATAAGAGAGATTGGTCTGTAGACCATAATAATAATAAATAAATAATAAAGATATAAAGGTCTGGGCAGTGGCGGATCCAGGATTCTGGTGAGGGGGCGCTGCTATGCTTTAAAAATGGTATATGCTGAAAACTGAACAAAAGTTTGAAGACACTCGCTACCACTCGCAAATGTCAAATTCACAAAATTTATCATTTAAAACATACGAGTCGAACAGATTAGCAAGTGGTTCCACTCGTAACGAAGAAAGTTGAGCCACTCCCGAAAATCAAAGGAGATGTTAGATTATTCGTTTTGTTTTGGTTTGTAAATAGTGGAAGTGTAAAACTCCACAATCCTCCATTTTATTTAGTAAAACCGGGGAAATGTATTTTACTCAAATTGACGAATCATCATCAATTTTATTTTTGTAAAATACAGGTATTAAAAATTCACATTTATTTAAATTATCTGTCACAGAACAGATGCCATACATACCTTGTACATATATAACTTCATGTGCAAGCTAAGAAAGTCCCACTTTTGTTTTTTATATTATTAAGCCAAGCTCAGGAGATATCCTATGAACTATGATGCAAAGCACAGAATGGCAAGAAGTTGATAAAGAAAGCAATTAGGGAACGTGAGGAGGGTGGTGAAGGTGCTGATGTGTGTCACCCTTAAACTTTCGCAGATTACATGCCAGGGAAAAGTTTGAAGATGGGAGACTGTTCCACGTTCGCACACGACCGAAAGTATTTTGAAGGGTAAAAGGATGTACGCGGCTTGCAGTGCGAGTATTACATGGAGGAATCCGGGATCAGACTAGACATTTCATCAAAATATTGATCATGCATGTAGCAATATAGGAACGAAAGGCAACCAAGATTGCGGCGGTGCTCGTGTAAGTCCATATGACAAGTTTTTGCCACATCGCCAATGAGCTAAAAGCTCTCTTTTTGACAATATGCAACGAAGATTCGACCAGCCCCGGGCTACATATGGAAATTGTATTCCATTCTAGGTCTGATGTAGGACTTGTAGAGGAGCGCTAGAATCGATAGGCTGATATATTTCTTACACCATTTCACAAATCCAAGATATTTCTTTGCTTATTTGGCAACAGAGAAGTTGTGATCTGTTCAGCTTAACATACTGCAAATATTAATGTCAGGAATACATTAATACGGTTTATCGTCAAGAAGTACTCCATCAAAAGAAACGGGAGTGGAAAAATTATGATCTTTGAAACTTAGATATATTGAATTGGATGCGATTCGGTTTGCTCCAAGTGAGGATATTATCAAGGATGTTATTCATGGATCTAATCATGCAAACTAAGGTGACAGATGTCACATTTCCTCTGTAGTCCCCAAGGGTGTCAAGGAAGTAAGCGAAACCTAGGGTACTGTCATCGGCAAAGCAATGGATGGGATTGAAAGTAAGGGAAAGCAGATCATTAATGTAAATTGAGAAGAGAGATTGAGAGATAGCAGAGCCCTGAGGCACCCCGGCATTTATTGGCTGAGATTGAAATGTAACGCCATCTAATATAATCCGGATTAAGCGAGCAGATAAAATACTTTACATTCATAATAGAAGAGGACGGGAGAGGCCAAGTGCATTAAGTTTGGCTAAAAAGACTGAATTCCAGACAGTATGATAACCCTTTGAAATATCTAGGGCAACGATCTTGGACTCACCAATATTGAGAAGGCTAAGGCTTTAACGTTCCATAAGAAAAGGCAGAAAAAGGAAAGCCATATCGGCGATCGTTGTGGGTTTGATTAGTTGGAGTTAATGATAGATTCAAAAACCTTTTTAAGAATCGTAGGGATTGTAATTAGTCGATAATTTGAGGGATCTCTGCCCTTTCTTTTCTTGGGAATAAACTGAACGTGAGGTAGTTTCCAAGCAATTGGAAATTTTCCTGTCGAATAAGACAAGTAGAATAGCTTTCGCAGAGCTTTAGCCAGAAACAAAGCACAGGTTTTATTTAACGGGGGCTTGAAACTATCAAGACCTGCAGCTATGGTGACGTTGATCTCCTTAAGGACCTTGAACATATCTCTCGTATGGATGTGTATTGGCTCTTTCTTTACACATCTACAAGGAGGATATAAACTGGGTTGAAAATAAGAATTTGAAGTGAATCTAACAGTCTAAATATTAGTTTTATTCAGGGAGTAAACAATCACTTCATTGTAAAATAGTGAAGGAATAGAGGAACTGCTGAAATTGATCCTGATAGTTTAGACCTGGAACAAGAAACCTTTGCTGTCTTTGAGTGTTGCCAATATTCTAACGTTCTGATTACAAAGAAATTTTTCTCTTTGGATAGTGTTTCAGTTCTGGACATGGATGCAATTGATAGGTGCGAAAAGCAAACTATTTCGCTTTTATTGCTTGGTTGTACTTACCGCTAAACCAAAAGCGATTTTGCTGTTGCTAAGATCTCCTGTGTTAATACCGTATGTATTCACGCATGCCCAAGGCTTATAATTGTACTAAATTCAAATGTGCATTCATCAACATCCGAGCAAAACAGACCGAGCAATCAAATTCTCTGGGATACTCATTCAGACTTTCCCAATCTGCAGATTTATTTATGACATTTTACGAAATAACAAAAAAAATTATTTAAAAATTAATCTCTTGTTTTAAATGTATTAAAACTAACTACAACAATGCATAATGACTTCTTCGTCGTTGTTTATAGTTTCACTGAATTTTGAAGACCTTTTGGCAGCTGTTTTCAATTAAAACCAACCTTCCATCGCATTAACAAGAATAGGCTGTGTCTTACTTCAAACACCCCGAGAGGAGTAACGCTCATGTACAGGTATCCGCGCTTCCTGTTTTCTCTATAGGCTTCAACAACCTGCGTTCCTAAATGTATCATATTGAACGCTTCCAGAAATTGTTACGTTTTTTACAAAAGGTGCAGAAGAATAGATGTGAATCGTTTTGTTAGGAAAAATTCAGAAGATATACTCCAATTTTTTCGGTGGTCTTTAGGGGGGTCGCCCCCCACGCCACCTAGCTGGATCCGCCCTGGGTCTGGTACACAGCACAGAGAATACAAATTACTCTCATTAAATTTCGACACATTGCAGCTGACGTTAATTCGTCAGTTAAATGTATAGAAAAGACAGAGAGAGGAGAGTGAGGGTATTTTGTTCTGTGATGTGCCGTGCTTTTCTATACATTACAAGTCACTTCGTCTACAAATAATGGAACGAACATTTTGTATTCTCTGTACCGTGGGTCTAGTATATAACCAGCTCACTTGATCCTATTACTTTTAGTTGACAGAAATGTTGACATAGAGTGACTCATTTCGCTTCTAACAGTTGAAGTTTTTCGGTGGGTGTCGGTGGAAGTCGTCTACTTTAGAGAAGTTATGATTTATTTTACTTTACTTTTCTGATTAGAAAGAGGAGAATAATTGGGATTGGATAACTAAAAATTATTCTGAGTGAGCTAGTTGCATCGCAGTCTGATTTGCCTATGGTCGTTGCTAATTTTTATTGAACCTTTAATTTCTGCTCATCGCAATATTTCATATAACGGGAAATCACACCAAAAGTTAGCGTTGGCCGGTTTATATGCTATCGTACCCTTATTATTTAACATCTAAAGTTTTGTCACTACATACAACCATTCATACATACATATCTTTATGTACTTGTATCACTATACATAAATCATTACGCTTCACTAAAACTGTAAGAAAGGTTTTACAGAAAATGTTGTGGTCCATGCTATTTGCAGAGGCTTATAACTTTTATAGGTTCTAAGTAGATATAAAAGGGTCCCCTCCTTTTTGAATAATTCTGACCAAAGTAAAAGTTATTCCCCTCATCCCTCTCACAGAATATAGAAGTAATTTATTCCGTAGTATCTTAACTTCAAGAATTTTCTCAGAATATTAATTTTTCTTGATAATAAGTAATCCTGTCTGTGTGTGTATGTCGAAGTCCTTTTCTGCTTACAATCTTCCTATATATTAAATATGGGGATGTATAATAATAAATACATATACTAGTGTAGAGAGGATAAGCAACTTAAATGCCTGCAGGTAAACCAAGTATGCTAGCCGGACCAAGTTGTTATTTCCTTTGGATAATTTAGAAGTGCCGGACAGATATAAACTAGAACAATTTGCAAAGTGTTAAAGGACGTGTACTGAACCAAAAACTTTTCGAGAAGTAAAGAATTTATCACTAACTGTAAATGTAGTGCTGCATTTAATGCTAGAAAATGCTTGCTGAGTTAATCTTGATGTTGTAAGGGTAAATTACCTTACCGAAAAAATCATTGTCTGTTTTAAATAGGAAACTTAATATTATTGAAGCGATAATATTGCTCCTTTGACAAAAATAAAACTGAAATTTTTAGTGTTTTTCTTTATTTTGTATATATCACAATTCATTGTCGGTAGATGGTCATAGTTAAAGCTAATATTGTTGATAAAGGCAGGAAATATGACGTCTATTAAACATAAGGAAATTAACTTTTAATTGTGTTTAAAAGACGTTTCTAATAAGTTATGAAGAATAAAAATAAAAGAAGTTTTTATATACGTTTTGAGTGATAATTTTATTAGTAGACCTTTAAATTTTGAGGCATTATTTAACTTTCCTCAATTTTAATAATTTATATAATGACGGTGTATTTCAGAATAGTGCCTCCTTGCTTATGATTAAATTTATCATTGCGAAATAGTGTTGGAAATCCATGGGCCTAAAAGTGTCTTTATTCAGTGTAATAATTATGAAGTTTCGATTTCTATATAAAAGTAGAATCAATAAAAATTATACTTGCAGAATTTATAGAAAAAAATCTGAAATACATATTTTTATTTAAGGTTCGGCAAAACCATTATCGAAACCGAAAATATTAACCAATCAAGGTGTATACTTCAATCATTTAAGATACACTGCAAAAAATTCCCCATCTCCAATAAAGTATTGGGGTTAAAATAATGGTGGCAGCAGTGGGATCCAACATTTATTTATGAACTAATATGGGTACAAATTATTTTTAGTGTTCCTCCAACGGACCGCTCTCAACATTCTATCGGATGGTGTCACTTTTTTCATCGGGATCAATTATGAATTAGGATAAGATAGATATGAACAAAACAATCAAGACTACTCAAGCACAATTTCAAGTTATCAACATATATAAACACATACTTAGAGGAATCTTTAAAAATAAAACAGACCGCGGCTCAAAAATTGATCCTTGAGAAACAACACGAAAGATGAGTAGTAAATAAGAATGGCAGTTATATTTAACACATTTGACGCTATGAAAGAAAGACCTTAGTGTAATCAAGTTTAATACCCAGTCGAATCATAACCTAGGCTATTATTTAAATTGGACGTAACCTTTCAAACTGGTTATGTTACAATATGATAATATCGTAGCTGTATAGAATGCTTTACGAATGGTCGATTGGCTATACGAGTATGTTTTTCCTATTTGTGAATAGTTCGAAGTTTTTCTAGAGATTTCGAAAAGAAGCTGTGAAGATGCTGTGATAGAGCGCAAGTCAAACGGAAACAGTCATTTTTTTCTGTAGAGTTGATGAAATGTCGCAATCTTTAAACTGTATGAATATAAAAGGTAAATATGTTTAGGAATTTTGGAGAGACATTATTATAGGATCAATAGACTTTGTAGAATAGACTTGATCAATGTAAAATGAATAATGTAGGTATACCACACAGACACAATATGTCTCAAGTTGTTTTAAATCATATACTACAATTTTGAACACAATGTATAGGTATAGGTACCTACTCTACTATATGTACATAAAAAAGCAACTCATCTGGAGGACACGTGCGGGAACGTAAAAATTCAATTAAAAGAACCCCACTGAGAATTCCATTAAGGTGATAAATCACCACCAACATGATGGCACGTAGCATTTCCAGAACCCTACACTATAAAGCATTTCAATACGTGATAATTTATGGTCACTCATGGTATTTCATTAGCACATTGCAGGCTGAAATTTTCGCTTAATTTTAATGATGTATTCGCATAACTCTTCACATTTCTGGCGTTGTTTTGAAATGTAGCTGCCTGCTATTTACTTACCTCCATTTAATTGAATGATTAACGCTGTGAACTAGAGCTGGGGCACATTCCGAATTAAATTGCCAATTATGGATCGGTCTTGCCTGTCTTTCACGTACTGTAAAGAGCGAACACCACGACATTCACATCACGCACCATGCCTATATTACCTACATAGGTAACATTTTGAAACTTAATTACAATTTAATTGCTTCATGCTTTAAGTTTGTTTATGCGAATATGTGCGTGCGTATAGTGTCACTTTTTTTTTTATATTATTAAGCCAAGCTCAGGGGATACCGTATGATGCAAAGCACAGCATGGAAGGAAGGATATAGAGAAATGATTGGGGGATATGAGGAGAGTAACGGACGTGACGAAGTATGTCGCCCTTAAACTTCCGCACATCTAACTCTAAAATGGGAGGATACTGTTTCGGATTTTACAAGATCTTTGAAATTCTAATTATGTTTAAGGATTGAGACTTTTGTTCTTAAGTATGCTCTTCTTGCTCTTGTTGTTTTGCAGAATACCTAATCTAGGGATATATCTGATTTCGAGCTGTCTATTTTTGGACGATAAATGTCAGTTTTGCGTATAGTTATTTCTTAAATTTTCTGTTGCCATAAATATATTCATTTTATTCTCAAAGATAGAAATAAATAATATTATTTGCCTCCGTTATTAGTAGAGAGAAATATTTATCTCACCTCGTCTAGCATGATGACAGACCTGAAGCACAAAGAAGGTTGAATTTTTACTTCTCAGAATGTTGGTTTTTTTGTTTTTAATTGTGCATGGTTTGCAAAATACTGTCCTTCCATCCTTAGCTAATGAGTGAGTACCTTTGGTTGATAGGGGCAGTTAAAGTATTTTTTTTTTCTTCAAGAGATTTGAATATGACAGCCCAATCCGCGGGCCCTTAAGCCTACTCAAGGGGCCCTCCTAGTCGCTGCAGCACCTTATTGCATCTGATCTCTCATTTTAGCCGCAACCAACCTACCAACAGAGTTTGAAATTTTGAAATCCCCTATATGGCTACTTTCAGAATTTGAAATTCGAATTTTCGAAAATCGTAATTTTTATTTTTCTCGCACTTAAACGAAAGAAAAGAATTCTCTGTATCTCCTTGGCCATTTCGATGGTCCTTGTAACTTTTGTTTTTATAATTATCACATGGGTGAAGAGTATAGGGTTGTACAAATTAACAATAAATAAAATAATATAATACTAAAATTCAATTAAAGGCGGTAGCTTTTATCAGAAAAAAATGGTAGCCTTCTCGGTCATACTTATAGCCAAAGCGAACAAAAAAGTTTTTTTTTGTTAAACTAAAGTAAAAAGATAAAAAATCAATATCAACATAACTGTGGCAAGGACAATCTTAGTTTATATTTCAAACGTTTTCTATAACAATCGAATTGCGTTACATATTCTCTAGTCTATTCTAGTAATTTTGCATAACAATTTTCATACCATTCTTGATAATTATGTGCTAACTTGGATGTAGTCTCGCGATAAATAGAAAATATTTAAGAATTCTAAATACAGTCTGTTCCTTGAAAAGGTATATTACAAAGTACAGGAAAAAAGGAAAAAAATTAGCTTTATTTTTTTTTTATTAACTGTTATTAATCAAGAATTTCGCAAAAAATTTGGTAATGTTTCTGTATACCTCGCTTTCGGGCTAACATCAGGCAGAGTAATCGATCCTGCTATTATGTCTGCCCAGAGGTGGGTGAAGTGAAGATATTAGCCTTCGGTTTAGCTACTTTCACGTAGTGTGAGTTGGTAAGTAACCACTGTTTGGTTGGCTTGACACTTATTAGTGGGCTAAACGGTGATCTCATTCCAAATCAAGGTGGAACAGCATACGCCGAGAGCTGCATGTCTGAGGGGGTACTCAGTTGCTAGTATGCGAACTCTGGATACCAGGCGACTTGAAGTTTTAATTAGCCATCCGTGGGAGCAAATATGTAACTATCAGAAAAGGCAAATCACTTCTAGCAAATGTGCCAATCCATGGATGTCTGAGGAATCGGAGGATTTCATTACTGAAATCTCGACATTCATGGAAAATCTGCTCCTACAGGGGAGCTCAGCTGATAAGCCGTGACTCCTATGTAGATCGCCTATGCCCCTCATGGGTCGAGTGAGCTTGACTGGGACGGGGTAGTCATTACTGCGACCTCAGTATCGAAAGGTGCTGACGGTAGTGACCGAAGCGGGATCTCCCGACCCAGGATACTCTATGGAACAAGGAAAATAAGAAAGAAAAGAGCTAAGGAGATGTCCAGTTCTGTCCGTGGACCTTCTCCCTCTCTCTCTGCGCAGGTGGTCAGACGTCCGGCTAGGCAGGTAGTGGGAGTAGTAGTAATCCTCAAGTCGTCGGAAAACTAAACACTGCGGGGAGGAACAGATCCGGTACGCCAAAAAGGGAAAGGAGGAAGGCGAATGCGGGAGAGAGCATCCCTCCTGTGATTACCCCCTACTTAGTCTCCCACCAACATTCATCCTAGCGTTGGTGGTGATGTGGGCGTAGTTACCCATAGAACCAAGCGCGTTCGATCTGAGAGATCTGGTGCGCAGGAGGGTAACAGAAATAAACTGAAGAAGAAGTCTGCAGTGTACCTCTTCCAAGGCTCAACAGACTGGCTATGAATGAGCACACGAGGGAACGTAGAGCGGCCGTTTACTCGCAGGCTGCTAGATGGGTTTTTCCTGTGGTCGTGAACGCAAGCGACTCAGAAGCTCCTCCCACCGACAATCATTTCTGCTTTTCAGGGCGCAATTTGTGACGTGATCGGCAGACTGGCCAGTGAAATCGACCCTTCATCCGAGTAAGGCTTTGGGTTCCTGACAATACCGGGCCATACTCAGGATACCGCTGAAATATGCAGGTGGCTCAAGATCCAAAATCAGTACGAGGAGGTGCAAAGTTTTTCACAAAATGGAGCGCTCCAAGAACCCGAAAGGGGAAAGCGGGTGCACTTATCTTCACTAAGAGTAACCCTCAATACAGCAAGACGACGTCTTTTTTTCTAAGATGCTGCCTTTCTGACTTGTGTACAAAGTCCCAACAACAAAAAGTGGTGCCCGTGCAAGAGCTTTGGGTCTGGAAAGACCTCAAAGGGCCTCAAATCTTGTATGCCACCGCGTGCGCTTGTGCCTCTTCTGTGTAACTGGCACACTACGTAAAGGGTTCCTTCAAGAGGAATGTAGTCAATAGGGAGTTCAATATTTCCCATATGACTCTGCCATTCCCCTCTCACCGAGGGTTAGGTACATGAAGTGTAATCGGCTTGGTGTATTGGTTGTTGCCTACACTCATCACGTTGCCTGGAGCAGCTCAGGCTCTAACCACCGGTTAAAAAACTGCTGGAATTCATAGCTTCAGCGGACCTGGTTCTGTTGAATCAGGGCAACGAACCGGCCCTTGCAACCAGCCGAAGACAAGAAATCATTGATGTGACTTCTGCATCATTTGACGCCCTTCATTTGTTCTCCGGCTGAAGGTTATCGCGAGAGGAAAGTCTCTCTGATCACCGTTTTGTATGGCTGCTGGTACATGTTGGTTGACTCGCTCATCCCGGTAGTGAAAAATGAGGGATTCTCGTGTGAAGCTTGTGCTGATGACATCCCTTTGCTCATATTCAGGCACAGCATGTTTGCCGCCTGTGCCTTCATGAACCTATGCATAAATTTTTTTAGGACCGTTGCACCCGTCATGATATGGAGATGTAAGCTTATAAGATTCGTTCTTCTAAAGCTCTTTAGACACAATATACAACTGTCTCCCATATCAAGCACGTCGGAGTCTACCTTGACTCGAAACGGACGTGGAGATTGTATATAGGGGAAAAGTTAATGCGCCTGTGAGGGTTTTCACTGAATTCAGCAGAGAATTTGACTATATTTTGGGCATAAAACAGAGTTTTGTGTACTAGAAGTATGCCGCGATCGTTAGACTCATGCTAACATATGCGTCCTGTGCATAGTACCCAAGGAAGCTAGTGGAGATTGCGGGTCTGCAAAGTTTTGCCTGACTACAAATTCCGGGCTGCAAGCGATGTACTGAGGTCCTACTTAATCCTGTATCTTGTCATTCAGGCAGATGCAGAAAGTGCTGTGGGCATATTGCGTTTATGGAGTGTTGGGAGGCCGACTAGGCTGGTTCTTCGAATTGCTCATTGGCGTGAGCGTGAGTACTAGAACTGGGAAAACCCTCCGGCTAGCATGCCACTTCATTTTGGCTGTCGCTTCTCTGTGAGTTTTCCTGAAAGGAAATCGTGAAATGAGGGAAGTGCGTAGCGAACCTTTCCCGGTGCGGTATAAAAAGTTTTACCGACGGGTCTTTCACTAATGAGGGAGCCGGTGCGGGATATTGAGATGGATCACTTACTTGGAAGGCATACTGCTCTCTAACAGGCTGAAAGCTTCGCCATCGCAGTGGCAGTGAAGGAAGCCTTTGATATGGAAATCACGGTCTCAGTGGCCCTCGGATAACATCTAAGTTACTGGGGGACTGGAGCTCGTCCGTGGATAAATTGTGTATACACAACAAGGTGTCCCTTCAGTGGACTCCTGGTCACATGAGTGAAATTGGAAAGGAAACGACCGACCTTTATCTAGGGATTGCTCTGATTCTCCGTTCCTCCTACTGGAACCCGCCGTAGGTATCGGATCTCTCATCAAAGCGGATGATTGTAGGCTGAATCAGCAGAGATGGGAAAACCTGATTACTTGCAGGTGCACAAACCTTTTTCTTGATGGAACCAAAGGAATATCTCTGATTTTCTCTTGGTGCTCGGAGGGAAACAAAGTAGAACTGTCGGTGGCTTTATCACCAGCCGCAGTTTGCTTCATGCTCATCTAACAAGGATGGGACTTGTTAATAGCCCTGATTGTCTGAAGTGCCTCAAAGGAGAACCTGAGACAACCGAACACTTTATATGTACTTGTCCGGCCTTCGTCAGGAGCAGGCTTGATAGTCCTACCCTACTATCTGTAGATGAACTGGAAAACCTTCCGCACCTAGGCCTGATATGCTCAGTAAGAGGACAGGAAGGTTTTGTTAATGGGGCTTCTAACAGAATAGCACAATGGGCCCCTCGGGCTTCCGTGCTTGGAATATCTCGTCCACTGCGTTTTAAAAAAAGTACTATATTGGATTCTCTTGTGAAAGTCCCTTCGACAACTCCTAATTCATTTTGAAATGATTTGGAGATGATTGGTGCATGAAATTTGCCTTCCAATGAGTCCTTTATATAAAGACCAACAAATTGTCGATAGGGCTTGTGTCTGACCTCTACAGTGGGTAATCCAAAATTCTTATATTATTTCCTTTCTTCTCTGTACTGCAGAGATGATTCCCATATATCTGGTCGCTGTCTTCTTACTTAATCCAATCTAAGTTTTCTTCTCTATAGGTCCGCTTTCGCAGACTTCAGCAAACTAATTTTGTTACTGAACTTCTTCATTCTCTGTGCAATAAAATTTTCGGTAAATGTAATGCACTTCCCGAAACCTTTCTTCGAAAAGAAGAAGATCTTGGGTTGAACTGTTTAGTGAATCGTAGCTTCACCTTATATCGCCCAGGGTTTCCTCTTTTGATTAATTTACCCACAAATTGATGAATCGTCCATAAAGACGAAATTGCTCCAATCCCCAATTTCCCTTGCTCATATGTTAAACCTACCTTCAGAAAGGGTTTCTTCTGCGCACTTTTGTAATCAATAACCTTTTCAGCAAGCCAACGCCGGATAGTATTCACGGATGTACCTCTATTTATTTCCTAGAAACTTTTTCCTTGCCTTGATAAAAGTATAACATTTTTATTCTCCTTAAATCATCGGTGATCGCATTGACCTCGTTTGTTACTCCTGATCTAATATCACCTCTTCTAAGAAAGTCATCAACATTGACATGTTCTCAATAATTGCGAATCCTCTTGTAAACAAATGCAACCGATGTATACTGGATACATGGTCTCCATTTTTTTATGAACAATTTCGGGTGTTGAACTAAAAATGTCGAATTAAATATTTCCTTGTACGCGACGGAACTTATTTCTGGCTTTGTAATGATAAATGTTCAACTGAAAATTAAGTTTTCACTTAACTGCGAATTAAAGGAAATGTCAGAGAACAAGACCATACAGATAAAGGTGCAGAAATTGGGCTAACATAGATTCTAATGGACTGGACCGTATTTGCGAAATAATATTAGAGTACCATTGAAGTAGTTATTCTAAAAGGAAATGATTTTTGGGAGACACAACTTAAGTGAATGGAAGCTTGCTGTTTGTAGGGAAAATAAAATTGCATCCCAACATTTTAAAGAATTTTGTGTACATTGATTATTTTGAAGGCTATGGTTATGGGGAGATCATGCTAGTTGACCGTGAACCCCTTACATTACAGAGCGTGATGGAAAAGAACTCATAAATTGAAACTTCATATATAAACTAAATTTTAGGTAAAGCACGTACTTTGCAATGAACTCCTCAACAATTTTATAAATACAGGTAAAGAATAAATGAATATAAAATTGTTCACTTGAATCCCTCTCCCCACCTTCCTTTCTTAAGCAATTCCTAGCTACGCCAATGTTTTATTTTTTTTATCCAGCAGATTTGATATTGAATCGTAAGTCAGATATTCATTCAACTATAAATAGGAAAAGTGTCACTACATACATATTCATAATCTAATTATAAAGCAGAATGATTCATAAAATATTCATTAAAATCGCGACTTATTTCAATATTTATCGTGTAGTCATTGCCAGGAAACAGCTCCCCATTATTCGTGGATAAAATTGAATTTGCGTTAAGTTTAAGTCCTTGACCATAATCGAAGTTCCTAAATTATCCACAGAAGTTCCTTAAAAATGGTGTCAAAAGAAAACTGTACACACTTTATTCAAACACGAACGTTTTTCAAAAGGTGTGTTTTCATCCATCCTCCCGTGAATATACTTTAGACAAGGTTGAATTGGGTACACTATGAATGACCCACAATGACTTATGCAGGCACTTTTCACAGAATCATACTGCGATAATGTTTTCTTACCACAATAAGGTTCACGTGAGGAATATTAATGACTGTAATAAATTGAAAGTGACGATTATCTTCTTCTTCTTGCCTCCCATAATGGATATCTAAATTGCTCCAGAATAATAAGAAGAAATGTTACAGTTTTTAAATGATGTGCACATTCCATGTTGGTGGAATAACTTATCATTGCTCTTGAAAAAAAAGTTTATTAAAGCTTTTATGAGAAATATGTGAATCATTTTGTAAATTGCTCATAAACTATACTTATGGCGCCGGGTGATAGGCACATCAAGGTGGGTACACACTGAGCAAACAAACGCGTTTAGAGGGTTTGGAGAATCTTTCAGTCAGCCCAACTATTAAAGACGTTTACTTTTCAAGAAAGAAGAAGAAGAAGTAATGCCTTTGGGGAGACGATGATTGCAATATGTCCAACCCACACGTTGCTATAATTGTGTGCGTCTTTAATCAAGAAAAATTATCGAAATAAATAATAATTGTATGATAAATTCACAGCACGTAATGATAATTGAATTATTATTTCAATACGTAAATCGCGGGTAAAGAGTTCCACAGCCGTCATTACGTCCAACAAGATTTTCTTATATGTAAACCTTTACCAAAAAATTAATTGTTACCAAAACTTTAAAGTGACGATAATATTGTCGATTAATGGCGATTATCGTAAGGCTATGTTATTTCTATCACTTTAAAGGCAAAAGATTTTCACATTCTGAAATTTTATACAGCCTCAGAAATAGCAAAGTGATTCAAGTCTCCTCTCATATCGCTCAGAACTATCCTCTGTGCATTACTCAAATTGTATAATTATTTTATATTTCACAAACTTGTACATAATTTATATAATGTATACGAATTATATAAATATGTACTTATTTTACAGCATTTCTATCCAACATTTCGGTATTTTAAAACAAAACAATTGCTGCAAATATCACGATAAGAGATTTAATTGTACCGCGGTGAAGAGCTCTTATGTTATGAGATATTTGACAGATATTTTCGTTTGCTAGAATACCCAGTCTCTTAAAAAAAAAAAATCTCCACAAAAGTTAAGAGATCAGCTGACGCTGACATCTCTTAACTCTTTGTAGAATCGGGGGCTAAAATTAAGAACTTTTATTTTTAACGATTCTAAATCAAATCATTTATACAAGAGAAAGAACAAGCGCCTCGTCTGGAGTTAGGCGGTTGTTTTTTCTTCTTGTATTTATGATTTGATTTAGAATCGTTAAAAATAAAAGCTGTTAAAATTCTTCTATCCTCCATCTTTTACAGATTCTAACAAGTGGACGATATTTCTTTCCTAAAATAAGAATTTTTTCTCCTTACAAGATTTAGAATTTTTTCAAAACCGTTTGATGATAAGTGCAAGAAATTCTTATCTGCAGTACGCAATTCTTTCATTAAATTACTTACGGGTCCAGTACACTCTTTATCAGCTATCTAATTTTTCAGGTTATTATTGCAGATTTTTAGAAAAATTAATAATAAACAAGCGGCGGTTTGTACTCCTGGAATTTGGCCACCAAACGATTCAGAGTTTAACTGGAGACTATTGATAAGAAATCCAGCGCGCAGCTCTCTCTCTCTCTCTCTCCCTCTCTCTCTCTCTCTCTCTCTCTCTTGCACACTCTCCCTTTCTCTCTCTTTTGCTGTATTATACCACATAAATTCTTCGCAATTACTATGTTTCCATGAGCCAGAGTTGAGTTAGGATTGTATTCGCGTTAAGTTTTGTTCAGTTTCCATAAACGGCTTGAGTTGACTTATAATATATTTTATATAAAGTAGCCGGATTTGTTTTGGATAAGACACCCATCCGCACTCTTCTAACTAATACTTACACAAAGCCCAACTCAACATGACTGGTTTCGTGGAGTTGATATGGATTGAACAAAACTCAACTCAATTCTAGTTTCCATCAGCACTAATTCGAATTCAATCCGGATTGAACTCTGCATGGAAACATAGTTGATGATAATTTTCAATGATTGAATTTTTTGAAAAAGTGATCCGGGTTTATATTTAGATTTTCTGATCTAGTCGTATGTTGTCTGTACCTGGGGATTACACGAGGAAGTACAGCTTGCATGCAAGCCTCCTTCCAACGCGATTTTCATGTTATCACCTTGCATGCAAATTCATGAGACGTAAAGTCTTGTCTATATAGGTAATTAAGTAATTATAGCAATAAAGGAAGTAGCAAAATCGAAAAAAAAAAATAGTAGAAAAAAGGAAGAGGAAGATGTTCGTAAATGAGCTAATATATACCTATAATCCCAGAAACCTCATTTTACCGGTATAAATTTATTACTTTAAAAAGATCTGCCTCAAATATTTATTTCCACCATTTTAAAAACTGTGTAATGTCAAATTACAATAACCGGAGCTACTATGATTTTTCATCAGGTAAGTTCAGTAAGGTATACTTGGTCGTGTAATCCCCAGGTAAATGAGGATGACCCTCTCGAATTTGAAATGCGAGCGAACAATAGTTTTAAACAATTCGTTACTAGAGAAAAAGTACTCATATAAAGGGTTTTCCAATAAGAGGTGTTACTTTGATATTCAAAGAAAAATACCATTTTTTGAGATAAATGATCGGATCTTTATTTCATTATAAAGAGGAAGGTATGCCGTTAATAATGGAAAATAACATCAGCCAAATGACCACCACGACCACGCCTACAGGACCATATCCTTTTCATGAAATTTTCCATAACCAAATCGCAAAGTGGCTGCCCTATGTCCTCGATAGCCTCACGAATTCCATCTTTGAGGTCTTGAATCGACGCTGGGCTGTTGGCGTAGACCTTCTCTTTCACGTGGCCCCAAAGAAAGAAGTCGCAAGGTGCTAAGTCACAAGATTTCGGTGGTCAATTGTGATCACCTCTTCGAGAGATAACACGGTCCGGAAACTTTTCCCGTAAAAAATCAATGGTTTCGTTGCTTGTATGCCACGTAGCGCCGTCTTGTTAAAAGTAAACGTTGTCCAGATCAATACCATCCAATTTCGGCCATAAAAATTCATTAATCATCTGTCGATAGCGTAACCCATTCACCGTAACTGTTGCTCCAGCCTCATTTTCGAAAAAGTAAGGTCCAATGACCCCGCGGGACCATAAACCGCACCAAACAGTCACACGTTCAGGATAGAGAGGCTTTTCAACAATAACTCTTGGGTTTTCCGAGCCCCAGATGCGACAATTTTGCTTGTTGACGAAGCCATCGAAGTGGAAATGGGCCTCATCACTCAAGATGAGTTTTCGATGGAATTCCGGATCATTTACATGCATTTCAAGGACCCAATCAGCAAAGACTCGACGTTGTTGATGATCGGCCGGCTTGAGTTCTTGTGTTAACTGAACTTTATAAGCCTTAAGACCCAAATCTTTATGCAAAATACGGTGTAATGACGTTTTTGGAATGCCTAATTCCAAAGAACGACGAGGAATGGACAAACCTGGGTTTTCTTCAACACTTTCGTCTACAGCAGCAATATTCTCGGCTGTTCTTGAGCGACGTGCACGGGTTTTATTCTTCACATCACTAACTTGTCCCGACAGCTCGAATTTTTCTACCAATTTCTGTATTGCGGTCCGACAAGGTGCTTCACAACGACCCAAAAATGTTCGAGTTTTACGAACCGTCTCTGCCACATTTTCACCATTTTTATAGTGAATTTTAATAAATTCAATGCGTTGTTGAATCGTGTATCGTTCCATTTTAATTAATGGCGTAGTTTCTACTTGTCAAATGTCTAAAAATGACAGCTCCAAATGTGACATCTACCGAAATAGCGGGCTAATTAAAAAAACACCTCTTATTGGTAAACCCTTTACTTACCAGGATTTGTGTTAGAGCGCATCGATGTTAAGGCAATATAATAACGAAAGAACAGGACAAAACTAGCAACTTGTCGGACAAATTTCAGGTCCGACTAAAAGTCAGAATGGGGTATACGCTAATTAAAGCAATCCATGATTGAGCAGCTGATTTACCGTTGAACAACAATCGAATTGCAGTAATTATTTGTGTTATGAATAATGAAGTGTACGTAATTATCGTCTTTTCTTCCGAACTCTCTAAAAAGTTTTTCTCACTTTGAGAAAATTTAGATTCTCACTCTTTCTTACCTGAGTCACCTGAGTCACTGTTTGCAAACTCTACACTATTTGGAAATGGTTCGCGTAGAATTGATGCTATGCAAATCAATTACAAAAACAAAACTGCCCAAAAGAGTTCTTTAAGTGTAATAAGATACCTCAAATTAATTAGGTACTCCCAAATCTTAACATTCCGTAATAAATTAGCAATTAGATGAGTGTGCAAATATCAATTTACCTTGTTGGAGGATACAATTAATTAATTTTAGTTTATGCACATTGTGCCTACCTGCCTACATCTATTCACTCACTAGTTACAAATTCATATGAGGTTCTATTCGCATATATTGTGAGATGAAGACTTCAAGATTGCATTATATGATGGAAATTCCTTGGAAATCTATATATATCCTTCCCAGGATTTATTGTTCTCAATAATCCGAAGATCCTCAAGGTATTTATGTATAGATAATATATACATGTTAAATTTGAACATGCGTGTAAATTACCAATTAATTTACCACTCAAAACTACTTTGTTAATTAAATTTGACTTAATTACGTGCGGCTTAGAATTTCAGTCTACGTTTGTCTGCTGAGATTATTACGAGTTCTCATACTTCTGTATATGTTGGGGTAGAGAATAATTACAGTACTTAAAGATTTTGATCCGAATGAAGTATATTTGCGTACATGCTCGATTCGAAAGGATTGAAGGGTACTTACACTTGTATGTATGTATTCAATTTGAAAATAAAATCCTTTGTTTGTAGGTAGAGCAATTAAGAAATGCGAAAATCGGCTCATACACGAGTTATGATCTAATTAGTTCCATAGAAACTCAAAGTTGGTGCGGTTGTTTGTTCTACAGAGTTCAGAATGAATTAAGTGAAAACCTCATAGATAATATCGATTTTACAAACAGTGTTTAAGCTTAAAAAAAATTACTAAAAAATTCGAAATTCAGTATACAAAGGAAACATAAATTATGGACCAGAATACGGGATTAAGCACGATAATTGACATTTTTGGATTAAGTACTTTCACACTTTTGTGGAAAGATAAATGCTTTGTAAACCATACTTCAGCGAAATCCAAATGTTTGATTAGAAAAAAATGTTAGGCATTTCTCGCTGGTACCTGCTCTTCTAACAATTATCTTCAATATTTCTTTAATTTCAGCTATTTTTTTCTTATAAGCATTAGAAATCCTCCTTCATTCGACTAAATCTCTGCATAAAGCGGGCTCTCGGTACTTGATTAACAATTACAAAGCTATTGTTAAATTGCTGCATATTCGGAAATGCTTTGAAAGCGAATAATAGAAAAAAGGATCTGTTGCAAGGGCGGATCCACACATTTGCTCTGGGAGGGGGGGGGGGGCGATCGCACCCATCGCCCCTTATAACCGCAATTGCCACAGTCGTAACCCCCGGAATATACAAGCCATAAAGTATAACTTGAATGCGGGTGCACCAGTAGCGGCCGACACTAAACACTTCTTGTTTGTCTTACTGATGGTATTGTTCATATAAATGTCGCTTGCATTTCATTCAAACACACTAATTTCCTGGGCTGGACACCAATTTCTTGCAAATTAAATGGTTAAAGAAATTTTCGGGGAATGTTAATTAGGTAGGGATAATATATGTATATAAATTAAATTAAATATTTGCAGGAAAACTGAATCTTAGATTAATTACCCCGGCTATGATAATTTTCCCAACATAATACTTTTCATCAAAATACCCGGCTTTTGTGAGCTTTCAACCACAAAAAACTGCACAAATTTTGCTTGTACTGAAAATTCCTTAGTGGTATAATTTTAACTTTGTTGAGAATAATTTATGACTAAAATAGGAAAAATAATATATATAACAAATAATTTTGAAAATAATGCTTGACAAAAACTCACAGGGACCTCTTCAAAATTCGCGGCCAAAATGACGGGGAGAAAATATCAGTTAAAGTGTACAAAATTTTGACAGAAAAACTCATTTCCGCAATCGAAACAAGGTGGTGTCCACAAAATTTTGTGTACACGCGTAAACTAAAGGAGCGGTTACAATGACCGAGTAAAGTGGAGTTACCAGTATTTGCTCTCATCACCTCACCAACGTGCGATAAGGAACTTTTCAAATCTGACGCTACTCTGTGAAATCCACCCTGGTGGGAAGCGCGAAGGAGAGAAAATGCAATCTGATGACTACTCTGTCATTGTAAACGCTCCTTAATAGTTGCTGAATCCGGCCCCAGATCATGCTTTCTTTGTATACCATGAAAATTTTAAAATTTATACACAAGTTAAATGCAAAATGAAGGGAAACTCTTGAGAACTTTTGTGATGTATTCATTATTATTTTTTCAATGCGAATTTAGAAGATTTGAAAACATATTTTTTTTTTATTTTCCATTTGATTTGATTACCCGATCGCCCCCCGCTATATCCGCCCTTGATCTGTTGGAACAAGATTTTTTTTTTCTATGAAAAGCTACAGACCTTATTTTGAAGTTTACTTCTCGGTTATTGAACAGTGAAAGAGAAAAATTCAATGTCTATAATTTCGAACAAGGTTCGATTATAGCATACAAAATTATAGCAACAATAGCAAGTTCAGTGGACTTTATATTAACAACTTGATTTGTTTATATGAAAGTTAACGATTTGAATTGGAATACATAATTAGAAAAAGAAATATGTACATATTTTGAAATTTTTAAATGCAATGAGAACAATGAATATGATTGCTTTCAATCTTCATCAGTGCGAATCGGCTCTATTTTATGTATGGCCCTTTGAATAACTCCGTTAATAATCTGGACGAGAAATACGCTAATTTTGCTATCAATTCCGGCTGTAGGTAGTCGAAATAATCCTTCCTAGTCGCCATTTATACGGAGGAAGGTCGTCTTGATGTACTAGAACCAAAGTACCTACTGAAACATTGGGATATTTCTCGTGACATTTCGTCCTCTCTTGCAGGTAGCCCAGATATTCTTTGGACCACCTTTGCCAGAAGTGCTGTAGCAAAGCTGAAACTCGTTGCCACCTGCGAAGAAGACAAAATTTTACTGATTTAAAATCTGGTTCAAGAACGCATTCTATTGGGGCTTGATTCAGAAAATGCGCGCGAGTTAACGCCTCGGTATCGTTCAGAACTGAAGACAATGGTGTGATCAGCCTAGAGTTTAGTACTGCCTCGATTTTCACCATAACTGTTGTAAGCTCCTCAAAAGTCAATAAAGCTCCTTGATAAGTTGTGAAGAGAAGTTTCTTTGCTGACTTGATGGCGGCTTCCTAGAGGGTGCCGAAGTGGGGCGCCCTGGGAGGAATGTGATGAAAGTTGATTTTATTTGAAGAGCACCAAGAGTTGATATCTTCTTGGTATTTTTGTTGAAAGAATGCTTGGTGTAGTGCCTGCAATGATTTCTGCAACCGATGAACCGCTTCAATGCCGCAAGGAAGGCCTCTGTGACACCACTTCAAGATGTACGACCTTGGTCGCGAAGCAAGTGAAAAGAGCAACGTAGGATTTATAAGTTGTCTTTCCGTGCATGTTGAATGTGGTTTGAAAAGGCCCGCAGAAGTCCATTCCAAAGTGGGCAAAAGGTAGAGAAAGATTCACGCCTCCTGGCGTGTAATACTAACTAAAGTTAGTGAACCTGCAAATTTTTATAAGGCAATGATGAAAGGATTACTTTTCGGCAACAGTTTAGGAAATTTGCAGTCATAAGGTATACTACAGTGTTTCAATTTACACCCAACACTCAACAATTTGTGTTTACTATTGCCATCCAAAGAAGGGTTAAGTTTGCTGATGCTATCATTGAATTTTCAGCCGGTTTCAGTTTCCAACACACGTATTTCTTCAGAAAACTCCTTTTGTTGAATAACCCAAATAATCATTAAAAATGCGTCATCTATGTCTGCCGCAGAAATTGGTCCGGAGCGTATTTGTATTATCCCCACGTAGTATTTTTACTATTACGAGTACTTATCCGAGTTTGGATATTACTTCTGAATCAGAAAACCCAAGCAAAGGGTCGCCCGTTTTTCATGAAATCACTGCATGAGTAGATCTCTTCAAGGAACGTACCGCTTGCAGTACAACTCAATATGGATTTAACCCGGCTTTTTTTTCTAGAGTAGTTTTGCAAGCATATCGGTCTTTGCTGATAGGCCAAACATCTGGAGGAAGCTTCAAAATGTTTGGGCCACAGAACCAAATTGAATCTGAAAGTTCAGTTACACGACAACCTCTGGAGATTATATCGGCAGGATTAGCTTTAAAGTTTACGTGCCTCCAAGTTGCATGTGCTGTTAAACTTTGGATTTCTGAAACGCGATTAGCCACGAAAGTTTTCCAAGTTGATGGATGACATGCGAGTTAGTCTAAAACAATCTCTGAATCTGTCCAGAGATACATTTTGTCATAGGTTCTGATAGGCGCAACTTTTGACTTAGCAGCCAAAAAAATAACCGATACGGCACCACTGACGTATGTACAAGGAATGTAGATGCAACACCCATATGCTCTAGTGGATGCATCTGAAAATCCATGAGTTTCTGTCCGCACCCTATCTTCAGTTTAGTAAACACATCTAGGTATCTTCAGTTTATGTATCTGAAGGAGATCAGATATGTAGTTACTCCATTTATATTTAAATTCCAAGGGAATCGATTCATCCCAATGTAAATTTAAAATCCAAAGCTCTTGAGGAAATAATTTGGCTTTTACGACCACTGGATTAATAAGCCCCAGAGGATCGAATAAGCGTGCGACATCTGAAACAACTGTCCTTTTAGTTGTTTTCGAATATATGGCGGTATTGTGATCGTAATGGAATCGAAATTCGTCTACGGCCGGCTTCCATCCAATTCCTAATATCCTAATAATGTCTAAGTCATTTATTCTCAAATGTTTCTCTCGATCTGCTGCAGGAATTTCTGACAAAAGCTTATGGTCATTAGAATACCACTTCCGAAGTTTGAACTGTCCGGTACTTACAATATCTTCCACTTCTTATCGAATGCGATGAATTTCTTCGCTAGTGTTGGTTCCTGTTCTTAGATCATCCATGTGAAAATCTTTTCTGATGATACGCGATGCATCTCGC
Source organism: Dioctria rufipes (assembly GCA_963924295.1). Taxonomy (NCBI): domain Eukaryota; kingdom Metazoa; phylum Arthropoda; class Insecta; order Diptera; family Asilidae; genus Dioctria; species Dioctria rufipes. Next base: position 49,640,890 of record OZ002744.1, on the reverse strand, counting down.
ATTGTTTAAGCGCACTTGTCAGCAAGTTGAACCAGACAGCGTGTACCTAGAAAAGGGGCAGCTGCTGTTCCATACGTTACTATCTTCAATCTGAGGATCTGCACATCATCTGCACGATTCTCTCTCCATATAATTACATGGAAATTTCTGTCAAATTTGTAGCAACGAAAACGAAGCATTATTGAGACTATATCATTTGAACCGTAGGTCCGACCATGAGTAAGTCATTCAACGATTTACTCGATGTAGTGCGACATAATGCAACGAATACGACCCGTAGTTTGGCTGTGGAGCTTTGTGGTCGCAGAACACATTTATGGGGCATAAAATAGTTAAAATTTGGAATATCTTGGTGAGAAATTCTTTCTATATTCCCTGCCGCTAGATATTCACGCAGGAACTCTGAATATCTATATCTTTATCTCATTATTTTTGGCAAGTCTCCTTTCTAAGTAGCGAAGTCGGCTCTTAGCTGTTTCCCATGAATTTCCTAGCTCTTCATCAGGGTTTTTCTTAAACGGAAGTTTCATTATGATTTGAATGAATATTTGCGCTCACTTGTTCCTGATTGGGATCGTGAGAGAGCTCTGGTGTTGGTATTTTGGGACTCGTAGTGTATCTGTGCAACAACGTATGGTGGGTCATCGAACATACCTGACACCGGCGAACCAGACATCTTTTTACAGAGTGTCCTTTGAATAAGCAGTTGAGACACAAGGCGCGTTTCTTAACCTCGCGAAGTCAATCATATACTGGTATTATTATGAAGCTTGGACACTTGTAGATGACGTGGCCACTTTGACTGATGACGCGGCCACTTTAACTGACTCCAAAATGCACAAGAAGCTTGAGACGTAGCTACGGAAGTCATGCTAGTGTTAGCTGATCTTGATAGCTTTGATTTTTTTCCGTGATTAACTGAACTTGAGCTCCGTACTGTTTGTAATTTTGCTTCACGGGATTCCAAATATTGGCACCGTCGAATAAGACTATCAGCACAATTACTCCAAGCAGGTAATTCCAAAAACTCCATTTTCTCCTCTCAGACTGACTGAGATTTCGGATCTAGCTTTGAATTTACGATATAGATAAGAAAAGCGTTAACTATATCTTCGGATTTCCCTGACGGTTCGAGAGAACTGAAGTGAGCATTTTCACTGTCAATTAAACTTCTGAGTTGAGAAGCAGAATTCTTGCACACCTTTGGTAAATTGAAAAGATCAACAACATGTTCTTGGAAAATTAAAAATTTATTATCGTAGTGTTCCTTTAGTCGATTTAAAGCCTTTTCATAATTGGCTTCCATAACTTTAAACGCTTTTATTGTCCGTAATGCTGCTCCACTAACACATGAAAGCAGATGATTAAATTTTTCTAAATTCGATAGAGATTCCTCTTTGTGTACAAGTTTCGTAAGAGAACCATAAAAGTTTAGAAATTCCGAATATCTGCCTGAAAACTGAAGCAGTCGAAGCTTTGGAAAATTCCTAGTAAAAGAACTTGCAACGAGAACTTTGTTACCAGATTCATATATAAGACTGGTTTTACAGCCTCAGCCCATTAGTGATAATAACTTAGATTTTGCAGCACAGTACAAATCTTCTAAATCACCCCTAACATTAGCTTCAGTCGCATCTCCCGGTAATAACTTCTCAATTGATGTTTGGTAAACTAACACTTGCTTGAAGTATGACTCCAATATCACTAATCTACATTCAACCTCGGTGGATTTTATATTAACAACTTGATTTTTTTATATGAAAGTTAACGATTTGAACTAGAATACATAATTATAAAAGGAAATAATGAGAACAATGATTACAAATTGAGCTTTGATTTAATTTAATAAATTTTAATATGATCAAACAAGAATCCTTTGTTTTTTTTTTTTTCTATATAAAAGAAGCAATTTGTTAACATTAACATTGCTTTGTCATTGGTGGGTCTACATTGACAAAAATGGTTATCTTTAAATATTTTATTTTCAACCAAATTGAAAAGTTCACTTTGATGTTATTAATACTGAATTTGCGAAAGCTTTTGATAGCAAGGGCGTACCCAGCTAGGGGCACGGGTGAGCAGCTGCCCTCTCCCTACAGTTAATTGAACAAGAAATGGAGCAATCTAGGCTCAAACTAAGAAAAAGTTATAATTTCTCTAAAACTAATTTTAAAGAGACTTTAAATTAATATCCATAAATAGAGTCAGTTCTCTGTTTTAGAATATACAAGTTACAAATATTTGTTAGATCGTTTTTTTGTTTTTGTTTTTTTATAGTCCAGTTCCTCGGAGGGTGAAAATTGGTTTTTATATTTTGAAGTTCTTTCAGTATACTTAAAAAATCGCAGTTTTGTTCACGAAAATTGTTTGAAGAGATTACTCGATTTAGTCCATTTGTACGATCCACCACGAGCACATGCCAGCTCTGTACGTTATTTGACGTGTTGCATAACTGATTTTTTTTATATTTACTCCGTGTACAAAACATTAGTTCTCTATATCTACCTGGGCTTGAGTTATCGTTCTTTTTTATATAAGAAATATATACTTGTCGCAGGATTACATGTCACTTCGAACATACCCTCCTCCTTTTCGACCTGGCTTGAGCTCTGACTAATTTGGAACTAAGCTTAGGTGAGAATATACTAGCGAACAGCCAGATCCTACGGAACCCAGCGTATATCTCGCCCATTAAATCTAAGGAGGTCTAGTATGGTAGTACGGCTATGCGTCTCCTCGTAGCAATTAGGGGGGTCCTGTACCGTACCGCTACGTGACTCCTCTTAGAACTTATTTATCCTTTCAGGAATTTCGTATATCGCCTAAGCTGAAACTCAATGTTGGTTATTTTTTAAATAATATGTTTTATTTTTAATTAAAGCACTGCATTGAGGTATGATTTTAAATTCACAATAATCTTTTTTTATTTTGATACTTTTTACACGTTCTTATTTATTTTTTTATCTTTTATTTTCAAAAAAACTTCCGACTTATGTCAGACTGCCATAATACAAAATTTTTTTTTTTTTAAACAATTTAATAATCTAGCCTACTAAATCCATTTTCGTATACGTACAGCAGTTACAACGAAATGATTTTTTAACGAATAATTTAGTTGTGGAGTAGTGCCAGAGTAATCGAAAGACAAAATATTGCGCGAGACGTATATACCAGTCGCCACAAATCCTTGACATAACCGCAGCACATAATTTTCCTGTCTAAACTAACTCCCAGATTCTTGACTTGACTCGTGAAAGGTAGGATGGCTCCCTTTTGCGTTATAAGAGAGATATCCGCGAAGTCAAATATATTTTGGGTACATAGCATACACTGAGATTTTAGCCGATTTAATATCAGATCATTGTTATTATAGGACCATTTTACAACTCGGTCAATGTCACAATTCATACGTAAAACACAATCTTCTATAAGTCTGATAGGCCTGTTGCCGTAAACTTGAAGTTTCAACATCTTGCAGAATATCAGTTACATCATTAATGTACATGCAAAATTGGAGAGGTCCAAGAACTGAACCCTGAGGGACGCCTCGGAAAAAATGAAGAGTATCAGAAATTTCATTATTGACTTTCACTCTTTGCTCGCAGTTAAACAGAAAATTCTCAATTAAATTACTGGCCGATCTACAGATATGATAAGAAGAAACCAATTTTCAAGATAGGAAATCATGGCGGATGCAATCAAAGGCTTAGAGAAATATAGGAGGACTAGAGCGCTGACATCGATATTTTCAAGCGCTTCACGAATGTCAGTGCTGATTCACAAGTATATCGTGGACGAAAACCAGACTGTCAGCAAGATAGTAGCCTGTGGTACATAAGAAAGCTTTGTATTTATCAGCACATTAATTTCTCCAACAGTTTAGGATGTTTATTGGGTGGAAAGCACCATTACCTTAGCGATCGGAAGCACATTTGCTAGTTTCCAAGAGACTGGAAAACTAGAAGAAGTCAGGCAAAAATTGATAATGTGCATACGGATGAATAAGAGGAAATAAAATCTTCAGAAATCTAGGCGGCATATTGTCCGGGTTGATTACTTCAGACTTAATTTAGTAGACTGTCCTAGACAATTCTTCAATGGTTGAACACCTGAAGGAAAAAAGGCTTTCGAAGTGACGGCTGGCTTGAATGACCTCTGGAAAACGACCAGTGTTAGAGGAACTAGAATGACTGGAAGTAAAATAAACATTAAGCCAGTTGGGCTCAAATTGCAGATATTTTGTTCCTTTTTACAAGCACTCGTCAATTTGAGATTTTTCCAGAGAGTTTTGGAGAGAATATCAGGACTAAATTTCAAAGAGTAATACGTTAGTTTGACTGCGCGGATTGTCAAATTAACTGCATTCCGGGCTCTTGTGTAAGTGTTTCTTGCAGTGGTGGACTTGAGGCGCTTAAATCTACGGTGAAAATATTCCCGCTATGTAATTAAAGAGAGTATATGTGAATTAAATCAGGGACAGCCATTGGGTCTTGGATGCTTTACTTTAATCGGAGCATACTTGTCGAGAAGATACTTCACGTTTCCTTCCAATAGTTTCAGCTGAGCATCATCTGTCGCATAGTAATAAATATCGTTGCAAGGCATTGATTTGCATTCCTGATACAAACTAACATAATCCATGTTATTAAAATCATGGTATGTTGTCAGGTTGACCATATTATTGTGATCAATAAGAATATTATAGCTAACAAATAAAAAATCATGATCAAACAAAGAAGGCTGGGTTAATTGGATATGAAAAGATGGACGAGAATCATCAGATGTTAAGATTAGATCGTGTAATGATGGATTAGATTAACACAGATTCTGGGTACGCCGTTGTTTCATTTAATGCGATTCTTCTTGATAAATTTTATGGATTTGTATTTCATTCTGCTTTACTAAAGTGAATGTCTTTATATACGCCATGAATGTGTTAAAGTTGATTCGTATATCAATCTTTGAATTCTTTGAATTGAGTTTTGTTTGGTGTGCCACTAGGGAGTCATCTAGGTCCTCTCTTATTTACTATTTTTATTGATAATGTGATCAAGGGTTTCTCTTTTACAGAATCAATGTCTAGCCCTCTGACAGGTCTAGTCATAAATTGAAAGGTACCGGATCAAAAAGGGGGTTAGAAAGAAGAAGAAGATGGTGTGCAAAAGAGAAAATTAATTTTTTATTTCTTTGTTGAATGTGACAAAAATTCGTATGTATCTTATTTACTATGTCTTAAAATAGAAATTCAACTAATTAACTAAATAACAATAAATCCAATGTGAAAAGAATCCAATATTTATAAATCTGATAACAAAGAATCCAATACTGAAATAGGTCTAATGTCAAAAGAATCCAATATTTACAAATCTGATAGCAAAGAATCCAATACTAAAATAAGTCCAATGTCAAGGAATCCAATATTTACAAATCCGATAGCAAAGAATCCAATACTAAAATAAGTCCAATGCCAAAGAATCCAATATTTCTGGCGTGAGAGTGCTCTCAAAAATTTAAGTCAGCTTCGTGAATCTGCAATATGAAAAATAATGACTTTAGTTGACAGTTCTGTGTGAAACTTCTGATGTATGGTGAAATGTCACTACTACGTCAAAATGCCGTGTGAAGAGCACAGTGTATAGTTATGATGTAGTATACACGTGTATTGGTTTCTAATCTACTTAGTAATACTAGAATCAATGTTTCTAGGATTGCTTATTTAGAGATATTAAAATCAGTGTTTTTAATACCGTGGAATATGTGGGTGCTTTAATATTCTTAGCAATACTAGAATCAATGTTTCTGATATTGCGCGGTTTATATGTATTAAAATCAGTATTTTTAATACACTGCAGTGTGCAGAGGGGCACAGTGTATATTTGTTGAAATATACGAAAAGTTAGGTTAATGTACCTAAAAATACTGGAATCAATATTTCTGGCCTTTTGTGATGTTGTATTAAAAGCAATATTTTTAATACGATATCCTAGGATCAAAGAACTCCTAGGTTAATTTTCCAAGACTTGATAGCTTCAATACTGCTGATCTGTCTGGTGTGAATGCTCAGAACGCAATGCCGATTTCAATTTCTAACGCTCTATTTATACCCCGGATAATGTACAGAGTAAATGGGGCTTTAGAAAAAAGTTGAAAAGCGGTTGCGCGCGTGAACACTGTCTGTGCCGATTTTTTTATGTAGGAAAAGAGAGAAGGCACGTCATCATGACTGATGACAATTGAAAGTTGCTGCTGCTTGATGGCAATAAATTATTTTGGTGAGGTTTTGTATTTATTATGAGCAATATTTTATATTAATGTTTCTTATTCTCTCTTTTTAGCAATGTGCTGGTTTGGAAAGCTTGTGGAATGGAGGATACTGTGTACCATATAGGTAAATGTGTTTGTGGTATATTCCCAGATCATAATTGATCTGGGGTTTTACCTTTCTGTTGACCCTTTTATGATTTCTGTATATGCTTTTTAGGGAAGATCCTTTGGAGTGGCCAGTGAATAAGCGTTGTGCTATAAAAGCTATATCTTTTATGCGAAAATTTGTGTACTGCATTTAATGCAGTTTGCCGACTCTTGTATTCTTGTTCCAGCTTGAGTTGATTTAAGGTGAGGTGATGTTATTTATTTATAAAAAATGTTGTGTGTTGACGGAACACTGCTGTATACAGATGATATAATCAGATATTTGTTATACTATTAAAAATATTTCTGACTGCTTACCACTTCCATCAGATGTACATACCCGTGCTAATTGGTGCATTTTTTTATGTATTATGTATGTATATGTATACGAAGGTTTTGGTGAATGGCCTTCTAACAGGACAGCACAATGGGCCGCTATGGCCTCCGTGCTTGGGATAGGGTCTCCTGTCCCCCTGCCTTTAAAATAAAAATTAAAAAAATCCTATAAATCTATTTTAGAATATGTTTAAACTTTCACTAAAGCGAAATCGTTTCACGACTATATACTTATCATTCCAACTTAATCAATTCAAAATAATTTCACTAGATGTTGCTTTTCGTAGATTGGATTGGCAGAATAATTTGCCAGCTTACAATGCAATACATATGCTTTTAGGATTGGAAAATTTAAAAGTCTCGATGGAAAATGGGTAGTATTGTATTTGTAAGAAATACTCTATGTTTAAAAATGTTCTCATCTGCCTTTCTCCTTTTACTTAATATGTACGTGCCTTCCACGAGAAGAACCAGCACAATTATTAAATAAGCTCACACACCAGGAAATAGAAAGTGATGAAGAAGATGTTTTTCTGTCTTATGCTCCACTGGAGCTTAGGAAAAACACGCAGCATCTTCCACCCACTTTTCTCCGTTATTATTCCATATCCAATTAGATTGCAGTAGATATCCTAATAATGGAGCTGCCATCTGTTGTTTATTAATATAGGAAAAGTGCACTGTGTCAATGCCCTCTAAATATTTGAGAGTATACACATAAAGTGAAACGAAAACGTGAACTTTACGAACCGCGTTTTACTAATACACCCACGGCCCTATATTACATCAAAACGTATTGAGAACGTACCTCCCTCTAAGCATTTGAGAGTATACACCTAAAGTGAAACGAAAACGTATTGAAAACGTACTTCTGGATTTATTGACAGCAGTGTTGTGCATGTTAATTTGTTTGTGAATAACAAAACGCCGCGTTAATTTTTATTTTATTAGAACTTTGGAGTGTCAACAAATTTGAATAGGTATATACTTATATTATAATTATTGACTTTTGTTAGTTTACTAAGTTATTTTGTAGTCTATCGATAACTCCAATTATCTATACCCTACCCGATGTACCTAATAACATTGTAACGTAGTGTAAGCTAAGGTTCCTTATTAAACGTTTTCTTGTTCCATTTTTATTAATGTTTGTGTCCTCATGCAAAACGTTTCGTAAACTACACGTAATTTTCATTCCGAAAACGTAACACTTTACGAGTACAGTTTGCGAAATATAATGTCAACTACGACTACACTGACAGTCTACACTTTCAGTTTCACTTCTTTTTGGCCTGATGATTCGTTTCTGTTACGCATTCACAACACCAAAACGTTTCTATTGCGTACACTTATATGCAAGCATGTTTACATTTTCGTTACGTTTTTGTTTCGCTTTGCTTGAAGGGTGGAGCCATTCGATGGTATTTATAGATGCCTTTTTTTAACACCTCTCTGACTCATGGAAATACAAATGTGGAAGAGAATTTAGTTAAATTTTTTCTTAGCTACCTACCGTAATAAGTAGTATGTATGGGAGAATTCTAGATTAAATAAACCCAAGCACCCCATAATTACAAAACAACAGACAAGAACATAGCCTGCCGTCGTGCAACAAGCTGCAATAATTTTTCGACATCGCGTAACCTAAAGTTAATAGTTATTCGAACAATTAAAGTGTAAAGTGTAAGAGTGAAACCTAGGTCAAAATTAAAGCCTGTACGTAAATATTTTCAAAATATCCCGGGATATCGGTTCTGTTTATAATTTCGGCATAATTCGTTTTTTTTTCGTAAATCGCGCGTGAAGAACTCTGATTGATCGGTTGATTGCAGAAAACCATTTTTGGCTCAGAGTTCATCTGGTTCAAAGATTAATCTGAATACAGAATCGTTTTCCTTAACTTATTACAGAAATTCATTCTGGTCAGACAGAGGGGTCTAAGTTCGATCTAGTACATTTTGGAAAATCTACCACAGAATTGAATTCCTTAGGTCCTAAGAAGAAGTTTGAGTACCCACACTCCTATACTCGGAAGCTTAGACAGCTATTTATAGCCATCCCCATAATCACTTTTTTAGAATTTTCCTCTTTTTAATTCGAACTGAGTTACTAGATTTTTCGCACCTTGGATCGCCTCTAACACGGTAGGGTTATGTCCGATTGGAAAACGAGCTTCGCTGCTCGCCACAGCTCATTACTAGTTACAATTCGTAGAAGAAAATTTTTCTTTGAATACCACCGGTGGCTCGCACAAGATTTCCGGGCAGAGACGGTTGGTGCGATAATACCGTGTCGCCAGATGACGCGAAAAATGAATTCGAGCACCGTCTCACAGTGAAAAACATGATTATCGGCGCCGGCGTAAACGTGTTAAGACATCTCTCATGTCTGGAGGTCTCGGGCCTAAAGTTCTATAAAAGCTGGGTATTCTCCTTTATTCAGTTCATAGAATATTGATTTTCTTCGTCTTTTTTTTTTCAGAAAGAGTAAAGCGAAAGTGTCCGTCCGGGTCTCATTAATGTCTGATTAAATTATGCAGTTGAATTTTTATGCTGTATTTTGTATGGGAATTTTAAGTTTCTTTAATTGGATTTATTAATTTTTTTTTGTTTAGTATTATTAGTTTTAATTTCTTTTTTGTTTTTTTTTTTACTTTTTGAATTGTGATATTAGTTTTGTGTAAATTTTATATTTGAACCTCAAAAGACTATCTATTATCTGTTACAACCGGCACCCTCCCACGTTCGAGACTAGATCTCACACACGCAAGACGCAAGCCACAGCGAACTTTTGTTGTCAAATAATTCTGGGAAACTTTTTCAAATGCTTCAATTCTTCTCATTTTCGAATTCTATATACGAAATAAAGTTCGCGCAACACTTTTCCGAACATTTTCCTTTTATCTAGTTTTTCAATTCAGAATTTCAGAGCGAGAGTAATTACCTAACAGCATGCATCCGCATATCTACCATGTAAAGTTTCACATTTTTATTGGGAAAAGGTAACATGAAAAAATCAAAGTCAAACATCCACCCATACATGTGTACATACCTACTAGAGACCCTGTTCATTATTTTGAAAGAGATTTACTCATAAGCTATTCAAAATTATTTGAAATAGCTCCACATCGAATTGATTTATTCGCTTCAGGTCACAATTAAATACCGGAAAGCATTAAAAACCTGCCGCTTTTATATTATGAAACATTTGGCATTTTTCCAATTAGTGAAGGGGCGGTGGTTACATCTACAAATTAATTTACAAGCTAATTCCATTGAAACAATTCGTTGATACATATGTATGGCTCTAGGACCGTGTGTAGAGAGGTGGTATTCCATAGACTATATACGAAATGAATTCATTAGAAGCAAAATTCTATAGCACCATTTTCTATAGTAAATCGGACAATTTACTTGAATAGATTGTGGATGAAAATAAATTAAACCGAAATCTAGGGTTTTGCTTCTGTTCGCATTTATCAGCAGCAGCAGCAATCTCATAGTTTCATTCAATATATGGGGAGAAGTAAGAAGTGCATTTGATAAATTAAAAACTGGAGCACCTGGGGACCACGTTGTATGCAAAGAGCTTATACATGCGAATATATACCTACTCCCGTAAATCATAAGTTATTCTCACTTGAAATGAACAATTAGTACATTTTAAATAATTTTTGTAGCTAAATTTATTGGAAACATTTAATGCAATATTTTACATGTATTCAAATTTAATTGTGGCTCGTATAAATTCAGGAAAACGTCATAATTTCGAATTTGTGAATAGCTGATTCAGGAAAACTCTGTTAAATAATGTGAAATAGTCTAGAAAAAGATAGTAAATGCAAAAGTTTCAAATAATTGTGAGTTGAACTCAAGACCCGCTTATACATACTAAGACTAAGAAGAATTTAAAAGCTAATAACTATAGCCCTCTTTTCTACAAGTATTGGCCAAAGATAACCTAATAAGAAGATAGGAATTACCCAAACAAAGTTGGACATTTTTTGTGTTTTTTAGAAAGAAAAAAATAATATCATGTGCTTTCGTCTTTTGTATGAATGGGGGGAAAACCTGGGCTATACATTATTGTAGTGCGATTGAGATAACGAGTTAAAAACAAAAATCGAGAGAAGGTAGGATTACCCGAACCACAAAATCTTATTGAATCCCTCAAAATTCTATCAAACTATTTATAATAACCCAGGAAGTAAGATGATACACGGATGATTCGCGCTTCATATCTCGGCGAAGATAAATTCTATCACGGAAGATTATCACCTTCTTCGGGAAGGGATGTGTCCCAAATGCAATATTTCTTGAGGAATTGTTTTCGTATCATCTAGGGAACACGAATGTAATACCTGTAGAAGATAAAAGTAAGATATCATTGAGCAATCACGTTGACGTACCACATGAGCTTGTCTGGGTGAGAGGAAAGTGATATCGCCAAAATGTCTCGATAATATCGCTATGGTAATAGAAGCAATTAAATTATTTTTAAATACCACTTTATAAATAAAAAGAGTAAAGAATTGCATATGTAGGAAACTATACTATAATTTACTCCGATCGCTTATTAAACTCGAATGAATAGACCTAAATTTTCTTTAAAAATAAACATGAACCAGGTTTTCAGCAATATATTCTCCAGGCGAAACTAAGAAGAAAAGTTCGCCCTTGGTTATCGTCCTCTTTGCGTCTGGAGGAAAAAAGGAAAAACTGAAATTGGAAGCAACCGAACTCATTCTTCTAATTATTTCTCAAGCAACTTAAAAGCAATTTTCGTACATTTGTATTGCTCAAATATTCCGAAGATGATAATGGAAGATATCCTCCAATTATCGCGCTGATGATTTTTCATCTCAATGTTTGTTTTTTAAGCAAGATGGTTTTTCTTATCCTTACGGCTTTAAGAGCATCAGATTATAATATTTATAAGATTTGAATAATTTATTGTAATTAGGCAAATAAAATATTTTTAGTAAATGCAAAAATTAAAATAATCATAAATATGACAACTGTTATACGAAAAAAAAAATGTACATAATTTATGATAGTAATTGTATTTGTTAAACAGTAATGAAAATTGTTATCTCATTTTTTGAGAAACCTACATATATAAGGCCTTAAAATGTATATTTAAATATCTGTTTGGTATTTCCTTTCTATAGTAAAAGTTATGAGTTCGGACAGAGTTGTTTTAGACATACAGTTTGTCAGCGGGGTTAAAGGCCAGATGTTTGCCAAGGATTTGTCGTTCTTACAACACGGATCGCTTAATCCAACCTTATATTATTTCAAACCTCCATTCCCGTATAATCAATTGTCAGCAAAAGCTCGTTGGCAGGATGATTAAAATTTCAACCGAATAAATGGGTTAAGATGGACCGCTGGTACCATTAATTACAACAATGTACCTGACATACTAACGAAATTATCAAATTCAGCAATTTATGTAAAAGGACTTGAAAAGGAAAAATTTATTCAGCAATACATTCCTAATGCTAAAATAAAGCAACTTGAATTACGAAAACTAAACTTTATACAATTTCAAGTATATTGTGAAATTCATGGAAATTTATCTGCTGGAGGTTGTGCTGTTAAAAATTGTGTTAATATTTATATATATTTGTTAGTGAATAAAATAATTAAATAAAATACATTTTATATTTATTTTATTTCATTTATTTGTAATCGAAATTCATTGCATCAAAAATTAGATTTGCAATACAATACATTGGTATTTCGTAAAAAACTCTGGAATAATTTAAGTGTACATAAGAAGTTCGACTGGAAATAAAAAAATTTTCACGTGGTAATTTTAATACATTTTTTTTTTACATTTGTCAGCATACATTTTATAATATTCCTTAAGAGCTTCAGAAGTGTTGTTATTGTGAAACATGACAATATTGAAGAATTTCAACATTTCAAATATTTTATAAAGCTCCGCTTGCGATTGTATTATACTGCCACTATTGACGGGGATCGTGTATTCTTTTTGAGGCCAGCCCGTCCCTTTAACTCGTACACGAATTTGCCTGTCTGTATATTTATTTATATATTTCTTTTTTACTATTTTTGACACTCTCGTAGACCCACTTCGTCATCACAGCAGCGAGCTGAAATGTGGCACACAAGTTCATGTCGCATGACAATTGAATCTGTCAAAATTTGAACCGGAAATTTCCATGGAAAACCCCGAAAATTGGGAAAAATCATTTGAAAATTTGGTACAAATTTGATTAGTGATAAGTCCGTTTCGGGAAAAATGCAGTTTTCCAATTTTTCCGAAAAAAATTTCCGGAATTTTCCGACTTTTCCGGAAAATTTTCCTGTAAAAAAGTTTTCTAAATTATGTAGGATCAAGTACCCTATCAACTGGCATAATTACTTTCTCTCCGACAATGGTAAAAACTTGCAGAAAAAATCGAGGAAACTTCATGTAAAACCCTTTTACGGAGTTTTTTCGACCAAGGAAGCGTTTGAGCGTTTTGCAAACTAAGACAAAGATGTAGAGCGAAATGAGTTGCATAAAGTTGCTTTTGTGGAAAACTCCATGCAAAACCCCGGAAAGCGGGAAAATCATCGGAAAAATTTTCATCGATATGATTAGTGATAAATCTGTTTCAGGAAAAATGCAGAATTTTCCAACTTTTCTGGAAAATTTTCCGAAAATTTCCGGAATTTTCCGACTTTTTCGGAAGATTTTCCGACAAACAAGTCTTATAAACTATGCGGAATCATTTTTTTTCCGTGCTACTCGCATCAATACTTTCTCTTCAACAATCATGACAGCTTGCATGAAAAATCGAGGAAAATTCATGTAAATTTGTAAAAACATTTTATAGTAATAGAAAAGGTCTGTGGAAAACATGGAAAATTGGGAAAATTCATGTTGTATGGGATCAAGTTGGAATACAGCTAAAAACCGCTGTTTAAAACATAATTTGAATTTCAGAAAACCATTGCAGTACTTCAACGATTTGATACTCGAATAAATTTTTTGAAAAACTGGTAAATCAGTGTCTCTTCAGCCGTCATAAAATGATTTTAAAATGTCTCCATGAAGCACGTAATAACAATTTAGATAACGTAAAAAGGCAGAAAATAAAATAAGTAAAAAACGAGTTTTCAACCAAAACTGAGGTGGACTCAGATTTTATTATATTAAAATTTATATTTCAGTATGATCAATCAGAGGTAATAAGTGATTTGATTCATAGACCTGAAGTCGTGCAGTTATATAATTCAGGAATGGAAGGAGTAGATTTATTGGATCAAATGATCCAATATTATCGTATATTTATAAGGCCCAAAAAGTGGACATTGCGTGTTGTTATGCACTTTTTTGACATTGGAACTGGGCGTCCATCAACTTCTTCCACTTCTCTAGATGAAGTAGGAACTCCACTTAATAAAAAACAATTTTTACCACCACCGAAGGATGCTCGATTGGATAAAGTAGGTCATTTTCCTGTATTTGTCGAAGCAGCCAATGCTGGTAGATGCAAGTATCCTGATTGCAAACAAAAAGCTTTCATAATGTGTGAAAAATGTAAAGCCTTCCTTTGTATAAAACGTAGAACATCATAAAAAATAATCTATACTTGTTAATTATTTTTTCAATCATTTATACCCAGAAGTACTTTATTGAATTTATAATATCAAGCTTCTTACAATATGTACCATTATTTATTCCCATTTATTGAGTTTTTATATAAATTCCAAGTATAAGATGAAGTAATTTTTACACCCTTTAACTACCGATGACCTGTACAAGGGACACTTTATATCTGCCAGGTGAGTGAATATAAAAATAGTTTTTCATTTCAATTTTACTCAGAGTAAGCTCCTAAGCCATTTTACATACTAAAATAATTATTTCCTCCATATTCAAAAGTCGGTAGTGAAAGGGTTAAGAGGAGTCAGTACCAAGATTTGCAAGTTTCATACATTTTTCAATGCGAATTTCTGGCAAACGATTTGTAGTAGAATAATGGTTTATATCTTAAATTAGAGGTAATGAAGAAGTCTACTAAATAACGTCGGCAAAAGTTAAAACAAGTGTATTGGAATGGAGATATTAGCTCAGAAACTTGTAAAACATGGTAAAAATTGAAGTCTTTTAAATCAAATTCTTGTGGGTAGGTATTCTCATTTCTTTAAATTGTGACAGTTTTAGAAAGATAAGACCAAGATCTAGCAAATAACGTCAAGTTTTTTCATTTTTAGTGGCGCTTTTTATAATTAATGGAATCTAATAGTACTTGTTTTTTCTCCCGACAATTATTGGAAGTTGTTTAAATATAAAGTAAAATAGCATATTAAACAATTATGGGCAAAAAACATTTAGGAGGGTTAATTCTCGTTAAAAATTTTCAATTTATGTGAACTGTAAATTTTGATTTTTCGTCTTAAATTGTATGGTTTTGTCGGATGTTTGGTTTCTGTCTTTTGCGGTAGATGTCTCTGATGTGCTCTATGGTCTGGGTCTAGGATAATTTTAAATGAATTTTCTCACTTTCAGGACACAAACCTACGTATAGTAAATTTTATTACCAACAGGTTAGCTGGTATCTAAATTAAAAATTTTGCTGAGTACTGACTCCTCTTAAACAAAAAGATAAATTTCAGTCTGGCCAAGATGCTGAAAGGAGATGAAAATTTTTTGTCAAATAAAATTCTCGATTCTTCCGAAATATCAGAGAATCCAGCATGAGTTTCTCCCACTTAACTTCTTCAGAGCAAAGCGATTGTAAACAGAACCACATGCTGTTCAAATATCATAGGAATTACCGTCCGTCCGCTTGTGCGCACGATAACTCCAGAACGCGTATACTTAGAGAGCTGAAATTTTGTACACGGACTTTAAAAAAAAAAATTTTAATTAAGTTCGAAAATGAGACAAATCGGGCAACTCCTTCGTTGGGTTGCCATACAAAACTTTCGTTTTCCACTATATATTTGGATACTGCCTTAGAACGCGTGTACGTACGGAGCTGAAATTTCGTACGTGATGTTTTTACTACATTAGCAAATAAAATGTCAAAAATGGACTAAATCGGGCTACTCCTTCTTGGTGTTGCCATATAAAAATTTAGGTTTTTTACAAATACTGCGAAAACGATAAGTCCAAGATATTTTTATTGTACTAAAAACTTCATCAGAATACGAAATTCTATAAAATTAGTTATAATCATTTTTTCTGTCCGACGAACCGTTCTAGAAATATATGCGAAAAACCGCTTCAAAAATCAAACTTGTACAGAAGGGTTACAATACGAAATTTCATACGTGCATTTATATAGGGTATCATAAGAATTGGTCTTAGACCAATTCTAGCGTTTTTACTTGTTCATTATATATTTGGACACTGCATGAGAACGATTCAACGTCTTCATAAAAATTGTAAATAAAATTACTAAAATAGGTTAAATCGGGGAACGCATTTTTGGTGTTGATATATACAAAGTTTTGTTTCTTTTTTATATGCTGTGAAAACGATCTGTCCTAGAAATTGTCATTTTAAGTACTGAAAGGTTCTTCAGAATATGAAATCCAGTAAAATTGGTTATAATTGTTTTTACTGTCCGACGAACCGTTCTAGAAATATTTGCAAAGCAGCACTCCAACAATCTAACTTGCGCAGAGAGATGATCATTCGAAATTACGTCATTCATCTAGGATACCGTAAGAATAGATCTTGTTACGCTCTCTCTAAGCTATTTTGTGAAATTTCCTAACAATTTTCTGTGCTGTTTTTAAATCTAGTTTTTGT
This sequence comes from Dioctria rufipes, assembly GCA_963924295.1. Classification (NCBI taxonomy): domain Eukaryota; kingdom Metazoa; phylum Arthropoda; class Insecta; order Diptera; family Asilidae; genus Dioctria; species Dioctria rufipes. The sequence continues at coordinate 49,624,363 of OZ002744.1, read as the reverse complement.
TCCGATTTATTTCAATCCAGAACCACAGCCATGCATAATACGAGTAATACCGACCATTGAGTTGGACATGAAAGGGAGGAAGATCATTGAAATCCTGAGAAGTGATTCCGTGGGTGTTTTATTTGCTTCCAGCACCACTCTTGACATCTGCAGATATACGCAAATGCGAGCAGAGCCAGGAGCCAACAACTTTCACGTGTGGCTTTTGGCCACACTCGCCATCCTAGTTCATGGGACACTTGTTCCTTGCGCTCCAGGTTACAACACGTTTCCATAGTACAGAAGACCTAGCTTTTTTTGAATTAATAATATATTATAAAAATTAGCTGTAAAAGTCGCTTGCGTTAAGATTTTTGAATAATTGTATAACTTTCTAAGGTAATGTAGTTAAGGGAAATTAATTTAACTCCTTGGTCTACTTCTCCCGACTTAGTAAGAACACATAAAGTAAAAAAACAAAAATTAATAATAAAATTCAAGGCCCCTACTACGAGTATTCTGGATAACCAAAAATAAACCAAAATCCTACCAAGCTAAAAAGAAAGTGTAAATTTAAATAAATATAACTTATTATAAGTACAGTCAAAAATTATCAAAGTAAAAGATAGTAACGATCCTGAACAAAAAAGAGGAAGAGAAATTAATCAAGCTAAATAAACAGTGAAACAGTGAATTAGAAAAGAAAAGCTAAGTAGTACAGGTTTTTCATTTTTCCTTTTTTTATTGTATGCGTGCATCCAATTCGTGGCTGGGTGGTAGTGATTTCCAGAGATTCACGTGGTATTAACTTTTTTGTTTTTGGATAAATTGTGCATTAAGCCAATAGTAGTAACGTGAGCATTTTATTGCAAGCGGAGCATGTAATAGGAAAATAATAAGGATACTATTTTAAATTCTCCGATGTTTCATTTGTAAACTGGTTTCGTGATCTATCCAGCAAGCAGCAAAAGATCATGTAACGCCAAAATCCACCACTTTGAAACCCCCTTCTCCTGTGCTAGCAGATACCTGCCGAGCAGATATCACAATCTTGGACCAGTTCTGGCATTTTTTATTATTATTTTTCCTTTCTTTGTAAAATAAGATCAGCCATTTTTATTATAATCAGTTTATCCCGATTTGGAAATAAATAGAGTCCTTTTAAAACCTATAGCGGATTTATTAAAAATTGTTTCTATCAAAACTATTATACAAGTATTTCACGCACAGTAAGAAAAGTGGTGTTGTTTTTAATCTAAATCGCTGTCGAATACGGTCCCACCATTTGGATTGAAATGAAATATATCCATTTGGTCGTATACATTTAGAGTTAAATTTTTACTCCTAAGTGGGTACAATTAATGTACCCTCTGAATGTGGCATTTAACGCTAAAGATATAAACAAATTAACTAAAAAGAAGGTTAATATGGAAGTTTTTAAGAGGAGTCAGTACTCAGCAAAAGTTTCAATTTAGATACCAGCGAGCCTTTAGGCAATAAAATTTACTATACGTAGGTTTGCGTCCTGAAAGTGAAAAAATTTATATATAGAATTAATCAAAACCTAGTCTTCAAATTAGTTTCACGAAAACCACATTAAAAGCAGAAGAAGAAGAAATAGTGTCAAAATATATGCAAGATTGCTTTGCTATACAGAGAAAATATTTTAATGATAGAAAAAACATTGCTTCGGCAGTAAATATTCAAAAAAATTTGCCTTTTATTTTTGGTAAAAAATATCTTTACCAACATTTCAATCAACTGATGAAACTCAATGCAATGGATTTTCATAAGTCATTTGATGCAAACAAAGAAAAGATTATTGCTTTTAGCCTAACAAAAAAAATAAATACTTATATAGAATTCATCACGCAATATTTCAAAGAAGATGTAACATTCTTGTTCATACAATATGAGGTACATAAATATGGCCAGATTTTTTTAAAAATATTCATATTAAATAATTATACAATTAACTTTTAGACGGGTACAACCTTGGAGGAAGTTCAGAAAAAAATACCAACAAATACACCATTCCTTGCGATTGTAGGTAAGGTCCATGCATTCTATTTAATTATACCCCAGGTGAAATGTAAAGACATTTTTATATAACATATGCAGCTTTATTTGGGAAACAGATAGTGTACATCTTCATGGAAAAAACATTGACTGCAAAATACGAAGATTTTAATTTTGTTGATTTGATATGCCAAATAATATTCTATTTTTATGTATTTAAATAATATTTCCAAAAGAGATATCAAAAACATTAGAATTTATGGTACGATATTATTTAAAATATTATCCGGAAATTGTGAGGTGTAAGAATAAAAATATTAACACCCTAAACAAAATAAATAATTTGATAAAAAATATTAATACGCTGTAAAATTCCATAAAATAGTAATCAAATATTAGTACGTAAAGGAGGAAAAGGAGGAAATACTTATTTAAAGATAAAAATGTAACATTCAATTCTGTAAATCATTATGTATTACTAAATTTCTTTGTTTGATTTTTTTTTTTTTTTTCATTAATGCCATATGAGGAGGCAAAGCATATTTAATTTTATATATTTGTGATGTAAAACTCGTAATTACAATTTTTTTTTATAATGATTAAAGTGAATTTTCAAGTTCGAAAAAAATCTTGCTTTTTTCCCCCTGAAAATCGAATTAGAGTTCACAGTTTATTTGTAGCGATGGGATATTGTAATGCGTGGATTGAATTCATTTTTGAACTTTGAATGCAACTTCACCCACTTCGTTTGTATTCCGAATTTCAGGGCTCCCTAAAACTTGACTCAAATACAATCTGACCGCATAATACATTTCCGCTTAAGAACACTAGTTATTCAATGTTGTAAAGGTTACTTACTCAACGTAGTAAAACTTACTACATTTGTAGAGTAAAATTTTATCAAAATTTACCTACTCAATGTAGTAAATTTTACTACGTCTGTAGAGTAAAAACAAAACTCTATGAATGAGTAAAAATTTGCATTTACTTCTTGATGTACAATAATACGAGGTAACTAATATCCTATTATTTTATTAGTAAATTTACACTAAAATTTTTTAGAGTGTAGACCACAGACTACATTAGAGACATCTAGCCGTAAAAGACAGAAACCCAACATACGATAATTTAATACCAAAAATGAGTATTTGCAGTTCAAATAAATTGAAAAATTTTAACGATAATTAACTCTCAAAAACTTTTTTTGCACATTATTTTACTTTGTATTTCAACAACTTCAAATGAAATATTTCAAATATTCGTTGGTGAAATATCGGGAGAAAAAACAAGTACTAATAGAGTCAAATAATTCAAAAAAGCGCCACTAAAAATGAAAAAACTCGACATTATTTGCTAGATCTAGGCTTTATCTTTATAAAATAGTCACAATCTAAAGAAATATGAATTTGATTTAAAAACTTCATTTTTTACCATTTTATACAAGCTTCTGAGCTAATATCTCTATTCCAATATTTTTTTTTTCATTTTTGCCGACGTTACTTACTATACTTCTTCGTTACCTTTAATTTAAGATATAAATCATTATTCTGCTAAAAATAGTTGTCCAGAAATTCGCCTTCAAAAATGCACGAAACTTAGAAATCTTGGTACTGACTAATCTTAATGTTTAAATTCTAAACGTTATTGGTGTTAAAAGAAAACACCAAATTGATAATTTAATTAAGCTTTTTCAGTGCTAACTCAAAACACGAGAATATAATATTGAAAATATCTGTATATTTTTTACAAAAGCTTTTTTTAGATAAGATATCTGCAAATGGGGATTCCAATTACTCCTCACGCCTTCAATCTTCAATTATACTTTGAAGTATTCTTCATACCAGTTTGAATAAAGATTACCTCCCTTGAAATAATTTGGCATCAGGAATGTTTGAGTATTTGCTATATAGAATCTGTTCAGCGAGGAAAAAGAACAAAAAAAGGAATTAACAAAGATCAAACTAATTTGAAATACATAACTCAAGTATAAGCCAAGGAAAGCAACTGGTATACAAATTCCTCCCACGCATACATACCTACGTGTATATAAATGAATTGAAATATTTATTATGATTTTTCATATAACTAATGAGAAGAAAAGAGAAAGCTAGTGGAACTGAGATAGCTAAAAATTACGTTCCACGTCGAATGCTCTCAACATGGACGAGAAGAATTTAATTGCTACATGTTATAGCACAACTTGGATTTTTCATTTTAATTCGTTGAATTTGAAATTTTCTAATGGAGAAAGATAGATGTTAATATTCCTCATCGAATATGATAAATTACACCTGATGACAAATAACACATTCTGAGAATTTTGCATTATGGTTGCGGGTTCCACAACAAAAGATTCCGATTCAGACCCTATATAAGGTCAAACATTTAGTTAGATCAATCTCTTATTTACTAGGAGAATGTCTATGAAATACATCAATTCCTAAGGAACCATCGATTCTTAAACTCTCCCATCAATCCACCTCTCATCTTCCTTTTTTCCTTCTCCCGTCCTCCCACTAACACTAACTCCAAAGAGAGAATTATATACAGTACGGCTGATTTAGCGCATCGGCTGTAAAGGAAAAAAAAACGACAACGAAACGCAAAGTTGCAAAAAATAAGAAGGACAACTATCAAGAAGGGACTGAGGGCTAAAGATGAGCCCCAAGGATAAAAAGGAAACATCAAGGGAAACGACGACATCTCAAAGAAGAAAATGTGCAAAACACACTTGACTTGACTTGGATCGCTCTCTTAAAATTTTCGAGTTCAACCCGTTCATGTCGTGGTATATTCTTTCAAGCTTCAATTTATATACCCTAGATGAAATCAGGGTATACTAAGTTTGTCATTCCGTTTGTAACACCTCGAAATAATGATGGTAGAGCAAAATCGATGGGACACCCATTCATAATATTAAAAGTTATGTCGATTTTTGCATGTCCGTCCGTCCGTCCGTCCGTCCGTGCGCACGATAACTCGAGAACACGTATACCTAGAGAGCTGAAATTTTGTACGCGGACTTAAAAAAAAAGAAAAATTAAGTTCGAAAACGAGACAAATCGGGCAACTCCTTCTTGGGGTTGCCATATAAAAATTTCGTTTTCCGCTATATATTTGGACACTGCCTCAGAACGCATCGACGTAGAGAGCTGAAATTTCGTACATGATGTTTTTACTACATTAGCAAATAAAATGTCAAAAATGGACTAAATCGGGCAACTCCTTCTTGGTGTTGCCACATAAAAATTTCGGTTTTTTACGTATACTTTGAAAACGATCAGTCCAAGACATTTTTATTTTACTAAAAACTTCTGCAGAATACGAAATCTGTACGACAAACTGTTCTAGAAATATATGCGAAAAACAACTTCAAAATCAATACTTGAATAGATCCATGACCATACGAAATTTAATACGGGCATTCATCTAGGGTATCATAAGAATTGGTCTTAGACAAATTCTAGCTTTTTTACTTGTTTTTAATAAATTGAATAAATTTCAATTCCATTTAGCAGCATTTGTGTGATATATGTTTAGTAATTATTTCAAGATTCCTTGTTCAGGATTGATTCAAGACAGTTATTACTATACTTCCCAAGTCGGGTTAGCTGGAATATATCTGCGAATTATTCTTTGTTGGCTGAAATTTTTTGTAATTATATATTTAGTGATCTAGTATCATAAATATTGAAGATTTTTATAGATTTATAGATTTATAGATTTTTAGTGCTTTACTGTAAAGTAAAGTGTCTAAGCTAACCTGCAAATGACCTTTTTTATCAGATCGAATTGTAATTCTATTTATGCTCTTTGTGATTGTAACATACCGCTACACTAACATAATTCACCAAAGATAACCTCGTCACATGTGGCTTGTGAACAGTTCTAAGCAACTGTTCCGTTACGCACGTGCTGAAAATACAGTATTGCTAAACTACAAGGAGTTTAACATCAGCTTATTATACAAGCATATGATGTAACCTCTCCTTACATAGCATTCTTCATAGTTCCAGGAACTCTTTCTTTGCGTATCAAACATTTGGTGATCCTATACAGGAACCAAGCTACCTTCTACAAACAGAATCCTTTGATCTGAAGAAGAAAAAGTTGTAAGAATGTATAAAGTTTGCTCATTTGAATTCGATATAGGTACGTATATAATATAAATTCTTTGTTCATTTGTAGAGCATACCTACATACCACAATAATAAAAGCATATGCACGTAACTCAACAACAAATAATAAGAAAAAATAAAAATAAACGAAACAAACATAACAAGCAAAAGTAAATAACAAGAACAAAAAGAAATATGATCGGAATAGCCATGCGCCATTCTACGATCCATTCATGAATTTACGCTAAGTGAAAGAAAGTTGTAAAAATGCAATATGATCACTACTAGTCACCGTTGCATCGTGATGATGCATACAATGCATTAATGAGTGAACTTAAAAAAGTAATTGCTCAATGACGCAATCGATAACTGTATCACAGCTACTTAGCATTAGTTCAAAAAGAAAAAGATTGCAAAGTAAGCATCTAAGCAATGCTATGCTTGTTCATGTAGGGATTAATGTATATGCATTTATCGATTTTTGATCGATATTGCTAATATGAGCAAGGTAAGCAATTTTGTAGTACTCTTTGTAATATAGAATAGTTCTCATGCGAAACAATATTTTGTATTAAGGTTTTGACGATGTAAGCAATTTTCAAAAGTATAAATTAAGTGAGAAGTGAAATAAAAATTCAGAGTTTTATCTGCAACCCACGGTGTATTATTCACTTGCCAGATATTGAGCTCTTTACCTCTAACTTGGTGGATTTTTAAGAGATTGAGCTCTTTAGTTCTAATATTAAAAGCCATTTAATTCACATTTTGATTAACAGATCGAACTGAAGAAAACAAGCGAAATCTAATAAAGGAAGCAACTTATTTACACATTTATGAACGTATTTTGGTTATAAAAATATATTGGTGATTTTTAAATCTATACTTCAAATACATGGTTTAAAAACACAAAATAAAAATGAATGTATTCCAGTTTTTAAAACAATTTAAAGTAATGAATCTACTATTAGTATATGTATTAAAATAAGTATTCAATTGCTTCAAACATACACAGAAAATAGTGAATGGTGAATAGTAACTTCCAAATGAACATTTGTTAGATAAACATAATAAGTGTATTCAAAATAATCGAAATAGTAGCTCCAACATTTCATCTTACATATTCAATGTTTTCGCAATATAATTTAAATATATATAACAAATGTATTAAAAATAATGAAAATGTTATCGCTGAATTATTTGTTATAACATATTTCTTTTAAATCTGATGACAATATGAAAAATATTTAATTCGAATTTGCAAATTTTATTTTATTACTACCTACACAATATTACGTCATTGTCTGATTTAATAGAATAATAATAAACATTCCAATAGAGATTATGTTAAAAATGGCGTACTACCTATATATATATCAATATTGATCGGTAATTTAGCAATAAAAAAGCCCACTCAAGGGTATTTTGCAAAATAGATTCATTTTTATACAAAAAAATATATATTACTGAATTCATATTAGAAAGTAATTTTCTATTAATAATTAAAAAAATTTATATGTTAAAGTACGATGAGGGCAGTGTCGGAATCTAAGACTTTGTCTTCGATTTCGACAACTAGAGACGTAACACACCAAGTTCAGTTATTATAAGAATGAGACGAACACGAAGCTAACCTGTCCGAATTCGTTTTTATACCCTAGATGAAATCTAAAGGGTATACTAAGTTTGTCATTCCGTTTGTAACACCTCGAAATAATGATGGTAGAGCAAAATGGATTGGACACCCATTCATAATATTAAAAGTTATTTCGATTTTTGCATGTCCGTCCGTCTGTGCGCACGATAACTCGAGAACGCGTATACTTAAAGAGCTGAAATTTTGTACACGGACTTTAAAAAAAAAAGTAAAATTAAGTTCGAAAATGAGACAAATCGGGCAACTCCTTCGTGGGGTTGCCATATAAAAATTTCGTTTTCCGCTATATATTTGGACACTGCCTGAGAACGCATCGACGTAGAGAGCTGAAATTTCGTACATGATGGTTTTACTACATTAGCAAATAAAATGTCAAAAATGGACTAAATCAGGCAACTCCTTCTTGGTGTTGCCATATAAAAATTTCGGTTTTTTACGTATACTTTGAAAACGATCAGTCCAAGACATTTTTATTGTACTAAAAACTTCTGCAGAATACGAAATCCTATAAAATTGGTTATTACCATTTTTTCTGTGCGACAAACTGTTCTAGAAATATATGCGAAAAACAACTTCAAAAATCAAACTCGCATAGATCGGTGACCATACGAAATTTAATACGAGCATTCATCTAGGGTATCATAAGAATTGGTCTTAGACCAATTCTAGCTTTTTTACTTGTTTTATCTTAATTTCGTACCAGCAAACAAGCATAACCTCACAATGTTGTCTATTTGAATAAGTTAGCCTACCAGGGAAGCCAGCAATGTCTCGCTCGAATAATAAAATCGACGATGCTCGACTTGATGACGTAACCAAAAGGTAAGCTAACAATGCCTCAATCCAATATAAAATCAACTATGTCTCAATAATACAAAGTAGTCTGTTTACGAACCACGTTCCACCATTAGTGGACGAAATTACGTTAGAGCAAATTTAATGAGAATTCCTTATATTATCTGTACCGGGCCTCTACCTGATGTAAGGAAGCCCTCAATTTTTTCTTAGAAATTTACAAGAAATGTAATTGAACATAAAAACATCGAACTGGTTCAGATTAAAACGTGTTGTACATGCAACTTCCAAATTGTTTCATTTTTACTATATTTCCTTGGATGTGTTCTTGTTATGCGTGAACATTTGTTGAAAATGCCAAGAAGTTGTAGTATCTCCAATTTGATTATACTTCGATTAAAGGAGCAATAATTGAACAGTAATAGTAATAATAGTTATTTATATGCTAGCACAGTTTGTTGTTGTTATATTGCTTATTTGGTTAAATGGTTCTGTGATTGCAGGCTTCTGTTTAGTAGCAGACAGTTAGAAGTGCAGTCGTGAAATAAATCGTCGTTATGGTTTAAAGTAATTTTGTCGTGCAAAGTAAATCCTATAATAAAAATATAATAAATATAAAAACGTTCTGTAATATATAATAAGCCGTACAAAATAATAGATATAAAGTAAAAGTAATTGTCGTGCAAAAATAATTAGTATCGAAATATAAACTATTATAGGAGAAAACTCATCGTTGAAATTCTCAAAATGTGGGAACTGGAAGAATTAACTCATTAAATTTAAAGCTGCGTATAGTTTAGTAAGAAGGATTAAGATGATTAAAAAATATATATATGCAACTTAATTTTAATAAATCTTTCTATGAAAGTCATGACCGTATTACATACATATGTGCAAAATTAATATTAATGTTTTATTATATATTTCTTCAACATTTTTGTTTTTTTTTGTATGAAGACGAAAATATGTGTTGTCTATTTATTGTACTGTAGCATTTTATTGAATTTTGTTTCAGCATACACTGCACTGAATTGAGTAATGTACTGAGTGAAAGAGCTATGAAAGTTGATTAGGTTAGGTTAGATTAATGTAGCGGCCATCGCGCGGGGACCTTGGCGATCAGCCTACTTAGACCATTTGCAGTTCATTGTGATAAAGGCAAAATTTTTGCCGTTGAATATTATAAAATAATACACCTATGTACATCGCTTTCGTAAATGTGACAATGAAAGTGTATCATGTACAAATTCTTACTTCTATATCATATTTACTTAGAAAATGTTATATACACATTACTTTTATAATTATGACAATAAAATGGTATCTTACACAAATTTTTATAGTGCGTGTGTTGTGTCATTAACAAGGGATATATTTTTTTAACATATTTATTTACACTATGGATGTACTACTAACACAGCATTGGTATAAAAAACATTTAACTGAAATATTACTGAAACAACGGATATGTTTTTGTAATAATTCAAGTGTACATAAAACAATTTAGAAAAAACTTGGAGATATGTAGATAACTTTTATGGTCGTAGCGTATTGCATATAGCAATATGCTACACGTACTGTAGCGTGTATGTCGGCTGCTGTCCATTGCGGAATGCTTGAACGCACCCCGACTGAGAGAAATGCGCTTCCTCTAGCTAGAGTGACATGTTGACAGTGGTGATAAAGAAGAAGAAGATGGTGTGGAATATTTTTTTCTCCAGTAAAGTTTTAGAAATTTTCATCCAAAATTTTACAGTAATGAATAATCAAATGTAATTAATATTAAGGGATTCAATACTCAAATGCCTCTGTTGACGAGAGAGCAACATTTTACCCAGTTATTTAAACATAAAACGTAATATTCAAGACGTAAGTTAGAAGACTACATCAATATTTTTCCGGGTTTAAGATTATTACAAAAAGTGATTTTAAATGACTTTTGGCTGTTTAATTGTTTTAATTCATACGATAATTTAATATAATAATAGAAAATTTGTATTGAGAAGAAATGGGACAAACTACAACAAAAATAAATGGCGGATGCTGAAGCGTTTCATCATGCCGTGGAATTTTCACCGTGAGTATTATTGATATATTACACATTTTCTTTCGGTATACGCATACTTCGGCTTCTGTAGCGACTTACACATGTAGAACTTCCTTTTTATTGATATTCTTTTCATGAAGCTATATATAATTTCGATTTAATGCTATAATTACGTATCTATACCGCTAATTTAGTGAGATCTTTATACTTTGAAATGATAATACGTTTAAGTAGACACTCTATATGTATAAATATATGTATAATTTAACGATATACTTTCCAGTATACATTTTGAATGGATGATCCGGTTGAGTCAACACTCTACATACATATATCTATATATACGATAATGATATACTTACTTGCATATATTTAAGAATGATGGCCTTTTGATTTACTAATGTATCTACATATGTATATAGTTAACTCAATAGTATACATACCTATATATACATTCGAGTGATGATTTTTTTTGCTAATTTTGCAATTATAATGTAAATATGAAATTTTGAAAGTTTTGATTCTACCTTCACTGTCTCGGAGCACTCTCACGCAGGATGAAGGTTGTCTAGGCTCGCCTAGTCTCTCTCTCTCTCTACAGGTCAAATAGAGACTCTGAATAATTATGCCCCTCAGAGTCAGATGGGAGGATGGAGCCGGGAAAGAAGGCAAAACATCTGCGCCATCGATTGTATACGGGTGGGTGACGTAAGGGTCCCTTCAGGACCGAATGTGGGCCGGCTTTTGTTTAGTAAGCACACATTTTTTTTTATTATGGCTGACGGCAGCGGCAGGTTTTTCGTGGAACTTCCCCACACTCTCCGCCAATGAGCCGAGGCGAGCTAGCGTGCCGCCCTGCAGTGAACGCTGTCCGTCGAGTGATCTGTCAGCTCCTGCTGACAGTCTGGACTTTACGTCCAAAGCCATCACTTTTCATAGTTACATAACATAACACGTCAAATCATGGTTAGTTTATATTTGACCAGCGATTACCGTGGTCATTGTATACGTTCACAATTCTCTTTTTTCCGTGTATGCACTTTTGCCTTTTAGTTCGATTGACGTAAATTTTGATATTATAAGTGTAATTTAAGATTCTACATATTTTTTAGATATTTCAATATAAAGCTGAAATGTGAACAAGTGTGAATGTGTTTACAGAAGTCTTCCTTAGAAACTAATTAATTTTAAACTAAGGTAAAACATAACAAAATTCGCAGTTTTTTCAGCTGAAAACTACTTTCATGGTCTCATTACAATACAAGTCCTCCAAACAAATCACCCCATACGTTGTTGTTTCCTTTAATTTAATTGCGTTCAAAACAAATTGTACTTAATAACTTATACACTATAACTAATTTTGAAGGACTTTTTATTAATTTTATTATTTTACATTCGCACATCTTCATATACAATACAAAGAAAAGAAAACAACTGACAAAAAATGTAATCTTGAAAAACACCAGAATTAACACCGAATAGGGTTTTTGGGGCTTTGTTACGGTACATTTTGCAGGAAAAACTAACATGTTTTTACACAATCTAAATGTGGATTTAATGGTGTTTAATTTAACATGAAAGAGATATAGTGCCCATGAATCATCAGAGCGATAAAGCTGGTATTCTTTTTACTGCATAAGCAATGGATTCCTGGGAAACATCGAAGGATAAAACAAGTATGTACGTACAAATACTATACAGAATCGTGGTGAGTTTTAAATGTGGCATCAACAACGCTTTTACTGTATGGAAAAAATGTTAAATTTAAAAATGCTTGCGCTATCGCCGCTCTATGTCATGATTGTTAATATACGAATATTTTACTAACATCTATATAAGCTTTGTCTACATTTTTTTGTTTTTTTTTTGTATTTTTTTTTTTTTAAACAAACACGCTATTTACGGAAGTAGTTCTCTACAAAATTTCTCCTATGAAGTCCATCTCCGACCTAAATAAACAAAACAATCAACAAAACCTAATCCAATTTAGCAATTTCACAAATTGAAATGCAAGCAAATAAAAAAAAAATCGCTTAGTTGCTAGTTTCCATTGCATTTCTGGCAATTTTATTTAAATCTTTTTCAGAGTTATGATTCTATCCATCCAAAATTGATGCTATAAATTCTCATGTAGAAAATTATTGGTAAAATATTCGCGATTATTAGATTTTGGGAGTAAAAGAATCACAGCGAATTCATTTCTTTCCCACAACTTTCATCATTTTCCTATACAAATCCCAAGAAAATCTAATAAAGGGTGAAGGGTGGGGGAAAGGGTTTTATCTACGATTGCAGTCAAAATAAAAGGTATACACCACGGCTACAATCTGAAAAAATTGCTATAAAAAAAAAACAACATTTTTGAAAAATCAAGGATATATAAATCCCAAAAATGTATGACATATGAAAATTGCATATAAATCTCGATGCAAATCCTTGTTGTGTGTCTACATATGTCTCAAATTCCGAGCGCATTCTAGGAGGGTAGGAAGGGTGACGCGTTCATGTAGAAGTGAAATAGCTTCAGTGAACTCTGTCAAGGATTTAACTAATAAAATTTTATCGCACGGTGATTCTGTATTTAACTGTATATGAATGTTTTCAACAGGATTGAATTTCTATTGGGATTTTGTTGTTGAGCACGTCTACGAGGAATTGCCGATCAAAGGGATAAACAAATTTTTAGTTTTGTCTTTTCTATTTCATGTGTTGCCTTCCCCTGCCCAGTGAAGAGAGTGTTTCGTAGGATATTTATATTGTGTTTATATGCGATGTGTGTTGTTTGTGAGTCAGATTAAAACTATATTAATTTTTAGAATTGATGTATGTTTGAATTACGTACATATTGTAAGGCAAAGTTAAAAGGAGCTGCATATTTCAACAGAAAATCTGTAAGTGACAGATTAAAATTTTTGTTCTAGATGAGCAGAACAGATCAGGTGAGATTACATTCGGACAGTCTGAAACTAGCATTCCAAGTTTCCCCTAATACTTTCTTTATCTCCTTCCTGCTATGCTATGACTTACTTGCATCATAACGCAGCTCACACCCTAGTAACCACAATTCCGATGTCCTCACATTTTTGAAACTACATATACTACAAAAATATTGGACGGAATTCCAATATTTATCCAAAAAATATTTTACCATGCTCTATTTTGCCATTCCTAGGAAAATCTTGCAAATTTCCGTAGAAATTTTATATGATATAAGGACTGGAAAAACAGTGGACAATTGTGGACAATATTTAAAACTGTTCTTTGATTTGTCCATTAGTTTTCTGAAAAATTCCATATATGAAAATATATGGAGAAAGTGTGGACTACTGCAGAAAAAGTAGAAATTGAAATCTTCACTTTGTCCAAAGAAATCTCCATACTCTTTCCTTCATTGAAAAAATAGCGGACAACTACTGGACAAAATTTTTGATAAATTTGTCATTCTTTTTATTTTATAAACTTTATCAACTTTTTTTTTTATTTGATGGAAAAGTGTGGATTAACTGTAGAATTGAAAATTCTGGACATGCTATGGAAATGCTATGAATATTCTTCAGAATGAGTCTGCACTTAATCACCTTAAGGACCTTGAATACATCCCTCGTTTGGATATGTATTCACTCTTGTACACACCTACACAAGGGATACAAAAAATGTGTCTGTGAAGTAGGTGGAAGACGAGAATTCAAAGCAAATTGACCAGCTGAAATATTAGCCTTATCCAAGGAGTAAACAACTACTTCACCATTGTTAAGTAGTGAATGTATTGAGAAACTGGTGAAGTTGTTCCTAGTAGTTTTGACGAGAGTTCAGAAACCTTTGCTACCTTTACGGCTTGCCAAGATTCTCTGCCTAATGCTCTGGATAATGGAGTTTCATGTGTTCCGTGCAGTCTTGTAGACCTGTTTCAGTTCCAGATATGGATGCAATTGACAGGCGCGAAAAGCAGACTATTTCGCTTTTATTGCTTGGTTGCACTTATCGTTAAACCAAGAGCGGATTTGGCTGTTGTTGAGATATGCTGTATTTATGCAGAAAATACAGCAAAACTTATTTTACTCTATATCATTATTTCTATGCATTTCAAATACAAACTTAATGTATCCTATGATTTTTTCATCTAGGGTATAAAAATAGAAATAAAAAGTTCTACTGAGGTTCTCTGACGTACACTAGGAATGCAGAAAAAATATGCACTAGGGATCTGTCGGTCCGCAACGAACGATTCCATTGTGAACGAGTTCATACAAGGAATGACCGTAATGGGTCCAAAATTACTTACTGATCTCAGTACATTAACTTCGCTTTTACTGATTTCATATTTTAATAATTTGTAGGAACTTGTTTAATTTTACTCGTGCACCTAGAGCATGCAAATAGGTATCCAAAACCCTCGAGAAATACTTTCCAAACCATGAAACAGACATCTATATGTGTCCGTGCTAGTCCAATTCTCTAAAATGTTTTGTATATTGAAAAACTGACGAGGCATTGTGTTTATATATGCTACAGAGCCCAAAATACTGTCTATAGAGAAAAATACCCTTGCAGTAATTTAAAGCTTGGCTCCTTACATTCCCAAGGGCTACACTTACTATATACCTTACTTAACAAAATAATAAAATAGTTTTAATTATAAAGTAACCTTACAATTTTACGCTCACTAATTCTCAGCTGAGCAATAGTTGCAAAGCAATAGTATGTGCGGCCGTAGTACGAATCTAGGCAAAATTCAAAGAAAAATTAGATGAAAAAAAAAGAACAAACAGGTGGAAACTTAAGTGATGAATGTGGCAATGTAGAAATGTAGATAGATTTGCACTCTGAAAATAAATTGACTGTTCTTTCTTGAATTCTGCTAGGCTGCTGGTACCTTCAGGCTTCAATTTGGTTTTACACAAGTAAATTTAAGCCCAACACAAATATTGGTCCGATCGTACTTAATTTAGGTTATGTTTATTATAATGGAACACTGAAATGCGCATCACCTTTCTATCATCACTTTTATCAATTGTGGAAATCCAAGTCAGAAAACGAGGCCTAGAATACCAGCAACTTCAGTCCCATGTGAAACAATTTTATATTCTTATATTTTTAGTTGAAAGCTCCCAAGAAACAATTCATTTTATATAGTAGTAAATTAAATTAAATTTTATATAGTAGCAAATTAAAAGGGCAGGTCAAGAAAGCCTACTTTGTGTATTGTCCCAACAGCTCGGAAAAATACATATTGAAATGGCCAAATACCAAAAAAATTGACGTTACTAAAAATTTCCAATTTTTGTAACAGTCACCTTCTTTACTAAAACGCCATAAATAAATGAAAATAGTTTTATAATGGTTTCATTCGATACTAAAAGTCATTTGTGTTTATAACGGTCACTGTAGTTACTACAAGGCCACCAATAAATGTTAGGATACTTTATAGTATAGGTATATGTATTACCGAAAGTTCCCAATTTTTATTGAAGTCACCTAAAGTACTGAACGTTGTCGAGTTATATAAGGGTAACCACGGATACCGCATAAATACTTATTACCAATCAGTTATAAAGGGTTTTCCAATAAGAGGTGTTATTTTGATATTCAAAGAAAAATGCCCTTTTTTGAGATAAATGATCGGATCTTTATTTCATTATAAAGAGGAAGGTATGCCGTTAATAATGGAAAATAATATCAGCCAAATGAGCACCACGACCACGCCTACAGGACCATATCCTTTTCATGAAAGTTTCCATAACCAAATCGCAAAGTGGCTGCCCTATGTCCTCGATAGCCTTACGAATTCCAACTTTGAGGCCTTGAATCGACGCTGGGCTGTTGGCGTAGACCTTCTCTTTCACGTGGCCCCAAAGGAAGATGTCGCAAGGTGTTAAGTCACAAGATCTCGGTGGCCAATTGTGATCACCTCTTCGAGAGATAGCACGGTCCGGAAACTTTTCCCGTAAAAGATTAATGGTTTCGTTGCTTGTATAGCACGTAGCGCCGTCTTGTTGAAAGTAAACGTTGTCCAGATCAATACCATCTAATTCCCGCCATAAAAAATCATAAATCATCTGTCGATAGCGCAATCCATTCACCGTAACTGTTGCTCCAGCCTCATTTTCGAAAAACTAAGGTCCAATGACCCCGCGGGACCATAAACCGCATCAAACACTCACACGTTGAGGATAGAGAGGCTTTTCAATAATAACTCTTGGGTTTTCCGAGCCCCAGATGCAACAATTTTGCTTGTTGACGAAGCCATCGAGGTGGAAATGGGCCTCATCACTCAAGATGAGTTTTCGATGGAATTCCGGATCATTTTCATGCATTTCAAGGACCCAATCAGCAAAGAATCGACGTTGTTGATGATTGGCCGGCTTGAGTTCTTCTGTTAACTGAACTTTATAAGCCTTAAGACCCAAATCTTTATGCAAAATACGGTGTAATGACGTTTGTGGAATGCCTAATTCCAAACAACGACGAGGAATGGACAAACCTGGGTTTTCTTCAACACTTTCGGCTAAAGCAGCAATTTTTCCGGCTGTTCTTGAGCGACGTGCACGGGTTTTATTCTTCATATCACTAACTTGTCCCGACAGCTCGAATTTTTCTACCAATTTTTGTATTGCGGTCCGACAAGGTGCTTCACGACGACCCAAAAATGTTCGAGTTTTACGAATCGTCTCTGCCACATTTTCACCATTTTTCTAGTGAATTTTAATAATTTCATTGCGTTGTTGAATCGTGTATCGTTCCACTTTTATTAATGGAGTAGTTTCTACTTGTCAATTGTCAAAAAATGACAGCTCCAGAAGTGACATCTACCGAAATAGCGGGCTAATTAAAATAACACCTCTTATTGGAAAACCCTTTATAACGTGATGATGAAAACAATTATAAAACTTTCTTATATAACTTCTAGTAATGGTTACTCTAAGTTATATAAACCCATGATTGAAACGTTTCACCAACTTATTAAACCTTTAGTAACTTACTTCCACGAGAACCATTAGTAATCTTAAAAAACTCTAATTTAATTATTTCACCAATTGGTAATATTATAAAACCCTTATATAACCACTCAAATTCTTATATAACCGAGTAACCATTATATACCACTAATAAAACTACCCATCACCTTCAGTCACCAAAAATTGGAAAAATTGTTACTTGGGCTATATTGTTTGTCCTTAATTATATAATAAAAAATCAACTGAATTTATATCTTTCTTTTAATTGAATTACGAACGGAACGATGGAACGGGTCCACGGTATCGGGTCTAAATGAGATGTGCCAGATCCGGTTCCGAAAATTCCTTGGAACGACACATCGCTAATATGCTCTACTGGATTAAATTTTTACCTCCAACTGAGATCACTTTTATCGGCAGTGTATCTCTCTCACTTCGCCGTGTTGCCGTTTTGTTAATTCTACAGGGGCTCATCCATCGGGAAATCTGATTAGCTCATTCAAGACTTATGAAGGCATTGAAACTTAGCTCAAGCTCTCAAGTTCATTCTTGCTTAAAATCCATCCAAACTTGAAGCAAGTAAAATAATGGTTAGCGTTATTGCCAAAATTCAGCGCATTGGCCTAGCTAGCATTTTTGACTGGGGTGGGCCGGGTCGGCCAACTTTCGTACGGAGGCTGTAACAGATATCTTGTTTGCGAAGTATACCAGTTCATGGGCATTTCCAGCTATTGACCGACATTTTTAATCCACTGATCTGAGCATTTATGAGGTAGCATGTTGCATAATACCTACCTAGAGCCCATGAAATTGCATAGATTCCAAAAACCATAAAGTTTCTTAGACTCTACAAGTTACTGAACCCGCAAGAAACAAAATCTAAATTCTAAAACATAATTTCCGCCAAAGTAATTAAATTAAAAGTAACTCAAACTTCAAAAATCAAACTTGCAGAGATGGGTGACCATACGAAATTACATATGGCATTCGTCTAAAGAGGGTATCATAGGAATTGATCTTATTGTTAGACAAATTCTAGTTTTTTCTTACTATCTATCTATATCTATGGAGGTGCTCGATTTCAAAATGCATCTATGTGTTAATATCAAGTCTTCCTACGTTAATCCTTAACTCCGCTCCCAAGAAAACAAAAGGAATATATCAGCACTTTTAATCCACTGCAAATGCAGGAAGGTGTGTGCATTTGGAGCGATTTTAATAACAAAAACTTTCGAAATAGGGCAGAGATTCCGATGTTAGAGGCCAGAGGAACAACGAACAGTTTTCAGTTGATTCCCATTCATATCAGTTAGTATCAGTCATCAGCATTCAATCAATTTTTGTGTAGCTAGTTACTCAACATTCGGTGAGGAGTATTTACGAAATTAAACTTGATTCCTTTTCCTTCCTTTTATTAATTTCATTTTAGTCGGACATTTAAATTATTGTGTAAATAGATTCTTTGCTCGTGACAGGGGGCCGAACGATCCCAAGGATGGAGGCCAAGGCGGCCCATTGTGCTAAACTTCTAAGTAGGAGAAGCAATAAAACTATAAAAGTCGACAGGAAACTAGGTATGAGAAAATAGCGCAGGCCGCTGGGATGGTAGTGTGGCCGTACATGTTGTACCTGATCATGTAGAATCTGAAGAACCTCAGCATTAATAGTGTAACTTATTGAAATAAAAGCAATGATGTACCACTCTAGGAATATCTAAAAAAAATATAAAATCATAACACTTTGTTGAGTTTGGACGATTTGTCTATCCATGTCCTCAACATCCGTCCCTAAAACGTTTAACCTCTTAGGCTTCGGTCACACTTACGAAGTATGAAGTATGCAGTACTTACTTTAGCTTGCGAAGTTGTTCAAATTGGCGCAGTATTGAGTGCAACAGTAGTATTAAAAATGTCTTCGTCGGAGGAAGAAGTTATATTTTTTTGGTGGTTTTATGATACCGTCAGCACTTGTGGACAAGAGGTGTTGAATTTTGCCATTTTATAGAGAAAAGTGTAGCATAGTTCAGCAATGTCGCTAACGAGTCTATGGATGATGAAAAATTCACGGGTTTCTACAGAATGAGCAAAAACAGTTTTCGAACATCTCCATAAGTTTTATATTGAAAGCAATATCTTCAGCCATTTTATCGAAAAATGCGCAAAATGACGAAATAATTTGTTTTCGTGTTTCTTTTAATTTTTTAAACAGAAATCGTCAAATAAAAAGATCAAAGGACTTTTCTGTTTGAGTGACTTATCGCTTCAGCTTCTCAGCACATACTGCACTAGTAAATACTGCATACAAAAAGCACCAACAGCTACATGCTATTTCAACTGCTCAATTTTTACTGCTACTTTGTCAATGTGACCACTTTTGAGTGTGTTAAAATTACACAACGCAATTTCAGTCGCAATGCAGTAGATACTGTATACAGGGTGTTGCGTGCTGCATACTTCATACTTCATCAGTGTGACCGCCGCTTTGAACATATCTCGTCTCCTTACAGCAGTGCCTGATTCACGGCACAACACATTTCATACATTTTTGGACCGTTCTTTCCAACTTTGACGGGAAACCTCCTATTGAAACTGTGCTTTTTAGGGATCCGTACCCAAAGGGTAACTACGAAAACCCTATTACTTAGACTTCGCTGTCTGTTCGTCACCAGGTTGTATCTCATGAACGGTAATAGGTAGACAGTTGAAATTTTCACAGAGTGTGTATTTCTATTGCCGCTATAACAAAAAAATAATAAAAATTAAATTAAATTAAAAATTGAAGGGGGCCCCCATACAAGAAACGTGATTTTTTGGCGTTTTTTTTCTCGTTTTATTCTCATTCATTATTATGATCATTTCTTTTTTTTCAAAAGACAGCGGTTTTTTTTTCAAATGACAGCATTATTTTTTTACATGACGTCAGAGCTGTGCAATAGTTAAGTAAAAAAAAGGCTTAAATAGGTACTACTTAAAGTACATTTTCATTATTTAAGACTTATTACTCAATACTTTTGAAATGCCCCTACTTACCACTTGAGCATAAGTACTTGCTTCTATTTACTTGTACTTAAGACTTAGTTTTGTACTTAAGTACCAAGATTTTTACTCAGGTATTTCTGCGCCTATTAAGTACCTACAAATATCTAACTTTTCGTAGAAAAGCAAACACAATCTTTAGCGCAACTCCTTTTTTTTTGTTGAAAAGCATACAAAAACCTGTCAAAGAATGTGCCGCACTCACGCGTCTAGGCAGAACCTTAGACAAACTCAAACATACACACAAGGCTGGGCAAGTAGAACATAAACCAGTAACATCTCGCTCGAATATAAAATCGATGATGCCTCGACTTGATGATATAACCACTGACATGTATAATATTTTTAAATACACAGAAGAATTTCTAAATGATTTACTAAAGTCACTTTCTAAGCTGCTTGCTCACTTTTTCAATTTCCCACCTGTTATGGTCGTAGCGTATTGCATATAGCAATATGCTACATGGAAATACTGCAGCATGTACGCCGTCCCTCAAGTAGAACTACGTACTGAGCGCACCCCGACGAAGCAATGCTTCATCAAGCTCGCGTGACATGCGGGGACGACAGATTATGGCTGAAAAGAAGAAGAACTCGTCTCTTTCCGCTGTCAACCACTTCACACGATAGGTACGTGCATAAAAGTGAGAAACGAGGAAAGTCTTTAAGTCTTTATACATCGGACGGATAAACTATTCAGCACGCAAAAAAATCAAAGAAAGTGAGTCATCAACGTGTAAAAATTAAATAAAACCAAATCGAAAAGTCCTGGAAATGAGAAGGTTTCAGTGGAAATTGAAAAAGCGACGACAGTAACCAAACGAGTACTCCAGGAATTTCACAGGAATCATTTGTCGCACCAGGAGTATTAGTAGAAAGAAAAATCGCAGAGAATTCAAAACGTGGAGAAGGGAAAACCCGACCACTGGATTAAAACAGGTAGTCCCAAACCAGTAGGCTTGGGACGTGTAAATGCATGGTTTTAATCAAATAATTTTTTTAAAAGAAAATTAAGAAAGAAAACAAATTTTTGATCAATGTGCTCCGAGCACGCAGTGAGCCCACAGACCATCATATGTCTGAGTACGGTCCGCAAATAATAATATTTAGACACATGTTTTTTTTATCCAATAAACGGAACGTTTAATGATGATACATGTTCATGAACCTAAAAGTTGAATAATGAAAAGAAATGACAATAGAATTCGTTAAGTGCACTCTGGTTACATAAGTTTTAAATTTGAGAATGGAAGTTGTTAGGCGTAAGTACATAGTGGACGTAGGTTCCAGCCATACGCTTTGTATGCAGACCAACTAAACCAATCAAGGTTGGATACCTAGATATATTATTTGAAGTAATTATCTTTAGTTCTCGTAATGACCAGAAAAGTAAATATTACTTTTTGCCATAAATTGCTGATAAACTACTGCAGTTGTTCTGTTACACGTTTTGTATGTATTTAAGAGAAGAATTTCTTAGTTGTTACGCCTTGATGACGTATCGCAAATGTTATATTTCTTCTTAGACACGTACATTTCGGTCAAAATTTATTACATTAAGCGATTAATAGTTTTAAAGTGCTGAAAAAGATTTCGATTATCATAACCCCCACGTAAGGCAGGAGATCATCTAGTTCTATTAGATATTTGCGTGCAAATACATATGAGATAAGTTGTTTTTAGGTCGTAAGAGATACCTTTAGGACTAGGGAAGCTATTCATGTTAGAGGCTAACCCCAGCGGATGAATTCAAAAAAAAAAAAAAATTGTTGTTTCAGGAAAGCAAAATAGAATCTCTCGACTTTCCTCCCTACTTTCGTTCGGATTACACAATAATCGGTAATAAATGCTCTAGAAGGCCTTCTCGAGATAGCGTACATCGAATCCTTTCGCCTAAATGTCCCTCCGTCGGGTTGCCTCCGCGCTTCTGAAATAATGTTGTAGTAGTTAGCATTGAATTAACCTATCATGGTACATGAGAGCTTTTGTTAATTTGAACGTAATCATCTTTAGATATATCTGTGTACATTAATTGAAGTAATTACAATTAGATTAGGCTAAAACTTTGTTAGTTTTGTAAATCACAGATGTTCCCAGCAATCCGTTTCGCTTACCAACTGCAGGGGTGAATTTAAGTTAAAGCAATTAAAATTTTTTGTGTTCGGTTAGCAAAAGAAAACAAATGGAATAAATGAAATTATAACGTAATGTGGCGGTAAAGTTTTAATTTTTCCTTCACATCCTGGAGCCCTCTCTTCTAGCATAAGGTTCGTCTAGGTTCGCTCTCGTCTCTCTTAACAGGTCAGCAAAGGGACTTTGGAAACAGTGCCGCCCAAAGTCGATGGGAGGATGGGGCTTGGCAGGAAGGCATGCCATCTGCGCCTTCAATGGAAATAGGTAAGTGACGTAAAAGTCCCCTCAGGACTGAGTGGGTGCTCGTTTTGGTGTAGATAGGCATGAATTTTTTTTTGATTATGGATGGTGACAGCGGCAGGTATTTTCGGGAACCTCCCCACACTCTCCGCCACTCTTAGCCGAGGTGCTAGCATGCCGCCCTGTGCTATCGCTGTCATCGAGTGATCTGTCAGCTCATGCTGACAGTTTGGACTTCACGTCCTGACCAATCACTCTCAACATATTACCATAACACACCAATGAGTTTTTCAATGTTTGCACCGACGTAAGAACTCTTTTTGACACAAGCAATTGTGCCCACGTGAAATAGAAAAGTAAGCAGTCCATATTATATACGTGAGTGAACATATCCAAGGGTAAGCAAGCAATGCCTCGCTCCAATATAAAATCAACGATGCCTCGACCTGATGTACGGAAAACCTCAATTTTTTTCAGAAATTTACTGTTATGTATTTTTGGAGGCGATAATGGGTGCTTGGGCGGACCGCTAATAGTTTTTGTGAGTGTAGCAAGAAGATGTGAAAGTTTTACTCTACTTGCAGCACAGAAAACTATAAAATACTATAAATAGTAGCCATTGGTTACTATACATATTATAGTTTTCAAAAGGTATTTATTTATTAATACCTATGAACTGAACTCAATAAACTTCATTATATTACTGCCAATGTACAAAGATTCTAAGAACGTACTTTAAAAAGTACTTCAAAAAGTACTCAGTACTTTTTATAGATTTAGTACTTAGTAACAAGTACTTTTCATATATGCGGTACTTGTACTTACGCTGAAGTACTTAGACCTTCGGTACTTGTACTTGTACTTAGGTACTTCTTCTTTAGTACTTGCCCGGCACTGCATGACGCCTCTCTCATTTGAAAAAACAAATAAAATGCACTTAGTGTTAAATTTTGTACGATGGTACGGAACCCTTCGTGCGCCAGACCGACTCGCACTTGGCTGGTTATTAAAAAAACCGTGTTCCATTTTTAAAAATTACCGTAAATACGACGCATTAATACTGGGTATACTGAAATGAACCCAATAAATCGCGATTCCAATCATTGGAAGGAAAACTACTAATAAAGATTGGCTATGCTCTCCGCTACACAATCCACAAACTAAAATTACACTAGCAGTGTTGTCATCGCGGCACAAAAAAAATCAGTGCACGGAGTGGAAAATGGATCCGTATTGGATAATACCTCATGAAGGTGCATAAAAAGATGAAGTGTTGCTAGAAAGATTTTTGAGCTATAGAGAATTGCAAGCAGCCTTTCCCAATTATAAACTCCATTTTCAGAAAAATATTATTAATCGTTTCTCATTAGACTGAAATTGAAGAGCATAAAACACGAAAATGAAATTTATTTTTTTTTTTTAAGTGAATATAAAATTCGCGAAAATCAAAACTTCTGAAAACTCCTGTCATTATATCGGAAAATAAATTCTTAACAATGACAGTAATAAAAACAAAGCTGAAAAGTGAATGGTCTTGCCTTTCACCATTACCAAAGTTTTAAAGCCATAAAAAAATCAGTAGATGGACTATAGATGTCCTTAAAAGTAAAGTTAGAGAGGGATAGAGAGATTCTTTAAGACAGATTTACTTTCAGTGCTATTATAGTCGAATAAATTTTTTCTTATTTTTGTGGAAATTTCTAAAATCCACGAGACTGTATCTGCCAAGAAAAACATTTGTACACCGGAGCACCCCGTAAAGCTTGAGGAAAACTTTTACTTCCCCATTCCTCCGCCTCCACCCCACCGCGCACCCGTCCAAACAAGATGCTTCCCAGTGGATGATACAAAGGCACTGAAGTCTTCGTTTTAAATAATAGATGTGCGATTTGATTTACCTCAAATTTGATACGATACGATACCAGGAAAAAATAACCTAAATCCAGGGCGAAAAAAAATCAAAGGCGCATACCTATTTGTGTCTGATTGACTCTGTTCTGTATATATTTCGTCTCCTCTAAAATACTGAGACATGCAGTTCCCAATTCCAAATTCCCCGGAGGGATATTTCTTATATAGCTCCACAGCAATAATATGGCATTTTAATGGCACGTGTATAATTCTTGGGAAAGGAAGTTAGGAAAAATATCGGTTTGTGTGTGTGTTCTCTGTAAATAGCCGGGTTAAATCGGCAAATGTTTATTGTCCCCCCTGCAAAAGGATATGGCCTGGTTCGTGTATCAATGGTAAAATATTTATTGTTCTCCTTTTCCCTATTGACTTTAAATCCATTCTGGTGCTTCTTCTTCGGGAGCGGTTGTAGGTTAGGTAGCTCCCTACTAAATCAGTTTCGCAGAGACTACATAGGTTCGCGTTATGAGGCGGCGAGCAAAGCCAATGTATGTATGATGGAAATTCCACCATACAACAACTTTTAAGTTTGTTTGTTCGCTTAATTGATTTAACTTGCTACCATTGTACGTGACATTTATTTAATAACGTTCCGACTTTCGCTGTGATTTATAGATATGTAGCATATAACGGGAATACGCTTCCTTCTCCTCCTCCACCTCCTCCACCGCGCTTATCCTATGTGTTCTCATCACCTTCTTGCCGTAGAAACTTACTTTTATATGACTGGGATGAGAATTGAAAGTAGAAGGATACTGGAAATATTTTTTTTATTGTGAATTCCCAAAGTTACCTATAAGTTATACGACCAAGGGGTAGCTTCATAGACGTCTTTCTCTCTGTATTTAAAACTCAAATAAATTCTTGTCTCTATTTGCGGATGGTTCTCTAACGTTTACCACTACATGACCGGGGAAGTTAACGAATTGTTTCTTTGCCTAAGAGCTGAACTTGTTGAGATTAGGTCGTAAGATTATAGTTGTGTGTGTGTAAAAGAATTGAAATTGTTGGGCTTAAGGAGAGCCATCATTTGCTGACCTTGAACAACCTTAGCGATCTTTGGTTATCCCTTTATATTTTTCAATCGTTAGGAGTTGTTGTTCTTTTAGTGTGAAGAGGTCACATATCATGTCCACTTATATACCTCCTTTCCCCCTGATAACAATAGTTGCATTAATTTGTTGAGTGAATACTGCTCTAAATTCTTTTTCATAAATTCCAGTGCTGTTAATAAGCAAATTAGATTTTGAGAAAACTGATTTGTCGTGGGTGTGGTAGTGTACTTAAAGGATAATTGGAAGAATTGACTTCGAGGGTATTTAACGGTTAATAAGAGGCTAGGGTGTAGTAATAAATTTTTATGAAATTGGGTTCACCATTTTCGCGTGTAAAAATGAGAGTTGGCCACATTTTGTCTTTGCAAATAAAAAAACCATTCTTAGAATTGAAAAACGGATTTAATGATTATTTCGGCGCAGTAATTAAGGGGTAATACCGAATTTTAATGAAATGAGGTTAATCTACAGTTTTCAAATATGAGAAAGCAATTTTGGTAGACGACACCTTATAAGAAAAAAAAAAAGACAAAATCATTTACAGTGTAATAGGGGATAATAGAGGGTAATTTTAATAAAATGACGCCAGTCAACAGTTATCAGGTGCGCGCAATCAATTTAGATAGATCTCGAATTTAGAAAAACTTATATAGATGGCGCTAAGGAGGTAATAGAAAAAAAAGCATTTGGGGTTATTTTAACGGTAGTTAGATTTTAACGAAGTCCCTTTTGCCTAAACTGCATTTGCCCTTCATTACAAAGCATTCCATCCAAAGCATATAGAAGGCGAGCGCTTAAGTAAATACTTTATCAATATATTCATGTACAAAGCAATTCACATACATATATTCAGTGAACAGCCATTCATAGGATGCAACCTGGCTTGAACAAGTCACCTGCTGGTGGCAGCTAGTCCTAGTTTGAGTCCGTTTCCGGCGGCAGGCAGTACTATAAAAGGCTAGTCGGTAGGCAATAAAAATCAGTTGATCTTCACGAGTCGGCCGATCAAGACCTCGTGGGGTGAGAGCTTATAGGATCAAATTATCTTTACACTTGAGACCATTCACCTAACTAGATTATTCTAGTGAAAGGAGATCACGCGTATTCTATAGCTTGAGATGTGTGAACATCCAGTGAATACGTGACATCCGTATTCTAGTCTTCGAGCATTGTGTACATCCGTGTTTGTAAAAGTGAATACGAGGCCATCTGTATTTTATTCTCAGAGCCGTGCGTACATCCACTTCTATTCCGCGGAATACAAGGCTATCCGTGCTCTATTCTCCGAGGCGTTTGTGTTAATCGATACTTATTATAGCGAATACGAGACCACCCGTATTCTGTTCACTGAGCAATGTGCCTATCCTCGTCTGATCTAAATAATACAAATCCGTATTTCACTGCTTGTATTTTTGTATTTGATATATCTATAACCTTGTTCACATGAAGCGGAGTAGACTGGACTGGAATAGTCCTAATTCGCAAAATACCAAGTGTTCACATGCGATGGACTGGGTTAAATCGACGACAGAGACATCTTCATTGACAGTTCAAATTCAAATTCATATTAAAGTCAACTGTCATTTGAAGTATTTTTTTTTTAGATAAAAGGCGGATCATGGAAAAAATCATAATTTCACAATTTCTAACAAATTATATGAAAGCAAAAAGGAGTTCGAAGCGAAGAATGAGAGTATACCGAAAAATGTTGTCGCTAATTATGAGAAGCTACTATAATTCAGTTGTACAAATAACATTTTGTACGTTGACGAAAAGTTTGGAAAAATGCAAACCAAATTATGGCCGAATATGGAAAAAACCGAGGCCTAATAAAGATTTTTGGGTGAAAGTACTAAATACTTACGATGAGCAAAAGTGGATAGAGAATTTTAGGATGACACAAAGTACATTTTACTATGTTTGTTCACTCGTAATAGATGAATTGAAGCCAAGTGAAAACTCTTTACCTTGCCAGAAGCCTTTATCGGTTGAAGTGCAAGTGGCAATTGGTTTAAATAAATTAGCTAGCTATGCGGAATTGTAACTTCCTTCAATAAAGTTTTGTGCCGTACAGTTCTTTGGCCCATCATATTAATGACATTGAGCTCTTCGCAAAACTCTAAAAAAACTTGAACTTCCACTTGTTCCCACACACATCTCCCTTTTAAATTAGACATTTGTTTAAAATTAAATTTATGCGCGAATTTAATATCATGTGACATAATCAGCTTCACCGCCAACTAAATGCCAAAATTTAATCGGTGTTCACATGAAGCCAAATCCACTCTACTACCGAATTAAAACCGGTCTAGGCTATTCCATTCCAGTTGGTGTTCACATGGCGGATTAACTCAATCCGGAGTTCGATAATCCAGTCTACTCCGCTTCATGTGAATAAGGTATATGTGTACATATATCTATATACAAGGTGTCCCGTAAGCTGACGTCAAGCCGGAATCCGGTGATAGATAAAATCATAACAATTACAAGAAAAATATAAAAAAATCTAAGTCATGTATTTTTCAAATTATAGGCATTTCTTTTGTTTTCGAGAAAATGTACACCCTGTGATGGTTTTTTAGCTTCTGTTGCTACAAATCTTTACTTTTTTTTCAATTTTATTTTTCTTATGTAATCCCGAATAGCGCTTATGTAACCTGTTGCTTTAAATTCTAAGCCAACTGTTCCAGCTTGGAAGAAAATTTCACATTTTGCCGAACCAAGAATAGAAAATTAATATTAATATTTCACCCAAATTTAACTGACTGTAATGAAAAAAAAATGTACTAACCCAGTTTGGCAAGTAACTTTAAAAGTTGACGCATTTAATAAGAATTCTAAAATGGTATAACACTTGCTACAATATTTCTTAGATTACGGAAAATTTTTTTTTTTTTTCAAGAAATCAAGTTTCGAAAACTTTCTTTTCACCTACTAAAAATGATTCTAGTGTAACCATAGCTTGCCGTAAGACCGTAACTTTAAGATTCCAGTTTGAGTGAGACGGAGAGTCATTACAGGAAGTGTGAGTGAGACAGACAGTGACGCTTTCAAATTAGAGGTCCTAACTTTTTGTTTAATTTAGGACAAATTTTCCTTAAGTTTAAAATTAAACACAAATTATTTGGATTTCTTCGGCGTTTTTCATTCATTCTTATTATTATCTGTCTGTCACTGGGCTGTATCTCTTTAACCGTAACAGGTAGACAGTTGAAATTTTCACAGAGTGTGTATTTCCTTTGCCGCTGTAACAAATAATAAAAATAAAATAACATTAAAAATTAAATGGGGCTCCCATACAACAAACGTGATTTTCTCGACGTTCTTTTCATCATTTTATTCTCATTCATTATTATTATCATAAGCAGACATTTTTTTTTTTTCAAAAGACAACCTTATTTTTCACATGACGCCTACTCTATAGTGATGGGACTTCCCTGCCAAATTATGCTAGTATATTTGAGAATAAAGGGTAGCAAAATCGCCATAAAGGTAGTAAACAGACTACAGGGTACGGATCAGAAAAAATGTATATAATTATAGAATCTTATGTTTTATTTTATTATATTTGTTTATACACCATTAATTGTGAGAACTTTCTCTTATTTCTTTATAAAAACTCCATCGAAAAATTTATATTGACTGCAGTACTTATTAGTTTATTTGACGATTTAAAAATCTTTTTTATGTAGTTGTAAGAATTCTCAAAAATTGGTTATTCAAAAATATTTTTTTGTTTTGTAAAATTTAGCCAAGTTTTAGCAATATCGTTACAATCAACCAGTTGGCCTAACTTTTAAAAGATTATGAGGAGCCTTCACTTTGTATTAAATTTTTCAATATCTATTTCATTATGAAAAGGAAAGGATTCAACTAAAGCAAGTATTGAAGTATTCCTTTGATCCAAATATTATAACAGTCTCAATTTGTGATCATTAAGATCGACACATTTTTTAATTTGTTGGCACAATTCTATGTAAAATTACAATAGATTATCTTGGATATTACTAATATTTTCACAAGCATTTGAATATTGAAAGTGTGCAAATTTAATTCCAAAAAACATTCTTGATTTTTCAATATAAAATGAACCGTCATTAAATTTGCAATCAACTGAATGTGTTCTAGCTTTATACGATTTGTTGAAATATTTTTGAAATTATTTTCAATTAAAGGTCTTAGTTTGTGTATTAAAATTTTTTCAGACTGGAAGGTTTTATTGAGATTATTAATCTCACCTAAAATATAGCACAAAAATCACAAAAATAATAAGTACAATTTTAAACCCGAACTATTCAGACAATCAAGAATTGAATTTTCATCAAAATTATTAAGACTTTCAAAAGTAAGAGAGTGAAGTAATGAAGTAAAGCTGACCACTGCGTCAAAATTCTTATAAAGATTTGCTCCAGCTCCCACCAGCGTGCACTGCTTGATTTTAAAATCTTATTTAAATTTAAATTAAAACTATCTTGAAATTCTGTAAACTCACTTTGCGTGTTAACACTGTGGGCAAAATGATTATATACGCAAGAAAGGAAATTTTCAACTTTCCGAGGAATTATTTTCATAGCATCCGCAGGACACAACTGGAGGGAGTGGCAAGTATATCAAAGATAAAATAAATGTTTATTCAATTTCTCTAATCGTCCTGTAATTCCCGTAACTTCATCTCTCATTACTGATGTGTTGTCAGTTCCAATAAAATTTTACGCAAAGTTTCTTGCTTGCTTATCTTTTTTGTTGTAGGTATATATATAATCTCAACATCAAACAGCAGCAAGCACCAGAAATCAAAAATAATTAAAAATTCACAACATAAATACGTAATTAATTTTTATAGCAATTATCAAACACAGCAATTAGTATCAGCTCAGCAAGCAATGACATTGACAATTACAATAATCAAACAAAGCAAAACGTGCTGGAAAGTGCAAATGTATTTGAAGTGAAATATTCATAATAATCACCACAACAGAAAACACAATTCCTTAATGGCTGAAAGAAAGTCACTGCCATGATAACTTGCTGTCACTCAGTACGTTTACATGAATACTTGAAGTATAGAGATCAAGTAATCAAAATATTGTGTAAACGCGCAGTGACTTCAAGTATACTTGAGTCAAGTAAATCACAATATTTTGTTCGATTTACTTGAAAGAATTCTCATGTAAACACAACTTGAACATTTTTCATTGTGTGAATTATGAAAACGGCAAAAAGGAACAAGAAGAAGATTATTGTTGATAATTCATATAACGATTTTTAGCACTTTTCTCAAGATATTTGTCTAAAAATCCGCACCTATATATTGCTGAGTTGTCAAAGGTAAATGTCATTTCAAGTCAAGTAATTGGAATTAATTCAACCATAAACCCTACTTGAGTTTGAAGTGGATTTTAAGTCTAGTACTCAAGTATTCATATAAACATACTGAATGACAGTTTTGTCTTGTCCAGCACAGCAACAGCGAGGCAAATGCATCGGTTTCGACGTTGTTCACGCAAACAAGACGCAGGACGCTTCGGTCTCGGTTCGCCCATTTCCAAACCTTCGTCACACACCGTGTAAACCGGGTTACGTTCACCACAAAACTCACCGCTAGCGATACCTTGTCAAACGTAGAAAGCCGTAGTAGGCAGGCGTGGATTTTTAATTTATAACGTTGTGGAAAAGAAAACAAAATATATCAGTAGTCATTTTGTAGCCTTCTGACAGTCGTCATCTAAAAATAAGAAAAATAATTAAAACCAAAAAAATTGAATGAAAATAAATTCATATCCGAACTATTGGAAAAGTAACTAAAAGAGGACTTTTGCATTTCTTCACGCCACATATGCCCTTATTTTCTTTATAGCTCAACTTCAAGGCCGAATGGAAACAAACCCAACTGGGTAACTTACCAGAGTGCCCTTAAAGATTCAAGATAACAGGTGGTACCATATCCAGAAGCTCAAGCAACCTCATCCTGTGGCTGCCGTCACACTGCCGTATTGGTAGCGCTATCTCACTTACTGCCATTATCAGATTGCCTTCGCTGGAAGAACCTGTTTTCTGGTTGCTACGGCTCCACCAGTCTGTCGTGTGAGTATTACTGCCGATTGCTACCAGTCTGTCGTGTGAGTATTACTGCCGACTGCTACCAGTCTGTCGTGTGAGTATTACAGCCGACTGCTTCTCAACACTGCGCGACATAGATGATGATGTACTAACGGTCATTGGGACTGTGATAGTATCCTGTCATTCGCTTTCCATTATTGAAGCATCATTGTTCCTCCGTCATCACGGACACTAGAGTATATTAAATATTAATTTTCAGTGGTGTACTAAACCTCCAGCCGGCATCCGGTCATATTATCATAGAGACAATAAGACCGAGTTCCTGACTTCTATACAAACCAACTAGGGCAAATTCCTTTCTACTACTACAGGAACAGCACCTTACTCATCCTGGCCAACTGTCATAAAGGCACCAGTCTCAAGCTAATCTCTTATCTAACAGGAGATTTGTTCTATTATCTAAAAAGGGTAACGCATCTCCTTGACACATACGCAAGAGGAATAACTACACTATCGCTTACACATTTGATGGCAATTGCCGTCGACAGATAACTGTCCCGTATTCAAGAGCGAAGATTTCAATCGGGAACGACTATCAACCAGACCGCAAGCAAGAATATATAATTGGTACCAACCAAATTACCGAAAAATGTACCGTTTTTGTCTAAACAAACAGCGATTTATCTGGTAGCGATTTTGAGAAATTTTGAGAATTAATGATTTCTACGAACTAATTTGTTTTGGAGTGACTTATCTGATTTTCTTGTAGATCATTATTTCATTATTTCTGCCTAGGTTTTTTTTTATTGTTGTCTAACTTTTGATTTATTTTCGGCAAAATCTTTTACTGGTGTTGGTTCAATGATTTATAAGACATAAGATGAGAATGTAGTGGTCTCTATTTCACAGTGCTAAGCTGATCTACCATCTCAGAGGATTCCAATCTCATCTCAATATTAAAAAGAAAAAAAATTCATCTCATTCATAATTTGTGTCTTCGCTAATATATACGGTTTGTGTACATGATGATAAATACCAACAATTTCCACTTGAATGTGATGTCAAATTCTAATGGAAAGGTTAAAGCTTTTAATGAGACCGAACTCTCTATGTAAAATTATCTAAAAATTTTTGGTCTAATCGAAATTCGTCGCCACAAATATCTATTGAGTCATAGAATGAAGGCTTTAAGCTAAATGCAATTATCAGTTCACAAGCTCCAGTACTTTCAAAGAAATCCTTCCACTTTCATCTGATCCCACCTGAGTTGCATTCAGAATTATAGTCATGAGATTTGTAATGCCTAAAAAGCTAAATGTAGAAATTCCAATAATTGCACCAGTTGACTCCATATAACTAACTAGATAATTACGGTTAGCGAACTACTATAGCAATTAGAAAGCAGCCTCCACAATATAAGTCTTGACTTAGGTGGAACATTTCTATAAACAATGTAGATGTTACCACATGTACCAACACCAACATAATTTACTTTTAAACCAAGATATTATTGCAGTCTTAAATCACTGCCGCATTCTATTACTACAATTTAATCATTTTAACAAGGACAAGTGACGGCTGAGAATGAATGTCACCCTGGCAACTTGAATCTAAAATTAAAATTTAATTGCTACATTAATCCTTATACTGAGGGTGATCTTTAGTCATTTATTAATTTTCTAGAATATTTGCAGCAGTTCCATTAGGCAAATCATGGTAATTACGTAGTGGCATTCCTTTCGATTGTTCTACAGAGCGTTCAAATGAATGAGGTATCACCCAAGCATTAAAAGGTGCCATTTGCCAAGACATAATAAGCTTTTGTCCTTTGTGATGGTCTGTAAAATTACGTTCCATGAAGGAAGTTTTTTAATTGCTCCTGGGCTTAATCTAACGCCTTCTACTTTGTTCTATACAGTTGTAGAGGAGCGCAGTAATCACAAAAGAACGCATATACACAGGCACATACACACACCCAAACACATGGAAATTAATGTAGACTTGGTTACGTTTATACTGTTTGCTAGGTTGAACTTTACGATAAAGTACGTATAGGTACCTGTATGTATATATACGTTGAAAAGCGTTGAACCTTTGAGTCAAAGTTGGTCTTGCATTGCTCTAATTTATTAAATCAACAAACTGAAAGCAATTGGGTAACGCTGATATTTTTGGTACCAGGACAATGATATTTCGCGCCATCTTTCAATAGATAGAGGTATCAAGGTAAGACTTCTTCGGCACTGTTATTTTCGAAGATCAACTGAAAAAGGCCACCATTCGGAATGAATTAAACTTGGAGAGGATGGACTAAAATATTCCTGAACTGCGATAGTTGAAAATGTTTACAAACATATACGAGCTACAGTGGACAAATATTCAGTTCTCGTCGGACAAAATAGAGCTAAATCTCAGAATTTGTCTATACTCTGGGCCCTATATTTTGGGATGCCATCTCAAAAAATAATCCGGTTGAGATGCAACTTATCACTTTTGTAAGGAGATGGACAAAGCATCGGGAACATATTATATGGGACTACAAATGAATAGCCTTCCCATCACCCGATGATGTAAGCTTGAAGTAAGGGAGGTAGAAATAGAAAATAAATTCTTTGATGAGAATGACCGTATGTTTCAATGTCAAGTAATCAAAAGGAGTGGTGGTAGTGGTAGCCCAGTATGTTTAAACTCGATAATCTGGAAAGGAGTCGTTGAATGAAGAAGAGTGCCTTACAAACAGAAAATATTGAGTGCTTGGAAACGATTACCGGACACCTATAATACACTGAAATCTATCGATAGTTTTATCCAAATATTCCCTCTACATATCTTTGTGAGCCCTTATTCTCAGCGTTAAGTACATTAAAAGCACTAAAATAAACCAATTGACAGACTAAGTTAGTAGCGCCTGCTTAGGTTTGAAGTGCACGAAATACCAACCTTCAATTGAAGATTTATCAAATTCATTTCAGAAAAAAATGTGTCACTGACGTAAGGAATTCATGTTTTTGCTTGAAATAAATGTATAACAAATATAACCTCTTTTTTTTTAATGGAGCTAGACAAAATTATGGATATTTCTAGATGTGACAGGGCTCCGGGTTAAGCGGTTTTTTTCCGAATTTTGACACACTGAACTTAAAGACTCGCCATCACTGGTTTGGGGTATACCCTATGAAAAGCTTCGGAAAGTTCAAGAATCAGTAGAATTACAACGTCAGTTGTTAATAGTCTCATAACATTTGATTTGCAGCTGAAATTATTTCTCAATCATTAGCGATATCAGCGTTTTCTATCTGCATATGAATATAATTTATTAACTGATGCTTGTAGGCACCTATCTATCTAATCCAGTACCTAAAAACGTAGCCTATCATTTTACCCTTAACACCTGTTCACGAGCGCGATACGATTTTGTCCGATATTTTAGTAACGTCCTGTCTGCTCTACTTGCGACTAGTTTTTATCGCGCGATACGTTCACAAGGTTGACAGCAACATCAAATTAATTTGTCTAGTTTTGTGCTGGTAAGAGATACTACGAACTTTACAGATATGTATATTTTTTCATTGATATATTTACATATTATGGTAATGTTCTACATCACTCCGGAGATTTAGCATCCGTTTACAAATCTAAACAAACATAAATATTGAGATTAAGGCGAAAATCGCACCAAACTAAGAGTATTGCTGTGAGAAATTTTTCAATAAAAGAGAACAGAATTTATATTCGCGTTCGTTTCGCTTTTATATCGCTTCGCTAACATAAACAATTTTTAACTCTGTCGCATTTACTCTCATGTTTCACATTGTGCAGGGTTAGTGTCGCTAAAGTTTCGCTGTTGTGGACGTTCACCAAATTGTTTGCTGGGTACAGATTTAGACGAAATTTGAACTAAAAATCGTTCATATTCATATATTCATTTATCAGTCAGTTCGATTAGAGGAGTAATAAGAAAGCAATGATCGGATACTGTTTCAATCGAAAATACACGTGATTTTTTTTTTTTAAACCCACTGGCCGATATGCCACGGTATGCGATGGTATCTGAGCTTCGTTTCGGGCATCGCGTCTCTGTGAGCTTTCTTGTAAGGGAATCGTGGACTGAGGGAGGTGCCTTATCGAGCTTTCCCCGGTCTGCTCTAAAAATTCCACCGACGGCCCTCTCACTAATGAGGGAGCTCGATTTTGGAATGGAGTATTCACTTGGAAGACACTCCACTGTCTTCCAGGCTGAAGTCTTCACCATCTCAATGGCAGCGAAGTTAGCTCTTGATATGCAAATCAAGGGGAATGACATTGCTCTCCTTTCGCACAGTCAGGCAGCCTTGAATGGCCTGAGTGACCCTAGCATAACGTCTAAGTTACTGGGGGATTGCAGGTCGTCAGTGGATAAGTTGTGTATTCACAACAGAATGTCGCTCCTGGGGGTTTCTGGTCTCATGGGGATCATGGGGAATGAAAGGGCTGACCTTTTAGGTAGGGCTGGCTCTGATTCTCCCTTTCTCGGAGCGGAGCCCGCCGTAGGCGTTGCCACCTCAAATATCGGATCTCTCATCAAAGCGGATATTCATAGGAAGCATCAGCAGAGATGGGAGAACCTGCGTACTTGTAGGTATACAAAACTGTTTCTTCATGGACCCACTGGGAATATCTCCGATTTTCTCATGGTGCTCGGAAGGAAACAATGTAGAACTGTGGTTGGCATCATCACCGGCCACAGTTCACTTCATGCTCATCTAATAAGGATGAGAGCTGTTGGCAGCCCTGAGTGTCTGTCCTGTTTTTGTGTGAGTGTCCGACCTTCGCCCGGAGCTATATACTATATGGTCTGCCCTTCTGTCTGTAGATGAGCTGAAAAACCTTCCTCACCAAGACCTCATTAAGAGGACAGGAAGGTTTTTTGGTGAATGGGCTTCTAGCAGGTCAGCACAATGGGCCACTATGTCCTCCATGCTTCGAATGGATTTCTCCTGTTCCCCTGCCTCTTTAAACAAAAAAGCAGTGATGCAATTGTTGCTGATTATGGCTACATGTGACCTAATTTTTAAATTTGAAATAGGATTTATTTCTGATCATAGCCATGTAGGAGAGATCAAGCGAGAAGAAAAAGCAAACAAAAAACAAGATCAAAGTCGCCAACATATTGTTGCCTACAGCTCTACCAAGGAAAGGAAAACTTAATATAGAAAGAAAGATGAATATGTGTCAGAAGGAAAGTCAAATTAACCACTTTTGAAAAGAAAAACATTAGAAACGATCAGGAACTTCAAGAAAACAAAGAGAGAGGACATCATTTGATGGAGATCGAAAATCTCTCAGTTTAAATTTACCTCAGGTTACTGAAAGGGTTGCAATATGTAGTTCGACTACTTTTTACAGTTAATTTTTCAATTTCCGGAATTGAGGGTACCAAAAAATTTTTTTTTTATTTATTAAAATATATTTTATTGCTTTTCATTAAGAACTCAGTAAGAGCAAATTGCAATTCACATGTAAAACTATCCGTACTTTCCACTTGCCAGATGTCTATAAGAGAGAAAGAGAGTTTAGCTTGTGAAATGTGAATGCTATTTGTCTTTTTTGCTCTTATAATAATTCCACTATAATTTAGGAAAGTTTTTATGTTTTTAAATCAAATGCTTTTCCTTACGTATAAAATCTATCTTTTTTTCAGATAAAATCAATACTAATTTACTCTTATAAATTCTATTTCACGTAAAGTTTACGCAACTATTCCACGTAAAATTTACGTAACTATTCCAAGTATTATTTTCCATGCGCGTTAATATATACGGACAACCCATATGATATTGGCATATGAAATTATACCCATTTTCGATGTAGTTGTTATGTCATAGTTCTATAAAATTCAACGTGCTTTTCGCTTTTGTTTTTCTGTATTATTGAAAAAATATGAATTTTATGGCAATCTGTCATAGATTTTTATAAATGACTTAATTTGTTTTTATCCAAACCTCAAACCTCAAAAAATGACATCACCGCAGCCGGCAACTGTTTTTTTTTTATTTTCACTGTTAACTGAGTGATTGCAAAGGAAGCATTTTAAAAAGAATTCAGTTATGCACTTATTCTTCACATAAATACGATTTTTTTTCTACTTTATTCTCTCTCCCCAATAACGATATGCATATATATGTATATAATGCAGCCTAGTTTCTCTCAAACTTTTAAATCTCCAAAGCATACTTCAACCAGGATCGATTTTTCTTTAAAAGGCCAGCACACTTCCCTTGGAAGACTATAAATCCAAAAAAAATAACGAAGAAATAAAAATGTAAAAAAAAAGAAAAATGAACAAATTTTAGGTCGATGCAGCTTAACCTATATTGTATGCTCCAGTCATGAAAATGCGCGCATATTTAGATATTTTTCATGATAAGTATATAAATCACGTCAATAAATCAAAACATTTTAAAAATCCAGGGAGCCGCTGTAAACTAGGCTTCTGAAGCTGTACATAACGGAAATATGATCCCAGAAATACATACAAACGTGGAAGTCTTTAGGGATTTTCCCACAAAACCTCGACGATGATTTATTTTTTGTATGTTCTTTTTTCAGGGTCATAGAGAAAAAAATGCATTCTTGAAAATTATAAATTCGGTAAAAACCATTATTCCTGTGGATTTTTTTTAAATCAATTTTTAAACATAAAAGTTTCTGGTAATTTATTGTCCTTCTAATTCTAAGTCAACTGACCTTGTTCTAGTTTGGATTTGCGAATTGTTGATATAGCAGTACTATAGCCGCAGCGTATGCATGATGCAATCTCAAGGTAACTTTACTCTCCAGCAAAGCATTAAGATTATGTTTACCCGGTTATGATTGTGCAAATAGTCTTTTATGGGTTAATCTAGAAGGTTTTCATATTTATCGAAGCATATTTCTTATGTCAAAGGAATTATTTTTAGATGGTTGACATGAAATAGTTATGTAGGGATACGAAAATCCTTTTATTTTACCCTATGAGAGGTTATGTATACGTTTTGCACTTTTTATGCTTTTTAGTTCTTTTATTTTTATTTTATTTTACATATACATAGAGGTAGATACCTAACCTACCTACTTAGGAAATGCCTGTGTGACTCTCATTAGTCTGAATTACTTTTCGTGCTTGGAGGGAGGTTTCCCATAAATTTTCACTTAAGTTAGGTAGCTATTCCTCTTTTGTCTATTTTGATAGTAAAATATTGTGCAGATGCTCTTTCAGCTGCTCATGTCTGCTTTTGATATTAAGCACCGTACATGGCAACTGTTTAATTATAGCAGCGGTGATATTGCAAAACGATCAGGTAGAACCAAATCTTCCACAGTAAACTCAACTTTGAAATTTTTCAAATAAATACACGACGTGTATGGCAAGGGCAACGAAACAAGTTTTGACATCTAAATCATAAAATCGTGTCATTAAAATTATCTCGGCCTAGGTTAATGGCGTATCATAGGCAGATTATAATCTCGAAAATGTATACAGATCGTTAAGAGGAGTCAGTACTCAGCAAAAATTTCAATTTAGATGCCAGCGAACCTGTAGGCAATAAAACTTATTATACGTAGGTTTGTGTCCTGAAAGTATGAAAATACATATAAAATTAGCCTAGACCTAGACCACAAGTCACATTATGGACATCTAGCGTAAAAGACAGAAACCCAACATGCGACAATTTAAGACGAAAATGAAAATTTGCAGTTCAAAGAAATTGAAAATTTTTAAAGAGAATTAACTCTCCTAAATTTTATTTTCCACATAATTGTTAAATATACTAATTTGCTTTATATTTCTAAAACTTTCAACGAAATATTGCAATTTCTCGTCGGTGAAATATCGAAGAGAAAAAACAAATACTATTAGAGTTAAAAAATTTAAAAATGCGCTACTACAAATGAAAAAACTCGACGTTATTTGCTAGATCTAGGATTTATCTCTCTAAAATAGTCACAATATAAAAAAATGAGAATACCTACTAAGAGGAATTTGATTTGAAAAAAATCGATTTTTTATTTT
The DNA here is from genome assembly GCA_963924295.1 of Dioctria rufipes. NCBI lineage: Eukaryota > Metazoa > Arthropoda > Insecta > Diptera > Asilidae > Dioctria > Dioctria rufipes. The sequence continues at coordinate 49,584,329 of OZ002744.1, read as the reverse complement.
TCACTACGTTATTTACTAGACCTCTTCGTTATCTTTAATTTAAGATATAAATCATTATTCTGCTACAAATAGTTTGCTAGAAACTCGCATTGAAAAATGTATGAAACTTTCAAATCTTGGTACTGACTCCGCTTAAGAGCAAGTGTAGAGTTCCGCTTACATGTATTAAATGTTTATGAATGTTTTAACTATATGGCTTTTTGAAATACAAACCTGATCTACACGTACATCTGATACACCAACTTATAGAACTCGTCAAGATCTTAGTAAAATTTTAATTTTTTTCTTTTTTTCAAAAATAAGAGTTATATAATAAGGTTATTGTTGAAGAGTGGTGGGTGAGTAGATCTGGTGATTAATAATGGGGGGAAATTCGTAGTGGATGTTAGGGTGGGTTGGCGGTAGGATGACTAGACCCAGTGGAAAGTAGAAGCGCTCAAAGACGAATGAGCGCTTCCCCGCCATATCTTCGTTCATATCTTTTTAACATGAGCATGTCTATGAAGGCATTAAGGACAACGAAATTTCGGACCACTTTACAAAGAAAGTGGCCAGACCTCCTTTTATCTGCCCTGAGCCTACTTTTGGCCACCCAAAATGCCAACTTTTAGCACAGGTCAGACTTTGCGAGGACAGAATGAAAAAGACATACTGGGAAAATATCTTAGGGCTGAGACAAGTGAAGATGTTCGTAAAGTACTCGCAACAGAGAACAAAAGTATTCCTCATGGAATTAAAGCTCCTAACGGGGCTATGTACGGGGCACTTTCCACTTAGATATCATATTAAATAGATGGGTAAGGTAGATTATGAGACCAGTCGCTTCTATATCGAGGACGACAAAGCAGTTGAACATGTCCTGTGTGACTATGAAGCTCTGTGCTGCATAAAGGCAATCACATATTAGCGAGGTGGCGGTATCGACAGGAGTAGAGCTAATGATAGCGGTGTGGTTAATGGAAGATTACAAAATATAATTCTGTTTTTCCTAAATCCCCGTTATTCTGGATGTGACAAGTCATACAGAATTTTGTTTAATTTTACTACCGAAATCAGTTCATCACTCATTGCAATGACAGGACTGTTTCAACTGAAAGGAAATTCGCTATTGCGGTGGCGGTAAGAATGCAACCTGCAGCAACTCACCAGCACCGCCACCGATCGAAATCATTTCAATATTATGCATCTCACAGCCACCACCGTCTCTACCGCTACCACCACCACCACTGCGTCGGTGTGTCCTTGCCTTTATGCTAAGACTTCAACAAAAGGCATTCCCATTGCTAGAAGATGTTGCTAAAATTGCCCCCAAAGACATCACGTGGACTAGTTAAGAGGCGGGAACGCTGTCTGCATCTCGCCACCAAATAATAATAATAAAAAAAAGCAATAATAATAATAAAATATGCATGGTCATGCCCGCAGAGGAAGCACTCTGATGGAGATTCCAGCGAAGCACTCTTGGAGCTCCTGTTGGGAATGCAGAGGCAATTAAGAGAAAGCTTTATTTAAGATTAAGATTTAAGATTTTTTTTTCTTAATACGCTCCGTTTGATGGTAAGCCCATATGTATCATATCTTTTCATATATGTACCTCATGAATAAACCTAAAAGCAGTGGAGGGATTTACTCCCGTAAACATTCCTTTTGGTATGTTAAGAGAGCGCTTTGAAAAAGATACTTCCTGGCTATGATGTGGAGACGCTAACAAAGCGCTTGATGTATTTGTTTCTGGGGAAGTACAGAAGTTAATCGAGTCGTAATACGATAAGGTTTGTGTGTGAAGGGGAAGTAAAAATAAGCACGCCTTACACAGATCTCAGAAAAGTCTCAGTTTGATCCGGAAATGATAGCCGCAACATAAAAATTTTAACCAAATATTGTCGGTTAAATTCCTAAGAAAAACAAAACAAAAAACAAACGAATCTCTATACGCTATGTTTTTGAACTTTTGTTCAGACCAGTTAAATTCAATCAAAACTATAAAATTCAAGTACCATTACCATTACCAATACCAAGTATTTAAGAATTTATATTTCCCAGTACTAATAGTACTGTATTGGAATTAAAATTTTACAGTCCCATTCGCCGAATCGCAATTAATACTTCAAATACTTCAAATTTAATAATTCTTTGGTTTATGGGGTAAGTTTAGGTAAGGGGTTTCTTGTATCCTTATTATAATTAGTTGGATTGTTTTATTAGTGTCTGATAAAGATAGTTTTTCCAATGTTTTATTGTGTTTACGCCGATGTTGAGTTTATAAAATAATTCAGTGTACTTTGGACAAAATGGCATACTGCTTTAATGGACAAAATGACACACATATGTCATTTTGTCCATAGTCGTCTGATTGCAGGTACATTTTTTTAAAGTAACTTTTCTTTGTGTAGGTATTGTTTTCATCATGCCACAAAACTACAAGCGAGCCACTAACCGTCAATCATGGAACGAAGAAAGCATGAAAAAAGCCATAGACGCGACTAAAAAGAACAAAATGGGATGGCTAGCTGCATCTAAAAAGTTCAATGTTCCCCAAGCTACTTTGCGTAGACACGCATTAGGTTTAAATAAAACATTGAGCCCCAACACCAAAGGTTTAGGCAGGTTTAAATTGACATTTCCTCCAGAAGTGGAGAGGCAACTCGTTGATCACTTAAAATTATTAGAAACTCGTCTATTTGGATTAACTTGCGGTGACATGCGAGAGACTTGCAGAAAAAAACGGGTTTGGAAATTCAATTAATAAGGATAAAAAACGCGCTGGACAGGAGCGGTTAGCTGGTTTTATTAAGAGGCATAAAGATATATCACTGCGAAAACCGGAACCAACGTCCGCAGCCAGAGCTTAGGCTTTTAACAGGCCCCAAATAGAAAGATTTTTCAAAGTTTATCAAGAGGTTTTAGACATGCACGATATTCGTCCAAGTAGGATCTACAATGTTGACGAGTCTGGCCTATCCACTGTACAAAGACCACAGAAAATAATAGCTACAGCGGGCAGAACACAGGTGGATGCGCTTACCAGTGCCGAGAGGGGTTCCAACGTTACAGTCGTTTGTTGCATGAACACCACCGGATCTTTCGTGCCTCCATGTCTTATATTCCCGCGTAAAAATATGAAGAATGAGCTTCTGGACGATGCACCTACGGGAATTCTTGGCGTAGCACAAGAATCAGGATGGATGACTGGCGAAATCTTCCTTAAATGACTTCGTCACTTCCAATCTCAGGTGAATGCAAGTGTAGAGCAAAAAGTACTTTTGATAGTGGACAGGCACGCGAGTCACAAGGGCTTCGAATCCTTGGAATTTGCCAAGCAAATGGCATAGTGCTACTTTGTCTGCCACCACATTGTACTCACCGCATTCAGCCTTTAGATGTTTGTTTTTACGGGCCATTGAAAACATATTTTAATCAGGAGATTTCTCACTGGCTGAGAGCTCACCCTGGACGTGTGGTGACACATTATCAAATTAGTTCTTTGCTCAGTCAAGCGTATGGTAAAGCAGCGACTGTTCAAAATGCCTCCAGTGTATTCAAGAAGACGGGACTTTGGCCTGTAAATCCCAATGTTTTCCCCGATCATGCATATGAACCTGCTGAAACAACTAACATCCCTATGGAAGATGAATTAAATAAGAAATCGGTAAATGTTCCAGTCACTGAACTTCCTCGAACGGATATCACTGAAACAATATCGGCTTCACAAACCCAAGCTAACAATTGTGACACAGAGACTACTTATCCGTCCAATGCTTTAAGAGTCCCATTAGATGTTATATCACCTGTTCCAAAAGGAAAGTTTATAAGTGGCCAAGGAAAACGAAAAGTTAAGAGGAGACAACAAAATTTAATTTTAACATCCACCGCTAACATGGATGAAATAAAGTCAAAAAACCATTATAACAAAACAGCCAAGAAAGCAAAGAGTCAAGTCAGTCAAGAAAACATTAGGTATCTGAAAACACACAAAATAAAAATGAAGAAAATAAAACTATTAATTATTTTACAGATAACACACAATTGGATGCTGATTGCCTTTGCATTTATTGCAGTGATTTATATTCCCGGTCTAAGCCCGGAGAAAGTTGGCTATGATGCGTAACATGTGAACATTGGGCACACGCATCTTGTGCCGACAAACATAAGAGAACCGAAATATTTGTTTGTGAGCTACGCACTTAAAATACAGTTATTCATTTTGTCCATTAGGTATGGACAAAACGAATTTTCGTTGTTCCTTATATAAATAACTATATTTTCGTTATTTTTTAAGTTTTTGAAGAAATTTTTATATTTTTGTTTAGAGGAAGTATAAAAGAATTGTTATTATGATTTTTAAGTTCCTATCTTTTAGTAAATAAAGCTGAAAAAAGAAAACCCTATTTCATTTTGTCCATGTTTCCCCTACTGTATTGGAATTAAAATTTTACAGTCCCATTCGCCGAATCGCAATTAATACTTCAAATTACTGGAAAGTAATTAAATTTGCAGTTCCATTACAAATATATTTAGAAATATCCAAAAGTATTTAAAAAGTATTTGGGCATTACTATATAATTCCTTTCAATTCTTTTCAAATACTTTCAATTACTTTTAATTACTTCGAAACCTTCAGTACTAAACATGATGTTTTACTATTTGTGTGCCATTTCTACTAAAATAAAGTGCATTTAACTAAGTTCAACTATTGTCTTTTATGAAATTGGAAATTTAAATATAAAAACATAGCAAATAATAAATATGTTCCTAGAGTGTGACTTTGTATTTTTAACCTCTTCGCCTACAAAGATTTTTTGAAAGCAAATGTATGTACTTGTCTAGACTACTTAATTTTATTGCACCTCGAAAACAGGAAAAAAAAATTTTACGATAAAAGTAAAAAGACAGTTCATTCCAAAATTAAGTGTAATATCATGTAGTACTGAAGTTTTTGAAGTAATTGAAAGTAATTGAAAATATTTGAAAAAAATTGAAAAGAATAGTAGAGCAATGCCCAAATACTTTTTAAATACTTTTGGACATTTCTAAGTATTATTGTAATGGAACCGTAAATTCAATTACTTTCCGATATTTTGAAGTATTAATTGCAATTCCGGGAATGGGACTGTAATATTTTAATTCCAATACAGGTGTACTAGTACATCGAATTATCAAATTCTTAAATACTTGGTATTGGTAATTAACAGGTATTAAATCCATTAAGTACTGAGTATTTTACAGCTCTGAATCCAATCTATAGTGTTCGAAATAATTATCATCTGCGCTTTTTTTCTAGACATTTTGTTGAGGATTTTGAAGAAGTAGTATACCTAAGAAGGGAGAGACCGATTCATGGCCTTAAATAATATGGGATACTAATTTTGAAGGAAGATATCTCGGTTATAAGCCGATATTATTATTTTTCAGTCCATTATATATTGAGACCTTCTAATATTTAGAGAGCTTTATGTTTAAATGCGGTAAAATTCATCATTTCTTTTCTAACTCCTGATGTTGATGGAATTGCTAGAGCCACACAAACAAGAAGATCAGGCGATGGTGTTTGGTAACTATTAGGTAGAGCTAGTTTTTAAGAACATTTATTCGCACCTAACAGAGACGGCATCGATTTGTAAGACTATTGATTTCTGTGTTAATACTTCTGCATTACTTTTTTCTGATATATTTTCCTCTTTAATTTGGCATCTGTAATCACTCGTAAATTTTTCACACCCTTATATTGTGCCTTTTCTCCGAAGAGAATAAGGGAATTTTTATTTTAAGAACAATATTTAAAACCGGTTCATTGAGGGAAGTAAATTCACTCCTTCTCCATTTTTTATAAAATTATTTCTAATGAACTAACATTAAACAAATTCAGTCAGTCCAAAGTCAATTTCAACGTTTGGTCCCAGATAAATTAAGTAATTTACAGTCAAGGTATTTTAACTATCCTATTTTTCTTTAAATTTAATCTCCACTGAATGGCTTTAAAAAACTTGAGAGTTTCATTCAAAGTAAAAATACTTTTGAAGCAATTAAAAGTTGTGTGCTAAAAGGTACTCGAACGAGGGCCATTTTATTTCACAGACAATTATATTGAGTTTTAACAAGTACAGGTAAGCTAACAGCACACCATTTCGTAAATTTGATTTAACTGATAAGTTTCCAGGTGTTTTCCGTCGAAATTTCATGCCTATAGGAGCAGAGAAGGGCTCTTTCAAAATTTTAATTGCTGCTGAAATTTTGAGTTTTTTCAATCTGTTCTGGAGGGTGCTACGATGAGAGGAATGAAAATACATATAAAATTTCTGTAGAGAAAGAAATCATTGTTGTAAATTGATGCGTTTATCCTATATACGCTACACACATATATAGATCACTTACATCTGGCCGTACAAGTGTACCGTAGAGAGATTTTATTATGCGGTCATTAAAGATTCCTGAAAAATAAGTCCGGCGAATATACTAATGAAAACCACGGGAATATCAAGTTTTAAAGCCGCAGTAAACTTCAATGTACAATGGAAATTTTTTCAGTTATTTTTATCTTTCAAAATATGTATATGAGTCACCTACTATAACCAGTGGAATTGAAAAGATGTATAGAATTCAGGAAAATTTACTTTTGCCCATGCAAAATTTTTGGCCAACCACAACACCAACAAGAATATTCACTAGAATAGAGTGGTATTATAGAAAGGAAACTTTTCTCTGTCGAATTTACAAGGTTTTTTTATTTATTTTTTAATGGCTTTTGTTTCCTCATTTACGACTTCTATATTTTATTATTTCCCTCTTCACTTGAGCTAGTCGTCATGCTTTTCTAAGCGTTCTTACGTTACCGTTATCCGTCCACATTCGAAACTATGCTTCAGTGTCATAAATTATTTATTACCGCTTTGCCAACTGATTAGCTCTCAGTAACTATCCTGTCTGGTTTCTTATTACGGGAAGCGCACAAGTTGCGCAGAGTCTATTACTTTTTGTTCCAAATATTATTCGGTTGAAGCCTTTGCTTTTATAAAGGAAGCTTTCATATTATAAATTTTAGAAATGTTCTCCGACAGTTCGAACCAAATTGATTCGAATATATTTTTATAAACAGACAACTTCTGACAATAAAGCATGCTGAAAACAAAGCATAAAATTTTTAGTAAACTTATCTCTAATCTAATAACTCTTAATAAAAACAACAGGTACATAACTCAAAAGGGGTAAGTATTTGTCTTTTAAATAACACATTGCACAAATACAATACAAATATAGTCTCATCGAGCAAATCATTATCATATGTTTTAACCGTTAGATTCATACTAAAAAACAATTCCTGAAAGGGAACATATTACAACAATACCATGCTGAAATTGAATTCTGAACAGCAAATAAAATTCAATCTAATTACAATTTTCCGAAAAATAGGTACAACATCTAACAAAAGCATGTGTTGTCATGTAGCATCCAATGCATGACACAAATACAATCAAATCAAGCAAATCAATTTGCAACTCTATCATTACCATTATTAGAAGTACCATCCAGCTATGGAAAAATTCTTTTATCATACCTATCCACAAAAAAGGTAGTAAAAAGGAAATTTCCTATTGCAAAATTATCTTGCATGCCCAAATTATTCGAATCTATCATTTACTCTCAACTATCAACTTCCTGTAAGAATTTGCTCTCTTCAAACCAACATGGGTTTATTTCGGGTAGGTCTACAACTACTAACTTGCTGGAATTTGTCTCGGATAACGTTGGCGGATTGGCAAAAGGCTATCAGACAGATTGTATTTATACAGGCTTTAGTGAAGCGTTCGACAATTTATCTCACTCAATGATACTCCTTAAAATGGAAAAGCGTGGGTTTCACCCAACATTTCTAAAATGGACAGAGTCTTATTTAGATAACAGAACATATCAAATCTTATTATGCCATTCCACCTCTAGAGTCTTGAAGGCTTCGTCTGGCGTACCTCAAGGGAGTCACTTGGGCCCGTTGTTCTTTATTCTGTCTATTGACGACATTGTCTCTGTGGTGAGGCACTGTAAGGTCTTGATTTATGCTGACGCTGTTAAGCTTTTTGCTCAGATTAAATCTGTTCACGATTGTGAACTGGTACAGGGTGACCTTCAAAAATTTTACAATTGGTGCGAGAGCAATAATTTGGTACTCAATATCGACAAATGTGAGGTTATGACATTCCATAGGAATCAGACACCAATCACTTATGATTATGAGTTCTCGGATTTCTCGATTCACCGAGTGCACTCTGTCTATGACTTGGGTGTCAAATGTGACCACAGATGGAATTTTATCTCCCATATAAACTTCATGGTATCAAAGAGTAGTTCTATGCTGGGTTTCATAAAACGTTGGTCCCGAGAGTTTTCGAATCCTACTATAACATTGCGTTTGTACACTTGCTTTGTGAGACCACTTCTTGAATACGCTAGCCAGGTCTGGTCTCCTTTTTACGGTTCACACATCGAGCGCATCGAGTCTGTTCAGAGAAACTTTTTACGATTTGCTCTCAGGCACCTACCCTGGAATAATTCATTGATTCTTCCACCCTATGAGGATCGCTTGCAGCTTTTGAATATGCACTCGCTTGAAAAACGTCGCGTGGTTGCCGATGTAACATTTGTGCATCAACTCTTAAGCATGAATATTAATTCCCCGTTGTTACTTGACAAAATTTCTTTCCGTTATAATAGGCACAATTTAAGAAGGCTACCTCTATTGCATGTCAATTCCTCAAGGTCTAATTATGGCATTTATGAACCTGTTAATCGCATGTGCATTGCTGTTAATAATTTGGTTGAGCATTTTGTTGTTGACGACTCTAAGCATGTCTTAAAAAAACGTCTATATATGTAATATTTAATCTTTTTAGTTAGATTTAATTTATATTTTTATATTTTTGTTCTCTGTCGCATTGCATGTTATTTTATCTGGTGTTTGTTCTATGTTTAGTGTAACATACTAATACTAACACCGACTAAGTGATAAAACGCATGTAGTGTTGACCGTTTATTTATTAAACATCTATTTATTAAACAGCTTGTGTTAAGCTGGTTCTGATAGTCAATAAAAAATTTCTTCTCTACGTGATAGAGAGAACATTTTTGCAAATATAATTTAATTTAACACAGCAGCATGTGAAGCTCTAAATTTCTTGTGTCTATGCAATTTTGTTCATTGCTAGGCAAATTTTATCACTAGTACCGTAAGATCACAGCTGCACTGCCAATTCTTGCAATCATGCGCCGCTGCTACGTTATCAGTGCTGTGCAAGCAAAGACTATATAAACGACAAGCTGACTGATCTCGATCTGTTTTTGCACTTGGCATCGCTTGGGGTAAGTTGGCTTGTTAGGGACTAACATTTATACCGGGTATCGACTGGTATATTAATTACTAATAATCATTATTTTCTGGTCTCGACGAAAATTAAATTATTTTATTTCGGGTCTCGACTGAACTTAAGATAACTCTTTAAGCCGGGTCTCGTCTGACTTAATGAACATTATCTCAAGTCTCGACTGAGATAATAATTTACTAACAAACACTTTATTTCTGGTCTCGACGGAAATAAAGAATTTTACTTCGGGTCTCCACTGAAGTTAAGATAACTCTTTAAGTCGGGTCTCGACTAACTTAATGAGCATTATCTCGGGTCTCGACTGAGATAATATTTTCCTAATAAACACTTTAATTCTGGTCTCGAAGGAAATAAAGAATCTCAGTTCGGCTCTCGGCTGAATTTAAGATAACTCTTTAAGCCGGGTCTCGACTGACTTAATGAACATTATCTCGGGTCTCGACTGAGATAATATTACTAACATTAACACTTTATTACTGGTCTCGACGGAAATAAAGATTTGTTCTAACCAAGAACAAAGGGCTTAATATTAGCTTATAGCCAATTCCTCAAGTGCCAAGTTTGAGATCGGTGAGTAACAGCCACTTGTAACATTTTAATATTTATTCCTATATCTATTTCAGTATATTTTGACTTCTATATACATATATTATACATTTCGTGTGCATATCTATTTTACATATATATTTATATTATATTTTTGACGATCTTATATTACAACTTGTTGCCAATAAGTGTTTTCAGTGTGATACAAAAATCTCAGACCCAAACTTGTTTACAGAGTTTTGTCTAAACATAACTATTTCTGAAAATCGTACATAATAAATCGGTGTCAAATAGTGTGTTTTCTTGTGTGTGTTGATCTCTGACCCAACAGTTTATATAATCCTGTCTTAATACGATTGCTCAAGATATTTAAGTTAAGCAAGTGTGCCAGTGTTTTGAGGTTAAGTTATTTTCCCTTTGCTCTATATAAACTCTATATTGAATATCTATTTATATATCTATATAAATAATCCTGTAAGTGTGTTTCCCTATATGTTTGAATCGTTGACCTGAAAACTTTATACATAATCTGATCTTAATAGTGGGAAATTCTAAAAAATAATTGCAGTAGTTTCTTGAAAGTAAAAGAAAGTGAACAGTGTTGATTTGTTGTTAGGAAATAGACCACTGATCTTGATCCAAATTTACCACTGCATTCATTTCAGTCACTTAATCAAATTTTCGTGTATGTTCTACTAACGAACAGTACACCGACTTCCATAGCATACATTTCGGTTATTGTTGTTGTCGGGTTCATACCGATTGAAAGGATGATAGGAGAGGTGAAATAGGTTATGAAAAGGTAAAAAAACGCCAAAAGAAGCCCGAGAAGGAAAAAGTACAAAACCGAGTTTAGATAGAAGTGGCATCTACGACCCCTAATATGGTAGTAGACTACCATATTTGCCACTAAACCATAGAGCCTATCAGTGGTGTTGCATCCGCGTCTTTGGTTTATTCAAATGGATTTCCAAAGATATCTGCTGTTCATCCAACTGGGGTTCCAGAGAAAAATATAAAATATAACAGGTTTCCATCGATTTCTTCTGCTCATCCAAACGGGATTTTAGAGATTTTTTTTTTGTGTTCGTCCAAATGGGTGTTCAGAGTTTTATTTTGCTCCTCGAAAGTATTTGTCATCTGCAGCGCTAATGAATTTGTTCATTAAAGTACCCAAAAGTTGTTCCATGTTTATCGCAGCTTTTGTTCAGCTTCAAGTTCTTGCGCAATGTCTTAGAAAATTAATGTCTCAGAATTCGTTCCTGATTTTCCAAAGCTTGCCTAAGTCGCTCGGCTGGAACATTTTCTGTGCCTGTTGTTTATAATATACACTTTGTTAGTATTGCATATAGGGGGATTGCAATTTACGGCTGTTTACACCCGGTCATCCTATGTGCCTTGCTGACCTCAGGAAAATCACTGCACTCATACAATACCAAAATACATTAACCTCACAGTAAAAAATAATTCCCCAAACTGAGTGGCAACACTTTGTGCCACAAAGTTTAGGTATTTGTCGATAAAATTAGGGAAAGCTCTACCTTGGAAAACGTACATTAGGTTTTTATCCCTAAAATTTAAGTAGGTTTTTCTCCCTGAAATGTATGGAATTTTTGCTTTTTCCCCTAAAATTTAGGTAATATTCCTTGAAATGTCTGGAATTTCCAAATTTGTTTGTTTGTTTTTTCTCCCTTAAAATGTAGAGACTCTTCCTTAAAATTTAGGCAATATTTCCTAAGTGATAGCACCACACTGCATCATAGGTGATAGAACACCACCCCCTTTAGGAAACAACAATGAGCTCAATAGCTCCTTTCTTATGGCCAATACTACTAAGTAGTACGGAAGTTGTGTTAGTACGCTGGGCGCGCTCAAGCACAATAATGAAAAACAGTATATGAATTTTTTTCAAAAACAATGTGTGAATTATATAAACGCTAATATATTTCCATAAAAAATGTAGCATAAAACCTAATTTGTTGAATGTTCTCTTCCTTATATCCAAGAGATCTTAAAATTTCGGGAATTTTACGTACTTTATAGGTTTTCCGGTGCCAAATACATAAATCCATTGAATGTTCCATTGATTTGGGGTAATTAAATTGATTTTCCCTTTATATCAGAGAAAATTTCATTTGTTTTTAGGGAAAATCGTGTCTTAAATTTAAGGAATAGTCCTATTATTTTTTACAGTGTTTGCAGGCTTGCTGTTATTTGTTAGTACTACATTGCTAACAATGGCTCTACTTTTGGATATATGCAAACAACAGTCATATTATTATTTTCTCACATTTACGATAAGAATACTTTTACGAAATCATCTAGCAGACTCTTCTTAACATGCATAAGTCACATACGACACAGACACGTACAGGGCGCTCCACATTTGCACTCACTTTTTCCATCGGCCAGTACTCCTTAACCGTATTAAACTTCTTTTTTTTTCGGCCAGTACTCCTGAACCGTAATAAAGCTTTTTCTTCAAAACCAGTACTCCTGGCCCATTTACGGATACTCCCCGCGATCTCGTGCCCTAAGCATAACCAGAACTCATGGCTAAGACTAACTTGATCATTACACATGACCTGCTGCAAATTACTGGTGTTATCCCATTACGTTCCATCGACTTCCTCCTTTATTTCGGTTATTAGCCATGCTGCTAAGGTACACTGCTGATGTTTCAGATACTATGAAATTAAAATATAAGGAAAATTTACAATTTTATTGTAATTATATACATTTTTTTATTTTTAATACATATGTCAAGGCTCAGGTTCATTTTCTGTGTCCTGTAGCTTGAACCAATGGCGCATCTTATCCGCCGCATACACTGAATGGAAAGGACGATTGCTCTGCTTGAAGTTTGGCAGGTCGACAATTTCGTATCGGTCGCTGCCCAAAACTTTGCCCAAAATATATGCACTCTTGTATTGTATTTAGGTAGACGCTTTTGTGGAGCTTTTGTAGTCCTGTGCTAATAAGTACTAAGTCGCCGGCATTATATTTCCCTGGGTAGACAAGATCTTACGTTGAATTTTTCCGCCTGCTTTCTCCTTTCGTTATTCATCTCCTCAGTCACCTTTATTCGCAGCTCCGTAAGGGGGATGTCGTCTTAATCCTCGGAAATGTCTTCTAACAAAGCTGCTGTCAATTGATTTTTAAGAACGCTTTTAGGTTCAAAGCCAAGAATTAACCTTTGGGAGCTGACTTTTGTTATCCTATGCGGCAAGTTATTTAAGCTCCATTGAATTGTTGGTAGAGGTTTGTCCCAGGTCTGTCCATCTGGCATTTCGGTCTTATAGTCCTGAAATAACTTTCAATCTGGCCATTCCCGCGCTATGTTCTTACAACAGTTTTTATGTGTTATATATCGTTTTCCATACAAAATTTCTGAAAGCTATCTTATATGTATGTCGAGCCTCTATCAGTAATTATTTGCTCTGTGCTGTATGCGCGTATTTCTCACGGACTGAGGTAATCCATATGAACAGTATTAAATCATCTCGATTTACTCTCTCGTACGAACATCTCCTTTCTACTTTCATCTTTATACCTTTTGTTGTGTAATCAATTTAAGCAGTTATCAATATATTTCCGTACTATGGTCCGCATTTTCGGGAACCAGCATATTTTCTTAATCAGTTCCATGGTTCTTTCGTTTCCTGGTTGGCCAGCTTACAATGAGCTAGCCTAATAATGTGCCAACGAAATCCGCGGGGTATGACAAACCGCATTTTTTGTTCCGTTTTCTTGAAGATCCGACTGCCTTTGATTGCGTACTCCTTGTTGTAATGCTTTATATTTGTACCGATTAATTATCATTCGCTATTGGACTTCTTTTATACTTCATCGCAGGATTTTATAGTTGTAGTAATTCCACCCAATCGAATACCTCAATTCCAACGAGCATTATCTTGTCAATTACTGCCTCCACTGGGGCGCCTGTGATATTTGTTGTTCTGCTCAATGCGTGTACTTGTGTCATTCTCTAACATGGCTGATATTGTAATTCGTAATCAAACTCCTGGATGCGCAGCCACCACGGTGCAATTGTAGGTACTAAGTTTTGCTTGTCCTGAGTTGTTTTAAGAGAGTTACAGTCTGTTATTATCATGAACTTTTTTTTCCTAAAAGGTAATAAGTGAATCTTTCAAGACATTCTACAATAGCTAGTGCTTCCAGCTCATAGCTGTGGTATTTCATCTCGAGATGCGTGGTTGTTCGACTAAAGTAGGCTACAGCTTGTTGGTTTCCATCGTCACTACTTAGCCAAAGAGCACCTGCGAGCGGGGTTGTATATCGTCAGAATTGCTTCATTCATTAAATATTTCTTTAGATCCTCAAAAGCTCTCTGTTGTGGTTTCTTCTATTTAAATTCAGCATTTTCCTCAATAGTTGGTTAAGTGGTGACGTAATTCATTGGCATATGATGGAATGAAGCGTCGAAAATAATCGGTCAGAACGAGAAATTGTCTTACTTCCCTCCTTCCCTCACGTTCTTTGGCTCAATGGTTTCTGTTTTATATTCTCCTGGTATATTGCCAAACTTATTACTAGATGTCCGAGATACTCGACGAAGAACAACATATCTTTATGTTAAGTGTGAGACTAGCTTCTTGTAGCACATCAAAGAGTTTTCTCAAAATTTCAACAGCTTCGACAATAGTCTCTTTTTAACAAAATGATATCATCCGTATAATGGAAAATACGTTGGTCACTTACCTTCTGAGGAGACACATGAACAACCAATATTTCCACTTCTACGCTAACTTCGCCTTCAGATATTTTTATTGCAAGCTGCCGATTGTACAGCATCTTCCTCCCGAGAAACCCCTTAATATTGTGTTGTTCTCTCGGTAGCTCCAGTTCTCCTCATTACATTGCTTATTTTGAATGGTGAATGGTGTATTTTGCAGCCATCAACGCCCACAGTTTTCACAAGTTCACTTTATTCTTCAAATAAAATTTGTACTTTTTTTAAATTTTTTTAACGTACTTCGGCTGGCTTCTCACTACCATATTTTTCTCCCTGGAATAACACTCGGCAGCACGATGACGCACTTTTCCGCAGTGGAAACAATTCCGAACGAACTTCGAACATTGGTCTTCTTTTCGATTTCCGCCTATTTTCTTTTTTGTTGTATCTGGCAAAAGCTTTGATGTTTGAAACTCTGGTAGCTTCTCTTTCTATGCACCTCATCGTGACAATTTTCCTGGTTGGCAAAACTTTCGTAAAGTTTTATACGCTTCAATAGCTCAGTCAATGTCTGACAGTTAGCATCAGTCAGGACATTAACCATTCTCCGATCTTCAAGACCTGTGATCATATAATTCATGATTGTACCGTCATTCAGTTTGGCCTACTTTGCCAACGCTACTACTTCATAAAAATATAATTTCACTAGTTCCTTTCATTTTCGCTTATGGCCGATTAGCTGTATATGTACACTTTCCTCGTCAACAGGAGATGGAAAGCTCTTAATAAGTTGAGTTTTAAGCATGAGTCATTTATTCATCTCATGATGTACTGTCTGGTACCAAAATTTTGAGGCCTGATTCAATCTCATGGAAGCATACAACTCCTCCTTTTGTTTTCATTGGCGCTCCAATTCAATAGCCAAAGCCGTTGCAGTTGGCCGTTGTGCTTTTTTTTTCTTAGACATTGTCTGTTGAACCTAGTACAGTTATTTTTTTTTTTTAATTCACTTCACACTTTTAAATTTATGTTATTTATGTGAATATGTAGTCACTTAACTTATAACCCTGCAATTTTTGACAGAAAATTACTATTCTTTCTATCTTAAATATTATAACCCGCACAAAAACAAAAACCATCAAAATTAAAACACAAATATTGCAAACTGCTTGTTTACACTTACTCCAAAGATGAATAAAATTTCCTTATCAAAAATAAAAAGGTGAATCAAAACAGGATAGCAAATCTAAGGCTATACCTGCATATCAAGAAAGGAGGAAAAAATACTTTCAGGCATTACAATAAGTGCTTAGTTGTATTTGAAGGCAATAAAATAAACCTTTCTGCAGAAGTCCTGCGGCAAAGGTAATGTGACCGAAAAAGAATGCTTCAACCCAATGTGTCATAAAATGCCTCTTTAATGAGTACACGGTGCTAAACAACCAAATCCGAAGTTTGGTAAAAGTGAAATCTGTATTCTGAGTGTAGACATTTGCAACTGTCTCTATACTTTTTCGATTTAATTTTGTAAAGATGATCTCGTTTCTGAGTTTTCTATTCTTAATTACTATTTAAAGGCACATGTGGAAAGGAAATATCCCATTTCTGAGAATTTGTGGACAGGAACGAACTCACCATGTTTTCTTATTGTGTAGCCAACCCGCCGTCGCGCCTCTTGTGTAGTTCGATTTCGCACATGTTTTCACTACCCTTCTCGGTACCATTTCACTTTAAAGAGATTTTAGAAACTGACTAATTTCCTATTAAACCAAAAGATATTGTTACGAGCAACAAAGAGACACAAGCGACATCTCTTGGAAATATAAACAACTTTAGGTTAGTGACATCTTATACTGGGGACACACATATGGTATTGATATCATGCCATTGATACCAAGTTAAAGCTATACAACGTAGTAGAGCCGACCCCCGACACACTTTTGTTTGTTGTATAGTTTGACATTCGCTCTCACTGAAAAGCCAAAGTAAAAATTTTTTGTAAAAATGTCACAAAACAAATTAATTTCATGTTATATGAATAATTTATTATTAAAAAATTTTCTGGAGAGGTCAAACGCGTAGCTAAAGTTATCAGCAATTTGGAGCAAGAGACGAGAAGCACTTTATAGAAAATTTTATATTTTAAATTCTTCATAGAGGGTCAATCAGAGGGTGTGGATAAAGGTAATCCCAAGCTTTGTATTATAATATACTTATAATATTTATAGTATATGTTTTATCCTTAGGTTCAGAATTCATAATATTGGGAAAACGATGTAATTTGCTTCGCCAAATTTCGATTACTTTTGCGGTCTCGCTTCTCAACAAAATTTTCCTCCTTTTATTAAAAGATGCACTCTCCATTTTTAACACAAATTTTTGATAGAATTAAAAATGGCTTGTCAAATATATACAAAATTTTGTTGTGACTTTTTCCCGCTATGTAAAATGGCAGTGGTATCAATTGAAAACTGTCTCTACTTGGTTTGAATATTAGAAACCAGCAAAAATTCTTATGTTTCAGTATTAGGTACGTTCACGGTATACCAGGTACTACAGCTAGTATCCAACTAGTATGTGAAGACACATATCTAGTATACCACGTATTTTTCGAATACCATGGCATCAATACCACATGTGTGGCTGTGGTATTAGTAAACCTTTGGTTCGGAGAATGGAATATTCAGAAACGGTCAATGATAATTTGTAGAGTATAAATACGGCGCTACACGGAACGAAAAGTTAGCTTTAATCAAGAAAAAATCGCCATAAACTAAGAAAATAGACTATTGGTTTTCAGTCAAGCAAATTGTATCTACGTATTGCACTTTTTATACTCAGTTTTAGTAAATGTGTTCTAAACTGATCTTAAGTAAAATTGGATAAATTTGATGAATTGTAGTATTCTGTGAAAGAGCCATGCTTTCTTATTTTCAGTAAATCTTTTTAAATTTTCATGGATTATATTGATCCAATCAACATCCATAATAGAAATTAATTTCTTGGATCTAGTACGCTTGTTTGATTATTTTCAGCATTATAAAATTGATTTAATAAGAATCAAGAATTGACTTTTAAGTAAATTTTTCTTATAATAAGATGTCTTAGTTTAATTTTATTCAATTATTGACGTAATCAAATACGGGATATTTTATCAATTGCAGATTTATCTGCCTGAATCCAGAAATAATAAAAAATAAACTAGTAAAAAAAGGTCCATATTGAGAATTCCGAGTACTGATACAGAGTTGCATTTGTAACGGTCTTCGATATAGGGCTTTCGTTTCTTTCAAATATTTAATTAAAATGTGTTGAAATTTTATATTGTTGCCCGCTTTGTCGTTAAAATACTTTAGAATTTAAATCACAGAGGTGCAACCATCTTATCCCTAACACTTTACTTAGGATGCCAGAAATTTAATTGTATCTGAGTTGTTTGAAATTTGTCTGATCACCATCCAAAGAAAACAGATAAAAATTTATGCTATAAAATAATCAATTGAAGGCAATTTATCTGTAGGAATGTTAACCCATATTCTCCTAGCGTCGTCATATGACGACGCAAATTACCCATAAATAAATTGCATGTAGAAGTGTATTCGAAGTGTTCTAACATGTCGGCAAATATGTTTTCTTATTTACTGAGTATTGTTTTCTGTATATAAAGTCATTGGATCCCAGCACATTGCACTGACCGGACGTGATTATTCTTGAAAAGTGAGTGACTTATAAGAAAACGCTAAAATCATGACGTCTACAAGCAAGTAAGTACTGAATAATATGATTGCAGTAAAAATTAATTTTTTTCTTTATATATTTCAATTATATATTTGTTCAGCATTTGTTATAAATATAATAAATTTTTCCAAGAAAATTGGGAAAACAGTGATCTTTACATACTTTTTGATGTCCTCATATGACGACGCTAGGAGAATATATGTACATTTCTTTGCCTCCATTAGACCTATCCATTTTATTCAAAGAAAATCTCTGCTTCTTCTACCTCTTCTTAGGAACCCAGTTTGCATACTGCTAATCGAAAATTATTTGAATTTTTCTGTCAAATTCGTATCAATTTTGGTGGAGTTGTGTATAATATCTACGTAGTCGTGCAACAATACGGGTTTCTTTTATTTTCCCTGACTTGCGCAACACTGCAATATATATAATATATGGGGAGGGATCAGTTTGATAATATAATGAAATCTTATCATTTTCAATCAAATTTGACAAATTCTCCAAACTTCGACCCCTCATTTCACATCTCCAAAAAACGTTTATGAAGAATAATATATCTTCTGCAGCAATATCGCACGATGAAGCAATGTGGAATATTTTGGTAAGCATGGATGCAGGCAAGCGATTAGAAATAAACCTATACTATAAAACTCACCATTGGGATATTTAATCGCCTTTGACCCATATCAGGGGAAAACTTTTAAAGGAGACGAAGAAATGGAAATTAAATTTGGCAAGTGCGCATCTACAGTACTTCACTTCCTCGATCAATATCTTCTATGTCAATCCAAATTTCCATACTATATAGTGTGATAATTTATTTGTTCCTTTTACTCAAGGAACTAAAAGATCGCAGATATAACTGTACCGGTGCAATAAGAGCTAATTGCTTAGGAAATTGCTGCTGTTTTCTGAAGCCAAAAGAGTTATAAAAGAAAAATAGAGGCTATATAGAAATTGCTACGGAAAAACTAAAAAAAAATGAAATTTTGAGTTGGTGGAAAAATAACTCATATATATCTATTGCTTCTACTTGTTTAGGATCTGATCCAGAAGGAAGTGTCAAGAGATGGAGTAAGACTGATCTCAAGCGCACTTCTGTCAGTATTCCTAATTCTGTCTAAAATTATATGACTAAACTTAGTTTTCGCCGTGATTTGGCAATGTCATATCTATTAAAACACAGAAATGTACCAAAAACAGTTGGAAAAAAGCCGCCGAATTCTGCAGGATCTAAAGTAGCCCATTTCGACAAAATTGAACACTTTGTTCGCAAAACAGTAAACAATAAACAAAGCCGGTGTGCTGGCAGTAAACTATAAGTCTATACAATTAGAACTAAATGTTCCAAATGTAATGTAGGGCTATGCATAATTTGCTTGAAACCATATCGTACAGATTAACATGTTATGCAAAATACATACATATGTATAAATTAAGTTTAATTCCTTTTATATACTTACTTTCAATAATATATCTTAATTTAAAACACATAATTAGATTTTCATTGTTTTGTACCCATATTCTCCTAGCGTCGTCATATGACGACAACCCCTAACTAAGGGTTGTCGACCGATAGAATAAATTGGTGTCACATTTCATGCTGCGGTGACCATTTTTAGACAACTCCTTTAATTGCATAATGTTTTGATAAGTATTTCTTAATTCCGGAGAATACGGGTTAATTAACTCCTATGAAAATGAAACATAATTTTCGTTGGTTTTCTTATAAGCCAGAAATGCTAATTTTATCACACAGGACTCTGAATATGGGACGTTAGAAATAAATATAATTGAGCAAAATTTACTTGTTTCAAGAAAAATGTTCTTATTCCAAGAAAAATGTACTCGATTCAAGAAAAATTTACTAAGGCAAGTGAATATGGCATGAAGCTAGAAAAAGGTTATCAGTTTGAATTGAATTAATTTTATCGTTATTTTATCGTTTTGGTACTGGGTTTTATTAGAAATTTCAATCAGAAGTCCTTCAATAAATCTCAGATAAAACAAAGCATACGAAAGGAATAATTGAAGAAAAGGCTGTTCATTATTAGCTATAGCTTTATAAAACTGCAAAGTACGATTCACTATTCTCATTTTATTCATAATAGATTTAATTTAGTCAACATATTGCCTAGCTTAAGAAATAGTTTGCTTATGTTTAAAATAAGAAACAATTTCTAAACAGAAGTAAATATCGAGTTTCTCCAATTGATAACTTGAAGTTTAAATTGAGTATTAGTTTTTGGAAATAAGTAATTGTTTCCTTTAAGTCAAAAAACCCAGATTAAGAAAATTTCTTTCTCAATAGTGGAAAAATATTTCTTTCCGTGTACCCACATCCAGGAGGCGAGTCATATTTCAGACAGTGAAGCGAACGAAGTAAACTATTTGGATTGTGATAATTTGGAGTACAGTACTAGCGATAACTAAAGAGTTGATTTGATAATTGTTTGTGAATTGTGAGAGTAAACAGTAATAAAAAACTTTTGAATTATATCTGAAATATTGTGTTTTAAATAACGAACTAAGGCCACACACGTAACAATATGTAGTTGAAATAGATACATCTGGAGGATTTTGATCTACTGGTTATGGACCCTCTTCTGATCCTGAAAATAGAGCGGACAGGAGAGCCAAGCAGAAAGATATCCATAGATCTACTTGTATCGTGGATCAGAATGAATGGCTAGGTGTTAGCGCTGAAGTCATAGGCATATGATCAGGGATCACCATTCGACCCTGACAGTAGAGCAATTAGGTGAGCCAAGCAGAAAGATACATATATAGTCACCTGTATCTTGGATCAGTCGCGTTTACACTATCCATCCTCCATATATATATTTAGCCCATTCGTCAGCAAGCTTGGTATAGTCCAGAACTACACTCAACTAGATCAAACCGTTCGTTTGTAAAGTGTATTTTAGATTGAATTACACCAAGCCATTCGTTTGCTTGTCAAAATGAGGTGTAGGCTACACTGAATTTAGTTTTTCTGCACTATCGAAATTATGGGTGTAAGCAATGTATAAAAAATGATTTGACAATATTGTCATTTGCTTAGATTATATAGCTATATAATCAAGCTCATTTGTTGATTTGTTCTTAAGCAACTGTGTAATAACCGAAATTAATAAATTGATTTGAGTAAATTACAAGTGCGCTCAGTAATTTAAATAATTAAACTGATTTGTGGTCAAACAACCAAATTAGTGTACTCAAACATCCAATTTGAATTTTGATAAATATAATCAAGTATTTTAAAACAGATAAAAATTAATACAGTATCATTAGTTGTCCCGGTGGACGGCTCTTCGAACCATGCCCATTGAAGTCGTGCATTGCTTTTGTTTTTAAGTAAAGTAAAATACGCCGATCAATTGTATTATTCGAAATCAATTACAATTTGTATGTAAAAATGCGCCGATTGTAAATATATGTACTGTTAGGCAAAGACATCGCACAACTCTATTGTTCAAAAGGGTTCAAGCCTCCAAGACCAGGGCAAAAACTGTTTAAATTGCACATTGTCATTCCCATGAATTCAATCCCGTGGATATGTTTAATACGTTTGAAAATTAACACGACGGAAAAATTAATTCGATGACTTGTAATTAAATACTTTCATAAAGTGTCAAGCCATCGTTCACAGATTGCTGCAACAATGCATACCACTCAGACTGCGTTTTTTTCCTGACAAATCTGGGAATAAGATTTGACGCTTGGGTTTTGATTTGTTTATTTCACGCAAAAGAATTACTGATTTGAATTTTTGGTGTGTTTTAAGAGATATGCTGTGTTTTAAGCATAACCAGTAAATTATTATGAATATTGATTTTTTCAGTTTCCTTTCTTAGGTAATTAGGTACCATATGTTGTAGTACTTTGTGTACACAACATAAAACAGCTTCAAACCAGCACTTATACAAGTAATAATATGGAAATTTACAAAACTTTTGTTCTATCCGAACCCTTTTCCGAAATTAAATAAATCGAAAAGGAAACTCCCCATTTTCCACACGAAACTTTACATTTACGAAGTACATGTTAAAAGCTATGGAAAATAAAAATTTACACTTGTGAGTCCTTCTGTCAAAACTTCATTTTGTTGGCGAACATTGCAAAATTATACAAAGGAAAATGTATCTAATGTGAAGCCACTGAAAATAAGTTTGAAAAGAACATTTTACGTTAAAAAGAAAGGAAATAATATTTTATAAATTCGACCATTTGGAAAGTCGTTGGAAAAAGTATCTTGATTGGAAATTGTTGAAATCAGTTTTCCAATAGGGGCGAAAATAATTAAATTAACGACCTTGGTATGCGAGCGAGGCAGTCTCTTTCTAATTTTTACGAAGTGACAAGTGTTTTAAAATCAAGTTGTTACATATGGATATTCAGGATGTTCAAAATAAGAATAAACAAGTAAAAAAGCTAGAATTGGTCTAAGACCAATTCTTAGGATACCCTAGATGAATGCCCGTATTAAATTGCGTATGGTCACCGATCTATTCATGAATTGATTTTGAAGTTGTTTTTCGCATATACTTTTAGAACGGTTTGTCGCACAGAAAAAATGATTATAACCAATTTTATAGGATTTCGTATTCTGCAGAAGTTTTTAGTACCATAAAAATGTCTTGGACTGATCGTTTTCAAAGTATACGTAAAAAACCGAAATTTTTATATGGCAACACCAAGAAATAGTTGCCCGATTTAGTCCATTTTTGACATTTTATTTGCTAATGTAGTAAAAACATCATGTACGAAATTTCAGCTCTCTACGTCGACGCGTTCTCAGGCAGTGTCCAAATATATAGCGGAAAACGAAATTTTTATATGGCAACCCCACGAAGGAGTTGCCCGATTTGTCTCATTTTCGAACTTAAAACAAAATTTCAGCTCTCTAAATATACGCGTGCTCGAGTTATCGTGCGCACGGACCGACGGACGGACATGCAAAAATCGAAATAACTTTTAATATTATGAATGGGTGTCCAATCCATTTTGCTCTACCATCATTATTTCGAGGTGTTACAAACGGAATGACAAACTTAGTATACCCCTATGATTTCATCTAGGGTATAAAAAGGGAGAAGGAATCCACAGATTTCAAAGGTTTTCTTTTAGATTTTGTTCATTGATTTAGTTCATTGATTTAGTTCTTGGACTCCAATTAAATCAAAATAAGGATTTTGTGTAAATCTGGTAAATCGGAAATGTAGAGCTACCCAACCCAACCCTCAACTGAGCTTGCCAGTTATACCTATTGGGGCTTATAACAATCTATAACAATCTGGAATTTGCTGTGTTTTTTACAACGCTTTGCTAAAGATTTTTTATGATGCAACATTTCTTTTTTCTATCTTGCAATTAAGTAGAACACATGTTTATAAATTCATTTCCATCGTTAGATCTTAGGAAAAAAAATTAAAAGTGTCCAGTACTTTTCACAAGGTAAAAGCCTACTATTTAAAGGCATTATACAACTCGTTTTGACAGAATTTATATTTTTATCACCTTTTTACTTGTCTTTCTTTTCCTATATTTTTTACCCCTTTTATATTTTATTTATTTTTTTTTACATTTTTCTATACTATTTTACTATTTTTTACATTTTTTACAACATTTTTACATTCTTTTTCAGCTTTAACAACTTTTTTATACAATTTAAGACACACAAAATTACAATAATAATATTTTTAGTTATGTTTCAAAACTGATCGCTGCTAACTGTCGAATGTGTTTTTAATTATATTCTTTCACTAAGTCTCTCAGGTCATCATTGGAAAGTGTGTATTCAAAGTTTGTACACAGCCTCGAAAGTTTTTTTTTACCCATAATGTGTATGTTAAGTTCTCTGACCAGCAAAAATTTGACAATTGAGTGGATTTCCAAGTTGTCGGTTAACTTTTTTCATTATCATCGTATTATCCCCTCTTTACGTTTTTTACTTTAATTTTACTCAGAAATTTTTACACAAAAGTAACATACAGACCCGTTCTATGAATTCTGTCCTCAATGAAGAATATTTTATTTCTAACGAATGTTATCCCTCCTCTATGTACGTCTAATTTTAAAAAAAGTAAAAAGGAAAACAGACCACTTAACCAACTGCAAGGGGATTCCATGTATACTTATACAACAACAAAAATCTTCCAATCTAGCCAACAAATAGGACGACAAAACATCTCACTCAACAAAACATCGAATGTATCTACTCATGTAAAAAACAAAAGTGTATTGAAGTACTTCTCTACATAAACGGAGAATTGTATAGTTTGCCTATATTTATTGGAGTTTTGCTTTAATGCTACATTTGTTAACTAACGTCGCACAAATATCGAACGGAATTATTCATTTACCTTTGTCTATAAAATAATGCAGGTGGAATTGAATTGAATCGTTTTAGCAATCTTCGATGGGTGCTCCAACTTCACATCATTTATCAGTTCTATCAAGTTATGTACATACCTGAACTTGTCTTGCTTGCATTATTTCCAGGATAAAACTTATCTTACGAAATCGATCTGAGTACCGCTTACCATATTTCTCTCGACGGATTAAATAATCAGAAAATAAAGTCCGTCTTAAGTCAAGCAAATTGTTGAAATTTCAATCAACAAAAACTCCCAAAATAGAAAAAAATCAAATCGAAAATAACCGTGAAATACATTGGTGAGAGTCTGATTCTAAGTAGCGACATCTGGTCTGAACTTAATTATTTTTATTAAAAAAAAAATCCATTAAAGAAAAGAAAACTTTCTTCGTAAAACTTTTTGTATTATAAATATTAAACATCAGACGAAAATGCATTTCTTTCATAGATCCTTGAAAACTCCATTAAATTCCTATACATAAGCTCTTTGGGTTGGGCGGCTGGCTCTCAAATTAATTCTCTGGATAATTTGGAAAGCGCTTTTATGAACGCAAATTAATAAAAAAAACAAAGAAAAAATGGATGAAATACAAGTGGTCCTCTCCCAGCAAAATTTTCATCTTTGACCAAGTGAAATAGCCTCGCTGCGCCATGCCGCATAGAAGACGGATTGTGAATTTTTAATTTAATATTTCCATTTAGCTTGAAACTCCGCTGCCACCTAACCTATATACCCAACCCAGTCCCTAGTACCGTTGACAGGATAAGTAGATTTCTAAGGGAATTTTAATAAAGTCCAGATCGGTTATCAAAAACGTTTTGAAATTAAAAATTAAAAAAAAATCTTTGGATCTGCATAGAACTGCGGATTGTACGAAATGTAAAGATTTTGTTTGTTTGTTTTGTTTTTCGTATTTTCTATTCACTTCCAGAAGATAAATCTGACTTCCATAAATGGCTATTGGTGTTGGTAGTTATAAATATATATAGCTATATGGATGGAGAAATATAAGCTGATTTATGTACGTATAGAGGTATAATTATGTATTATAATGCATGGAATATAACTCCTTTGACACGGTTATGCAGGGAATTGGTTCAGTAAACTATAAAAGGGGGAAACAGGTCCTTATTTTTATTAAAGTTGACAGTTTTTAGATTTTTGCACACATGACTTTTGCTAATATTTACCAGTCGAATTTATTTCATATTCATTGATAATTTTTTCGGTGTGAAAAATGAAGGAGGAATCAATTTTTTTTATACTTAACCTAATTCAGTGCTGGGCACTGAGTACAGAGGTTCAATCGCCTACATCTCAAGACTGGCATTTTCTTCACGTACCGTCTAATCATATATGTCCGTTACACTTTTTTCCTAAAAAAAATCTATAAATTCAAAAATCCTTTATATGTCCCTCCAAAGGATAGAAAGGAGTTAGTCATAAATACACCGCTGTATATCTCGTCGAAATCTGCTAGCAAATAACTCAAGAAAAGAAAGAAATTGATTAATTAGTAACTGAGATAATATGAGGTGGAGTTTCAGATACTGTTTGACAACTGTAGATAGATGGAAAGGAAGGAAAATCAAAGATGAAAAATGTTCTCTACTTTCTATCATCTGTATGTTACCTTTATTAGGTCACTTGCAAAACCATATGTAGCTCTACGGCAGGTGTTTAAACTGAAATTGTCATAATAAATTTGAATTGTTATTAAAAAATTACTAATTAACTTTTGTTAATGTTTTTCATGAGAAAATATTGATAATTTTAGGTTTTACACGAAATCCAAAAAGACAAAATAAACAATTAATGAAATCCGAAATGTGTACATTTCACAAGCATCGACATCATCCAGAATTGACGAAATTAACTTAATCTACAACTGACGAAATTGACATCAAGCAGAATTGACGAAATCGATATCATCCAGCATTGACGATATCAACCTCATCAAAAGTTGACAAAATTGACGTTATCCAAAATTGCCGAAATCGACATCATGTAGAATTGACGAAACTTACATCATCTAGAATTGACGAAATGACATGACATCATATCCAGAATTGCCTTAATCGAAAATGTCGAAATTGCGTGCGGATTTTATTTCTAGATTAACTGTTATATGTGCGCGGATGGGGGAGACAGTTCACATTTTAATCCTTTCACCAACTATTTTCAATAAACAATAGACAGTGAAAATGTCGAAAGCGCGACAAATGTATAGTTACGATTCTAAGCAGTTCAAATAGATCAGGGAAATCGACTTTTATTAACCCGAATCCGTCTAGTGTTCCAATATGGTTACGTCAGATACAAGGTAATTAAAAAGAATTCCACTGCATCTAAAACTGGTTTGATTCATATGCACAAACCGGTTTTGCATTTCGACGACCTTTATCTGCCGAATGAATTGCGGAATCTTACTACAAGGCGAGCTGTTGCAACAACAACATTAGTAAAAGTAACTTAAAATCAAAAGGGCGAAAATTTGCAAAATTATCGGATATGAAGAAGTAAGTATACAGCTATTTCATTTAATTTAGCTTATTTTTCTATAAAAATGTGACAACATATTCTTAGAATATTGGATTTTAATTTAATGAATGAAGTTTTATAAAAATTGAAAATTTGTTTAAGAAATTCTTTTTTTATTTTATATATGACCATATGGTCACACTGGCCAAATTCGTAGGTTCCATTCGTATTACATGTAATTTGTTTTTTTGTTTGGAAAAGGTAAAGTGTATATAGAAGGATTTTTCCGTTCGTTGAAGGTCGTTTAATCAGCACAGAAAATTGACATTTGTTGAGGAACTCGACTATCTGGAAGAGGGAATGTCGGGGGAGGGGGAACTTTCCAAATTAAACATACAGCCTCCTGAAGTGGAAGCAGGTACTTTGAACGGGGAAGACTATGCCGAAGATTCGGCAGTTATTGTGGACAATGTTTGAAGTAATCAATTGAAAGGTAACAGCGAAATTGTTACTAATCGATGACGTTTAGCGACATTAGACGATGACGACAGCGATTTGGAGTACTCGTTAGGAATAGGAGAACCACAATTGGAAGAAATTTTTCGTAATTCGCCGCATTTTTCGAAGGAAGCGCACAAACAAGGTTTTGATGAACAATTGTACCAGCAACCATCAACACAATATCGACACATTCCATGCCCTTGCATCGAGTCCAGTCATCAAGGATGAATTGCCCAATTCCAAAAACCGCTAAAGACACCGTTTTCAAATTGAAGAAGGATACAGCTGCAGCCATGATACCAATTTCTCCAACACCAAACTATGAAGATTGCAAAGATCAGCATCCACATGAGAAATTTGAAAAATTTTTTGATGATGACCTGGTGTGAAATATTTGCGAGGAGTCTGAGAAATACCCTACATTTCTCGGTAAGCCTAACCCAAACATTACTGCTCAGGAGATCCATTGTTTAATCGGTTTACTGATAATAAGTGGTTATAACACTCTTGCCAGTATGCGTTCATATTGGAGCACTGATGACGATATCCGGAATGATTGTATGGTGAAAGCTATGCGGCACAATCGCTTTTTTGAGATTCATAAATATCTTCACTTGGAGGACTCTAACAAAATGGTCAACAATGGAGACAAAATGTGGAAGTTGCGACCAATTACGTATCACCTAAAGGTTAATATTATCAAGCAATTCTACCCGGAGCAAAACCTATCGTATGATGAACGTATGATAGCATATTTCGGGCGTCAATTAGTAGAGACAAGCCTTTGCGTTTCGGGTACAAAGTTTGGTCACTATGTATCTCTGATGGCTATCTAGTAAATTTCAAGAAAAAAATACGAGAGCAGAAACTACATATGAGCAGCAGTGGGAAATATGTAGCTCCTCTCATCAATATGATTGATGACTTCCCTCCTGAGGAGATGCAACCGCTTCCGCATTCTTTTTACTTTGATAATTTTTTCACTGGACTGCCGATACTACTTCATTAGAAATCACGTGGTTACAACGGCACAGGTACAATTCGAGAAAATCGAATCCTGAAAAATTGTCCTATTATGGCCAAAAAGAGCATGCAAAAACAGAATCGCGGCTACATGATATGCAGCAAAACTGAAAAAAATGGAATAACTCTGACGTCTTTTAAAAAGAGCAATGTTGTCAAGAGATCAATCTAAACGAATTGCGCCCTTACGTAATCGTTGAATATAACAAGTACATGTGCGTAGTCGATCGGTTGGACCAAAACATCGTGCTGTATCGTATTACGATCCGAGGGAAAAAGTGGTGGAGTTCAATTTTTACCTGGTTGATTGATGCGTGCATTCAGAATGCATGGCTTCTTCCCCGCATGGGTCATCCTGAAATGCCTCTACTGGAGTTTCGTCGACAAATTGCTGATAGTTAATATTATCCCGGTCCCACATGAAAGCGAAAGTCGCTTAAATCATCAGCTGGAATTCTCCGATTCGATGGAATTCATTATCCTACCCAATGCATTAAAAGACCTCGCTGTGCGGGCGAATTGTGCAAATTGGTTGGACGAATGGAATGCTCGAAATGTGACGTTGGACTTTGCTTGAGCTGTTTCAAGCAATATCATACTGCGAAACCAATCCAATAAAAAATAAAATATGTACAAGTTATTCAAATTAGAATACACAAGAAAAAAATGTTTTCTCATAACACAATCTTTGTAAGCATTGTTTTGATAAAAATCTAGTTAACATATAGTGACTTAGGTATATAAGTATTATGTATCGAAACCCAAAACTTATAAAGTTAAGTTAAATACAAAAAAAGAGTAGAAAGAGCAAATCAGCGATTTATTAATTTAATCCGAAAAATTCTGGAGAAAACAATTTCTCACATATCCACATATTCCCTATAATCCCCGAATAGCTCAGAGTGACCATATAGACACAGCACCATACGGTGCACTACGCAGGGGAGGAAATTTGAAAATCACCGTTTGTCCTTCTGAAAACCTCAGAAATGTACCTTGAAAGTTTTATTTCGGAATTCAAAAGGAAAAAAGATATGGGCGAATTCGGATTAAATTAACTTACGTAAATGGAACCGATTGATCGTGAACAAATCCACATCACCGATTTCATTGTATAAAACCTGACTTCAACTCAAGTTGAAATTTGCATGGAACGTAAGTAATTTTTCGAAACAGAGACAAAAATACATATGCATCGGGGGCTTACAAATTTATTTACCCAACCCCCACCACCCACCTTAAACGATTAATTTAACATTTTTTTCTTATTGACTTTAGAATCTGTGTGTACTTTTACTACAGTTCGGGACGAAAGAATCACCACAGATTCATTATAATGGGGCCGGATTTACTAATACGGAAAGTTATTGAGTTGAGGAGATGAGACTTCTTTTGACACTTAACTCTTTGGGAATTTTGTATTGAGAATCTGTCTATTCCACTCGCAAAACTCTCGGATGTTTTAGTTGTTGAGAAATAAGAAGAATATCATAGTATTTTCTGCTTTTGTTGTGTTTTGTGAAGATACCTAGGAATTTTTAAATTAAATTGTGAATTTGCCGCATAACCTGAATATATTTACAAAAACAAATTAAAGAAATCCTTGCAATACTTACAAAGAAATATGGAATTTGCTGTCTCAAGAACCCGCTAATAAATTTTAAATCGCGCGAAAATGCTCAATTTGGTCGTCTTCGCGTATATAAGAGATCCTATTAAATGTTTAAATATGAATAGTTTAGCTTGTATGTAGGATGAAATCCCATGTATATTTATTCTCCCAATTTATTTATTTATTTATTAAAAAAGTTCAGAAGATATTACACAGATAAAAATCCAATAATATAATACCTTAGATATTAATACAGTAAAATACAATAAAAAAATATATATAAATAGAAGAGAAATAGAATATAAACTAAAATCTACAAAAACAGAACCAAAACAAAAAATAGTATAAAGATCAAAAGTATAAAATACAACAACAAAAAGGAAAAAAATATAACAAATGTGGAGAAAAATTAAAGTTCTAAAAACTACAAAGTGTATAAAATAGTATAACAAAAAATATAAAATAATACGAGAATTCAAAAAACTATAACTACAAAAGAGAGAATCCAAAAATAAAAATCAAAATCAAAAATATAAGAATGTAAGAACACTAAACTAGGATTGTAAAACTCCAAAAAAAAATGGTACAGGAACAAAATTAATAAATTAATTTCTTAGGAAAAGAAAATAGAAATGAAAGAATAAAATTAATTGATAAGGAAAATAGAAATGCAAATAACTAAAAATACAGTTAAATAATTTTTGAATTCTTACCAAAGGTGACTTTACTCGGAGGTTGGTTCTACAGAAGTGGACCCTAAAATGAACTTGGAGTCTTTGGGATCTTGTTGGAATATTTATGTTTATTTTCGAAAGCAAATCGGGACAAAGCACGAAACCATTTAGGAGTTTATACAAAAATAAGCAGTTCAGATACATACGGCGGTTTTCAAGAGATAGCAAGTTAGAAAGAGATAATCTCTGAGTATACTCCATCTTATTTGTTGCCTAATTTAAACAGTAGCGTCCTGGTAAACTTTCTCTGGATCGATTCAACGCGTTTTTGTGGTATGAGTAGAAAGTGCTCCAAATCTGACAATCATATTCCAGAGTGCTTCTCACCAATGAGGTAAAAAGACAAATGGAATCTGCACTGCTATTGAAGGATCTACACACCCGAAAGATTAAGCCCAGCATTCGATAAGCTTCAGAAATAATAAGATTTACATGAGGAGCGAAAACAACTTGTGATCAAAGGTAACTCATAAGTCCTTTATTTTATTAACACGTGAAGTCGAATTATTATTAATTTTGTAATTAAAGAAGATTGTTTCACGCTTTCTAGTAAAAGTTATTGTTTTACATTTATCGATATTAAGGTCAAGATAATTTTGCTTACACCAAACTTCGAGTTTAACAATATCATCCTGCAGGCATTTACAATCATTTGCATCATAAAATACCCTATAAAATTTAGAGCCGTCAGCATAAAGCAAAGAGCGCGATGTAATATCAATAGGCAAGTCATTAATATAAATTAGAAAGATGAAAGGACTAAGTATAGTACCCTGAGGGATGCTTGAGGTTTGTTCGAAAAGGTTTGATTTGGAGCCATTGAAAACCACAACACTATTTCTTTCCTCTATATATGACATAAACCAAAGAACAGTGTCAATGTTGATTCAATTTTCAACATCTTCAAAACACATTTTTGGTGACGAATCCTATCAAAAGCCTTTGAAAAATCAGTGTGGATGGAGTCCATTTGCTTGTTTTCATCAAGAGTAGTGGCGATGGTGTCGGTAAACAAAGCTAGAACGTAGGTAGAACGTCCAAGAAGGAAACCATGTTACTGGTCACATATATAAGGTAAAGTTTGTAGAAGAAACTGATTGTATACAAGTCTGTCAAAGATTAAAGCCAACGCATTAGAAATGGTTATAGGACGATAATTTGTGACGAATCTAGGATGACCTGATTTAAAAATTTGAGTAACATATCCATGCTTTAGTTTAGGTGGAAATACTTTGTGCGTGATGGATAAATTAAATAGCATACTTAGAGGATTTGCTAAGCTACTAGAGCATTTCTTATATACAGGGTGGGCCAAAAGTCACCATGGGGGCCAAAAGTCACCATGGGGGCCAAAAGTCACCATTGGTAACATATGGTAAGATGAAAAAAGGAGGGGTAAGGTGCGGTGGGGAAACATGCTTACCTATGAAGAACAGACAGTTGGCTATCATGTAAAAAAGGAATGAAGAGAAACGGTCAACAGGGTGTGGAGCAATGTACAAACGAAAAAGTTAGTTATTTTTAAACCCCATGGTGACTTTTGGCCTACCCTGTACAATGTTTGGAATTCCATCAGGTCCTGGATTTTTATCACCTTTTCTGATGAAACAAAGTTTAAGGTAATATTAGGTGAGTTATTATAATTTTGAAAGGATACCAAAGCAGATTTAGATTCCCTGTCAGAAAAAACTGACCTGAAGTATTCGGAAAATTAATTACTGATAAGTTTAGGAGAAGATGAGTTGAGAACGTATTCGAGTTCTTGAAGTTTTTTCTAAAAGCCCAGAAGACTTTAGGGTTTTCTTGTAGCGAGAATTCAGTTACCTATTGTAACATTCTGAGATTAATGTTTTAAATAGTTTTCTAAAATAAGAAAAACTTTTGTGGATTTCCGGATGGCTACCAGCCCTATATAATCGACGATATTTTTCCTTCATATTAGAACTTTAATAAGGTGATGAGTATACCAGGGTGGGAAACGTTTGTTTTTCTTTTTTGTTACTCGTATATAATTCCGAATACCTAAATTCAGTATTTCGTAAAAACTCTCTAAAGAAAGAGCTACATCAGATGTAAAGACTAAAGAGAAGTCAGTACCATTGAGGCAGTTATTTAGAAAAGTATAATCACCTAAACGAAAATTTCTTTGCTTAGCAAACTCGTTCCGAGCAGACCTTGATAAGGAAACATTTAAAATTATG
Source organism: Dioctria rufipes (assembly GCA_963924295.1). Taxonomy (NCBI): domain Eukaryota; kingdom Metazoa; phylum Arthropoda; class Insecta; order Diptera; family Asilidae; genus Dioctria; species Dioctria rufipes. The sequence goes on along the minus strand of OZ002744.1, from coordinate 49,551,046 downwards.
TCTAAAGGTGGATGAAGGGAGACAATATTTGAAAGTGGACATTCTGATGTTACTACAATAATGTCATTCTGAGGGAGATCTGAGCATACCAAGTCAGGAATCCTGTCATTTGAATTTGTGTCGTTATTGTACTGGTTAAAGTTACACAAGGTCATGTTGGTAAGCACAGATTGAGCAGATTAACTAAAAATACCCGAAGGCGTCATACAATTATTGACTTTGTCAAAGAACCATGAAAGGTATGGTAGATTGAAATCACCCACAAGTAAAATGTCAGGCTTCCCAGAAAAACACAGGAAACTTTCGTTAATGCTTGAAAAAAAAAGAATTTCAGATCTCATAAGTGCTACACACATTCAAAGTAAAACTTTTTTTCCTTAATGGATACCCACACAATTTCATCAGAATTGTCTTGAGGAAGTAAACAAGATGAGGCAAAAGACTTTTTGACTGCAGTGAGACAACCACCATCGTCTTTCTTACCAGAAAGCTACAAGTTTCGGATAATCGATATGTGGTATATAGAAGGACATATCGATTATCAAAAATTTCATTGCTAAAGATATTTGCTTGTAGAAAAGTTTCAGTAAGACATAAGTAAGACGTAATTATTTGATAATAATTACAAGTAAACACCTAAAGTTTTAGTTCTTACCCCTCTGAGATTTTGGTAGTAGATATTGAGACTCATCATCAAAAATGAGACATATTAAGTGCTTTTTTTTTAATAAAGAGATCAAAGAAATTTCCAGTTTTTATAGTAATAGGATGGCTATCATAATTTGTTATCGATAGAAACTGATTTCTTTGTAATTGTGTTCCATTTTGAATTTCTTTGCCTTATAAAATAAAGATTTCTTTTCCCTAGTTAAAGGTTCATTTATATATATATTATCAGAGCCTGGGAATCCTATACTATCTGTTGTTAAAATTTTAACAAGTTTAAATGTTAATAGTTGTCTATCCCTTCAAAATTGCGAGGAGTATTTGATCATTGCAGAACTTTTGTAACTGCCTTCCTTACGCTTAAAACCATGCCTATAAACTTTAATTATGTCTTCATCGACCACAGGTATTTTAAAATGTTCGTGTATTTTATAAATGTTTATAAAAAGTTTTTCAGCTAGTTGTTCGGGAATATTTTTAATCTCCATGAAGTTTGTCAAATATCTTTCTTGGAGTAAAGTTAGACGATCTCTCATGTGCCATTTCTGTACATATTTGCGATTTTTTGAGTTCGAGCTTTCTTAAACGCAATTTATGCTCTTCCAAAGTCACTGCGATTTTTTTTTTTTTATTTCATCAAAATCTTTTACTAAGGAGTGCATCGATTTATTGAACTCATCCTGTTTGAATTTGATATGTTCAACTTCCTTGCCCATGCGCTGAACTACTGCTTGAAAACCAAATGTTTTTCTGTCTTCAGAGTTGGAATAACCGGCTATGTAGGAATTATTAATGCTATCCATTCCACAATTTTGGCAACGAAATCCAACCGATCCACTAGTGATACTAGATATCAACTCCGTGGAAATCTTACAGCAAGAGGCATCATAATGTTTCTGGCAATCCACGCATTTAAAACGAATGTTTTTCTTATTCAAAAAGGTTCCATATAACATACATTTAGGCGCTATGATAAAGAAGTAGATGCAAAAGTCACAGTATTTAAATAAAAATATCAAATGCTAGATCTAGAACAGGTTTGAGTCTGTGTTAAGCAATGCGATGTGTGACCGCTACAAGATTTTAAGAAATATCGTGTTTAGATAAAGCACAAATAACCTAACCTCACACTTCCAGATTGAGATATTTACACACAAAATAAATTAATTTAGCTGCACTATTTAACAAGGGTTTCCTAATTGGATATGTAATTAGTTTTTGAGTCCGATAAATGGTTTTGGATATAACTGCAAAGAAAGTGAGTCAGTCCATTTAATGGTGGAAAAATTACCATTTTCGTCTTTCGGCAGTATAAAGTCAGTTATGGCATTAAAACGATCACAAACAAGCGACACCACTCGATTGCGCTCTCGTCCCGCTTTAATTTTATACCAAACAAGACCTTTTTTTTAAAACCGCCTATGAGGGGTGGGAGGATCCCACACACCCAAAACCCCTACTCTTGAAAATGTCCACCTTTGATTTTTTAATCTAGACCCTAAAATCGTCGGGAAAATCCAAATGCTCTACAACACTTGAACACAGAGTTAGGCGTTCAAAAATATTGGGACAAGGACTTTTACCGTCGAGGCTCCTCAATTTTACAAATTACCGTTCATCAAAATAAAATATAGCCCACATGTATGAAATTTCTCAGCCTTTCTATTGATCTTATAGACCCTGAGCCTATCCCTGCAATTTATTTCAACTCCTGCAATTTTTTTTTACGTCCGTTAATCCGTTCCCATTTTTATGCCCGTGCCCTCCATTTTCTCCCCTATCGTAGTCGCCTCGGGCCTTCATCTTTTTATACTACATATATTCTTCTCCTTCTCTCCATTCTCCCGGTATACTGGACAAATTCAAAAAAATTCCAACAAAAAAAAAATCAACGCTCTAAAGCAAAAATGGATACCCTTTATTATCCCCGCCGATTAGTACTTTTTCAAACTTTCAATTCGGGAAAACGAAAACTCTCTTCTCCCAAACTCCTCAACTTACAGAAGTTACAGAATCCGGTCCTGTTTCGTATCAGTTACCCTGGGTCAAATTGAAATAGTATTCATTCAATTGAGTCCAACAAACCTTGCAGCATACCTTGCATATAATAGAATATGAAATCAATTGAATTGAAAAAGGAGTTCCCGCATACATCAAATTTATTTATCAGTAAAATTGTGATGTAAAGGTTTTATGAAATATTGACTTAGGTTTCATCCTATACAATTGCTAATATCGGAAAGTTGCTGTTATAATTAATCTTCTGATATCTCAGTAAAAAAAAAAACAAAAAATTGTACCCAAAATTTAAAACAACAAAACAAGTTCATAGCTTTTCCAGCAAATTAACCGCGCCATCTGTGTATTAAAAAAACTCACTTCAATTTAAACAATTAAAAACTGCCGAATATATTCTTCAATAAATTACTAATATGACCCACGGCGGTGGGGTGGTACATTACCCATCCCTTATTACACATATACCCCTCTCTCTCTCACAACATTCAGAAACACATTCATAGGCTACTGCTATTCAGTATCACTTTCACCTTCTATAAGCCTCATAAATTTTTCACCGATGTGTACATGATTATCGCAATATTTACGTTAGGAAGAAAAGCTTATGTGAGGCAAAGATGTGTGATGTGGCCTTCATCATAGCCCTTTATCCCGAAGGTTAAGCAACCGCACAAAGTAGGCACGTTTTTTTTCGCTACATAAACAACCCATCAGTCTTCGGAATCAGAAAGGATTAAGTTCTTATGAATTCTTATGAATGAGTACATCTACACAGATTTATGTTATCTTTGATAAGACCTACGCAGGTATATAAATATGCATATTTACGTATATCTACATACATTACTTAAATATAAGTATAGTATTTTGCCTTAAACTGTTAACGTTTGATGTTGTTATTGATACTGGGTTTTTTTTTGTTGTTGCTTATGTTTTGATAATAATTTCGAGTTTTAATAATAGATGGCGTCACAGATCTATGTCCAACCAGTTTAAGGAAAGAATATGTGGAAAACTTTTGACCCTATATCACGTCCTTACTAAAATCGGAAACTGGTCACAACTGAGTAATGAGTAATATTCTGCAGGCAGAACGTAAATACTCAGAAGTTTGTGTTTAAGAAAAGTTCCTGCCGTGAGACTCAATGTAATTTAATGAAGTAATGTCGAATGCTTAATATTATCAAAGGTATATAGATGCCACACTGAAAGTTCGCTGAAACGTGAACCTTAGACATTTTGGGATTTCAGTAAAAACCAAAATGTATTAAATATGAATTCTATAAAACAAATTAACGTTCATATATTCATTTCGCTGGAACTCTACCGACATAATTAAGGCAGGCCAACTAGGAGTCAACAGATTCAAGACTACGGAGCACTATTTATTTATTTATTTAAATTTTAAGTTAAGGCGATAGTACACAGATTTTTTCTGATCCAGTTACTAACTACCGCATAAAGTTATTCATACAAAATAAGGAGAAAAAAAGATATGTAATTGCTACAAAATATTATAGTGTAAAAGTAAGAAAAAGGAATTATATATTTCATACTTTATACGAGGGCTAACCACTACAAAAGTGGTACATATAAGGAGATTATTGATTAGTGATACAATATAAAAGGTACTAATTCAGTCATTAAAAAATACTGTGCGTATAATTACGTAAATTTAAGGCTATAGGCTGAACTACAATAGAAGGAAATATCTTCACGAAATTGTACGAGACTCTGGTTTACTTACGAAAAATTGATATTTTTAGCCTAAATATATATCACATTCCGCAGGAATCATTATCTTGATATTTAATGTTTTCAATTTTAAAAAGTGGTAAGAGTGAAAAAATTAACAAATGGAAGTTGATTTAATTGAAGATTTTTGCTTTCTATTAATTCGCAGTACCATTTTTATTCCATTTTAATTTTTACGTTGCACTTTTAATCATTTAGTAATAATTTAATTGTTTGGACACATCGCGTTCTTACGGAATGAGCGATTCATTATTAGTGCACTATACTTACGGAAAATTGGATATTTAAACTTAACTAAAGTTCCCTTCACACGAGTTAAAGTTAATTTGTGTACGCCTGTTAAATTAAAGGGCGCTTTCGCTTTACGTAAGCAAATGTACTTACGTATACGACTATTGTAGTTCAGATTTATTATAGTGACAAAGAATTCATGAAAGAGAAATTATAAAAAAAACTTAAAGAGAGAAGGAGGCAAAATTGAAATAAGGATCAGACTGTGGTTTAAACCCAAAAAAGAAGAACTTGTCTTTTGAATGTCAGAGGGCGGGAGCAAAAGATGTCAACATTGTTAAGATATAGGTTATATTCCTTTTGAAGTCTAAAAATTCGCGATTTCGCTTTAAGATTAGTTCTACTAGAGGGTAAATTGAATAGGACTTGTAGTCTAGATTGACTCGCACGGACGTGAAAATCAATTTTAGACAGAACGCAAGGACCATTTAGAACTTTGAACAGAAAGAAAACATCTAGAAAGATTCTTCGATTAGATAGGGTAGGTAGGTTAAGCATACTAAGTCTATCATGGATATTCGAGGAACACATTATTAAATTTAAACATACGACGCGTTGTAAATTTTTTTTGAACAGATTGGTTTTGAGCTGAGTATGAAGCATAGAAAGGGCTTCATACTTGGAAGGCATATTGAACAGTACTTCGCACCAAAGAGATAAATAACGTTACAATAGATGACATACGCTCAAATGATTTCGTAGTACGAAAAATTAAACTTACAAGATGGAATGCCTTTGCACTTATCGGTATTAAGTTTTAGCAGATTTACATTACACCAGTTTGCAAGTTCTTCCAAATCTTTCAGGATGCGGAAGCAGTCATCAGTAGTAACAGATTACATGGAAAATTTTAGCACCATCTGCATAGATTAGACAGTTGGAATCTAATTGTGAGAGAAGATCACTTACATAGATCAAAAACATAAATGGTCCAAGAACGGTCCCCTGTGAAATACTAGACGTTTGCTTGTAGGAAGCAGAACTGGGTCAGTTGAAAGATACAATACTTTTTCTATTCGAGAGATTTGATGAGAACCACGCAATAGTACTATTACAAAAGCCCTCTTGTTCCATTTTGATCAATGCACTATCCTGATTAATTTTATCGAATGCTTTTGCAAAGTTAGTATTAACACAATCAACTTGCTTACCTAAATCTGAGACAACATACATCTAGATATGCAAAAGCTCACAAAAACGCTGTCCAACTTAAACGAGCTAATGGCCCTCTAACAGAAAGCTCTACACATTATCTCTGTCTCTCTTGCTATGCCACATAAATTCTTCGCAATGATAGCTTTTTTGGTTGAATAAAAAGTTAAAGAGCTTTCAAAAAGTGTTCCGGGTTTATATGAAGTTTTGCACATCTAGTTGTAAGTTATCTCAGCCTAAATCTTCATGCAACTGTATCTGTAAGTAAGGATAAGATGGTTACTGTTGATCTATGGTGGGGAAAACCGTATTGCTTTACAGTGATATAGTCTTCAGTCTGTTGGAATAGTTGTCTATAAGCAATCTTTTCAAATGTAAGTGCTATCATAGATTACACAAGAGCTAGATGTCGCATGCAGTACCAAAAAAGTATACAAATTTTATATGGCTGGGTGGTCCATTCCGGAATGGACCACAACATTTGAAATGATGTATACGACGAGTGATACATATTTTTTCGTATCTGAAGTGTTGGGGAAGTCGATCAAATGTATACAAAACTACTATTATAAAATCATTTGCATTCGTCACAATCTCAAACATATTATGGTCCATTTCAGAATGCACTACTCATTTCACAATGTGTATACTCTGCTTTAGTATGGCATGCGACATCTAGTTCTTGTGCCATCTATGGTGCTATGCTACTCGATATGGAAATGGGACGATTATAAATAACACATCTAGGGTCACCAGACCTGAAAATCGGAGTAACAAAGCATTGCCTGAAGGATTTAGGGAAAGTGCTGGTATTACTGGACAGCTTAAATAATTGACTAATAGGTTCAGCTAATGTATATGAGCGTTGTTTATAAAAGATATTAGGAATTTTGTCTATACTAGGGGTCTTACTACAGTCAAGCGTTTCCAATATGTTAAGAATTTCCTTCCAAACTACTGTTAGAACCAGATACCGGCCATGTCATGATGGGATTGCTATTTGTAAAAACGGATGCAAAGTGCCTGGAAAACATTTTACAAAAAGTACTTGGCTAGGAGGATGTTTCATTAGCGTACACTAGCTCTTTCGGGTAAGTATTTGATTTCTTCAAATCTTTATAGTATGACCAAAAGACTTTGGGTTGATCTCTTAATGCATATTCCGTTTTATTTATGTACTCATTATAACATTCCTTGAGAAGTGATTTGCATTTTTTTCTTATTGCGAAAAGTGTTTTATAAACTTCGGGATGTTGAAAAAATTTGAACAAGTGCCTATATTTATATTTAATTTGGAAAGCACGAATAAGATGTGTGTTATACCATATTGGATAAGTTTTCCCTCGTGTTTTTTTTTTTTTTGTTACTATTTCAGGTATATAATTATTAACCAGTGCTTCATAAAACCTCTCAAAGGATTCATTAATTTCGGGTGTGAATAAACTGAGAAAATTTACAGATCAAAAATATTCATTTACACTATGATAATCACCTTTTTTGAAATTCCTTGATTTGGTTATAGCATCCCGTGCTGTTTTAGTAATAGAAAGAGAGATCGGTGGGTGATTAGGGTCTATACGAGAAATATGGCATATTGAAAGGGAAACGTTAATCTTATCAAATGAAAAATTGGTCCATATCAAGTCTAACAGGAGGACTGCGGCGGGATGTACAGACAATATATATATATATATATATAACATACTACTATTTCCTTTAATTACAGCCCAAATGACCTCATGAGCAGTTTCAAAAGAGGGAATACGAAAAGACTTTAATCTGTTGGGAATTGCAATGAGACAACCGCCACCATCCTTAGCTCCAGTAGACGCCTGTCCCTTCTATAAACTGCGTACCTGCCATAAAATATTTCATTGTATTTACACCCGTTTGTAGAAATGTCATTGTTAAGCAAATTATATCATATGTATTTGAAAGCACAGCCAAGTTAGTGCTTTCAGTTTTAGAGCGAAGCCCTCTAACATGCTGATAGTAAACATTTAAAGACATATAATATATAAAAATTTAAAAGATTACGAAAAGGAATTATTCTGAGTAATGAGATTCTTCCCGGTTTTAATCAGCTGAGCTTCACAACCATCATCTTTCTTCAAGGAGATTTTACCACCTTTAATCCAAAGATATTTAAAGCCATATTTGATCCTAATTTGTTTTTCCTTAAAAACAATAATATTTTCTATTTAGATAAAAATTCAGTTATATACATTGGGATATCCTCTGAAGAGTTCAACATTTTAGCAGTTAAAGTTCTATGTAATTTGGAAGATACTAAAGTACGATCTCTAATAAAATCAGAACTATACTTGTCAATAATCGCCCCAGACAGCCCTGATGTATGTTTCTTGATATGCTGCCTATATGCTTTAACAACATCCCGTATGAGCATTTGGAAGATTAAGCAATTTGTGTAGGTTGGTGACGTACTGAATTATATTCCGATTTCACATAACAGGTATGTTACAAACTTTTAAGACATTGATGTCTCCCAAGGCATTAGAGTTGATATTCTCCGGCATTCTGAATCTAGAAGAATGTTCCGCAAGTATTACAGACAATCTCTTAATATCATTGAAGTCATTGACAAGCATAATAACAGATATGTTGAATTCATTTTGTTTTTCACGCAAAAATTCAATTTTCCTGGATATAGATTGACTGCAGCAAGAATATGTTATGGTCGTAGCCTACTGCAGGCAGTAGTATGCTACCCGACGGCTAGCAGCAGCACAACGGCGAATGTGCTGCTGACGAGACTCGACCAGATGATTCAAGTCTGACTAGGACAAGTGCCCGAGAAAAAGAGGAAGAAAAAAAGAAGAAGAATCCGAGAGGTCGACAAGAAAAATTTGATTTTGCTAAAAAGGTGTGGCAAAAGTTTGAGGGAACGAGGAAGTAATCTAAAAAAAAAATCCAGAAAAATTAATAGTGATCGCCAGATAAACCGCGAAGCCAAAGAAAATATAGAGTACACCGAATTAAGAAGAAATAATTATCCTCGAGGGAGGTACCCATTTTTCTAGTTGGAGACTTTGAATGGGCTGATAGTAAAAGAAAAAAGGAAAAAGGAAAAAGATTGCACCATACCTGATAAGAAACAACTGTAAAAAGATAGTAGGTAATCAAAACTAATAGACGCAAGTAAGTACGCATGTTTTTCCCACTTTGCTGTTATCGCATTTCAAATGAAGCCAATTGAAGCACGGACGTCGCTATCCCCACGCTACATCCAGTCGGATATTTTAGACTAATTACTAGGCTCATAATACATAGTTATTTACATATACCCGGAGTGTCCAGGTCCTGACAAACAGTGGCCCGTATCAAGGAGCACATCACGTGCTAGAATCATATAGTTGTATACGGCATAAATTTGGTAGCACCTTATAGTAATAAGTAAGCATATTCGCATGCTGGACGTATATGGGACGGCTTATTCACTTCCTGAAGTAGTGACACTACCTGAAAAACGTTTTCGCGTATTGGAGGTACTCACATATATGCTGCAATCATGCGTCGTCGCAGCAGGTTGCTAAATTTTCTGAACCGCGTGCTGTAGGAACATATTCATTTGACAACTCTGATTCAGGAGTAAGACGCTGAGTTAATTATCTTGTCCGCGGATTGAATGTCCATAGCTATTCACAACTCACGGGCCAAGACAAAATTGATAAGGAAAATATCCTTACTTAGTATACGTACATGCGTGTATGGCACATCTACTTCATTCTCCTCGTTAAATATCATATTCTGCCACGTGATAAGCAGGACTACATACACCCTTCAACTAGTGGGATATTATTATGCGGCATTAGAAATATTTCGACAGTCCCGGTTCCAGCTTCTGGTTGTTACTATGTAAGAGTATTGATATATCATTTTTTTTCTAAATTTAGGAATTTCAATATTATATATTCATAGACATTTCTGATTTCATTGATTTGCATAACACAGTAAGTTAAAAATAGAGGTACCTACCTATTATATAATTGAAATGTAGCAAACATCCGTTCGGGCTGCCTCACCAGACTTAGATTTGCTATTGTTTACTAATTTTTGCTCTAGGCGCATACGGATGGCGTCGCGCTCAGTCATGATCTTGTCGAATTTGTTTTGAGTATTAGCTCCTTCCTATCTCCTGAATTTGAATATATATATATATATATAGGTAGTTGTTCTCATTGATATTTTACCAGTTAAGGGAACCCAGTTTATTTGGCTTGTTTAATTAAATAACGTTATACGTAATTTTTTCTATTTTTTTGCTCAAGTAGATGAACTTTAAATATAACAATTTGTTGAGAAAGACTAAAGGTATCCTAAATACTGATCATTAGCCGGTATAGCTTCTGTACGTATGCTAATAGATAGAGAAGAAAATTGTTAAGGAATACAGCCAGCTACGGGGGTGAATATAAGTAGGAAGATATAACCTTATAGTCATTGTTACCAAGTTCCGTTGTAAATACATGCGAGCAGTCTAGATAATGACGTTGGGCTAAGTTTTTATTTCTCCTTCACTCTCCCGGAGCCCTCCTCATCATGAAGGTTGACTAGGTCCGCTACTACTCTTATTTCAGATCAGCAAAGGGATACTGTATCATCTCGCTCACAGTATCGCAGGATGGTTGGGGCAATGGCGATGGAGGCAAAACGTCTGCGCTTCCAGATAAGTAAGTGGTAAAAAGTTAAAGGTCCTTTCAGGACTGGGTGTGTACGATGGCCTTTGATTTGGCAGGCACGAAATTTTTTTTTATTATGCCTGGTGGCACTGCGGCAGGTTTTCGTGGAACCTAGCCACACTCTCCGTCAATAGCCGAGGCGAGCTAGCGTGCCGCCGTGTAGTCAGCGCTGTCCACCGAGTGATCTGTCAGCTCATGCTGACAGTCTGGACTTTACGTTCAAGTCAATCACTCTACATACTACCATAACGAACACTTGCGCTGTCATCATCAGAATCGGTGTCACCACTAGTAATTGGCTTATTGGGACTTACGGCACTGCAACCCCCACAACGAAAAGCAACTGCTCCACGCATTATGCTCGGGACAAGGTCTGATGATATCTTAGAATAGGATAAAAGGAATTGTTTCCTACAGTCTACGTACTTGAAGCCTGTATGATTCTTGTTGATATAAGATGAACAAAGCATACATATAGGTGTCATTCGGATGAAATATATTGGAAACACCGCTTGATTATTGCACAAACGTCACAAATAGATGGCAACACAAAAATGGGGCGCAAGAGCTCTATCTGGCATATTAAATTGACTCCATATGTAAGCTGTAGTAGATGTAAATAAATAAAGAGAGAACAATAACGGTACATATATGAATATTCTGATAAATTGAAGTGGAAGATGATAAGCTCAAGAATAAACAACAGACAGCAACCACAATCTGAATTAAGAAGAGATGTCATAAACCACTATGTAGAGAATAAGTTCACCAATCTATAGCAGACACAAATGCGCACAACAAAGTATGCATAAATAGAAAACAATATGCAAAGAAAAGCATTAAAACGAAAAATGGGAGTTTTACTACATGAATTAATCATACACTGGATGAATGAAATTACAATAGAATAATTATAAACAAGAAAAAAAAACAAAAACAAAGGTATAGCTGTCCTTATGACGAAACGTCATAGCTAAATAAATCAACTCATCATGGCGCAATGAACTTTGAGTATAGCAGCGCTACTTTGTGTGCATTCACCGATTTCAGGTGATCGATCGTTCAAAGTTAAATTTCATATGCAAGATAGATGAAGTAAGCGATTTTTGGATTGCATAAAAGACCTGTAATTTGTTGAATAAAATCAGAGATTTATTTATTAACCCTCTAACTCACTTTGTCCATTGTAATGGGCGCATACTTTGGGGCGCATTTAGATATAGAGAATATGCAATACTTCTATATTTGTATGCTCATATCTTCTCTCTTGTGTTCCTGTCTATCTAAATAAAAGCTCATCATAACCGCAGTGCAAGTTTTTGCAATGTAGTGAGAGTAGTTCCTAAGTATTTTAAAATGAGTGCTAAGCAATTTCTTTTATTAATTAATTTTATTACATTTTTCTTAGAATATTCATTTATATGTTTTTTTTTTTTATATTATTTGTTAATGTTCATAGTTTATTAAAATAATATTACTTCTATAATTTCTTAATAAAAATTAATAATATACGTTGATAAAGTATTGTGTCCATTGCAATGGACAAAAGTATTTCTTTGCAACTTTTAAATGTTTCTTGTCCATTGCAATGGACACATTTTACGTTAAAATTAATTGATTATTCAAGTGTTTCTTTATGCAAAATTAGTTTGTGCGTATGCAATTTATTCAGCAATACTGAAGAGTGTTTTCTATCTTCTAATTATGTATTCGGAAGTCGACAAAGGGTAACCGATGACCAAATACTTAAGAAATTATGCTTTGATGACGACGATTATGAGGAAATGCAATTTGACAATTTAGAATTTGATCTCCCGGGACGTATATATAGACCGGGTAAATTCGCGTTTATTCTTTGAATTGTTATTATGTTATTATTCTAATTGCGTAAGGTTATGTCTGGCGAAGAAGTGAATTATCTGGAGCAAATTGGCGATACATCAGAATGCGACCATGATGATTTGGAACTTAGTGGCCCTATTGAGGACGCTTTGGGCGAACTATTAGGCGATGAACTCTCAAACAATTCCACTGGCTTCTCTACTGTCCCATTTAGTGAAAAGTCCAAAATTAAATGGAGGAAAAGACCCTTTCGATCCCCCCTTGGATTCTTATAGAGAACAAAGCGAGAAAGAACCAGAGTTAACAATAAAATATTTTGAAAGGTATATTTCAAAGGAATTTTGCCAAGAAGTAGCAAAGTATACGAATATGTATGCAGAACAAAAAGGTAGAAACTTTAAACATAAGGATTTGCAAGAGATCCAAAATTTGTTGGCAGTTCATATTCTTATGGGTAGTCTGAAGTATCCATGTGTTGATTTTTACTGGTCCACATCACTTTGTGTTTTCACTATACGAAAAACTTTGACAAAAAATAGATTCCCTGTGTATTTTGTTTCGTGTCGGCCGGCTAAAATAGAAGGAGCTTTCGTAGGATTATGTGATTTGTAAACTATGAAAGTAGATGTAATATGAACACGATTCCAATTTTCTAAACACTAAACAGCGACCAGATTTGAGCCAAGATTTTTAGTGCACCTTGTAGGTAGACGCTTTGAAATTGTTTCTTCGAAGCTCTTTCTGATTAGTATGGCAATATTGTACATCTTAAACTACTGTACTAGCTGTTTTGAGTTTCATTTGTCAATTACAATATTTTTCAAATTAAATGGGGAGAGAATAAATAACTTACTGTATTGTATAGACATCATTTAAAAGCCTCGACCGTTAATTTCTACATTTCCGGTTGCATTGAAGATAAAAAGTATTGAATGAGCCTATGCTCGTAGTGATTTTTATGGTCCATTCGGAGTTTTGAGGACATTTTTCTCGAAAATGCACGGTTTAATTTGATATTGTGGAGATTATTATCCTTGTTGGCATCAGTATCTCATTTTTGGGTGGTTTGGTAGGTTCATTCATAGCGTCTCCCTCGCTGATAAATTAAAAATCTTTTCTATAGTTTTTTTGAGTTTGCCATTTTGATCAATACGATTTCGGGTCATTAGATTTTCTTTCACCTTTTAGTATATATATCAGCGTAACTATTCCACATACTATAAGTATCTAACTCCAAGCCCTCTTTATAGAATCCCAACGATCCTCTCTTCATCTTTTCAAATCTCTTTATTATACCTGAAGAGCTAATTTCAGTAATAAATTTAAATTTTACCTCCGTTTCACTTGGCTTTCCTTTCAAACTTAATAAAGCATACAGAAAACGAGCGCCTAATATGTAAATATGTAATAATATAAATTTATGTACAGAACTATACTCATATATATTCTGTAAATACCTACTCCACTCACAGAGTGAAAACTGGTGGGGACCAGTAGTCCCACTATAAAAGGCAGGCCAGCAGACTGCAGAAATTAGTTGATCTCCACGGTTGGACCAAATTTATTCTCACAGTGCGACAATTTTTCAGGTCAATCTCTATTGAGAATGAGCATCCTTCCAGCCATCATCTACGATAGTTAGGTGAGACCATCTACCTAAGTAGACTGTTCTACGAAATATGAGACCATCCATATTCTGCTTACTGAGACGTGTGTGCATTCACATCTATTCTAGTTAATACAAGGCAATCCGTATTCGGTTCACTGAGGCGTGAACGCTTCCACGTCGCTCTAGGGAATACGGGCGCATCCGTATTCCTATGTAAGTAAGTTAGTAAAGAATGAAACGAATTGTTATAGTTAAATAGTTAATTGTTAAATAAACACAAATGTAATAAAATCTAAATGGCTTTTAATAATTAACCAACTAGAATGAACATACATTAACGTCTTCACATTTAAATTCATCGTTGAACAACCCATTTACACTGGCTTCAATCTAGAGCCGATCCGCACTCAGTTCAACCACATTACAAGCCATATATATACATATGTTCAACCCAGCAAGTACCGAAAACCTTCGCCTGAGATTTTCCTTTATTTTACATTTTTGAAATAACTATATTGACGCTGGACATGATAACGATCATAACGGACCAACATGTCGAAAACACGTTATAGTATACACCAATTGAATCAGAAAAAAAAATGCGTCGAATTAGGGTTTGCAGCCCCGCTATCTCGGTATCTTGAAATCCCGAGTTCTCGGTGTTTCTTCCCGAAATCCCTGGAATGAAATAACTAATCCCGGGATTTAATTTTTGTCTGAATTGTATTTTTAAATTTTTTTCTCATCAAAAGTTTCTAAGAATTTAATTCTCAGAAAATTAATATTTTTTTTTTTTCTTTTATGAAATATGTACATAAACCTTTAAAGCACTTGGTCTCTCCCATCCTCTTCTATTATGGATTGAAAGTTTTCTATCTGGTGGCCTAATTCGTGCTGTATTAAATGCCGTTACATCTGAACCTCACACTATAAATGCCGGTGTGCCCAGAGCTCTGTTATCTGTCCGTCTCTCTTCCCAATTTTCATTAACAATTGGCTTTCCCTTACTTTCAATCGCATCCACAGCTTTACCGATGACAGTACCCTTGATTTTGCTTACTTCTATGATAATCTATCGGACTCCAGAGTGAGTGCCGCATGTATCAAATGAAATTGCATGACTAGATCATTGAATAATGATCTCGATATTAGTCTCCCCAGTCCCATTTCATTTGATGGAGCTTTAAGTTCCGATTCACCGTCACTGAGCATTCTTGGTATTAACATTTCCAGTAAATTAAACTGGACAAACCACATCTTCTCTGTTGCCAAAACAACATCAAGATATCTTCGATTTCTAAAAAGATGTAAGAAATATTGCTATATCAGACCTAGAATGGAATACAATGCTCACATCCGGGCTGGTGCTAGCCGTATTGCCTATGTAGGGCGCCAGCGGATCCTATCTCAAGCACGGAGGCCAGAGCAGCCCATTATGCTGTCCTGCTAGAAGCCCATTCACAAAAACCATCCTGTCCTCTTAATCAACCGCATCTTGATGAGGAAGGCTTTTCAGCTCAACCACAGATAGAAGTGCAGACCTGACGAAGGCCGGATACCACATAAAAAGTGTTCAGTTGACTCAGGCTCTCCCTCCAGGTAGGGCAGACACTCAGGGCTGTCAACAACTCCTATCCTTGTTAAATAACGGTGAAGTGAGCTGTTGCCGGTGAGGATGCCAACCACAGTTCTACATTATGTCCTTCCGAGCTCCACGAGAAAATCGGAGGTATTTCCATTGGGCTCATCAAGAAATAGTTTCGTACACCTGCAATAACTCAGGATCGCCAATCTCTGCTGCTGTTTCCTATGAACATCCGCTTAAATGAGAAACCCAATACTCGAGGTGGCAACGACTACGGCGGGTTCCAGTCCGAGGAACCGAGAATCAGAGCTAGCCCTAGCTAAAAGGTCAGCCTTTTCATTCCTCGTGACCAGGAACCAGAGAATGGACACCTTGTTGTGGATATACGACTTATCCACACACGACCTGCAATCCCTCAGTAACTTAAATTCTATCCGAGGACCAGTCCCCTTGATTTGCATATCAAGGGCTAACTGTGCTGCATTGAGATGGCAAAGACTTCAGCCTGGAAGACAGTGGTGTATCTTCCAAGAAAGTATCTATCCCAATTAGTGAGAGAGCCGTATAGCCTTAGCTTCATTCGATATTGTCCAAAAGCGAGTCTTTAAGTTTATTGACGTTTGGCAATAATTTTTCATATCGACTTTGGATGTCTTTTGCTCCTTTATCTCTACGCGCATGGCCAATGTTCTGTTGGAATATCTAGTCTAATCCCTTGCAGATTGATTCCTGCAAGCAATACTCGCGCTGCAAGCCGCGCACATCCTGTCACTCTTCAAAATACTTTCGGCCGTGATGCTTTCTTATCTTATCGGTGGAATAGTCTACGATCTTCTGCTTTTCCTCGAACTTTTGATTTGCGAAGGAGCAAGAGTGACATATATTGACACATCCGCCACTTTCCTCATGTGTCCTAATCCTTTCCGTATCCCCTTCCTGCCATGCTATGCTTTGCATCATAGAGTTTCCGCTGTGCTTAGCTTAATAATATATACTTATATAAAAAAAAAATGTCTCAACAAAATTTATGCCGTATTCAGGATATATGTAATTACCCTTCTTTCACCCTTCGTATATGATTTTATTGAAAATTGGGCACGAGTAAGAAAATTTCCGAAGTTTTTTACATTGCATATTATAATAGGCCACAAAGAATAAAAGATCAATACCAATGCAAGTCCATATATATTATTCGTATTGATAAGCATATTGAGAAAATGAGAAAAGAGCGTATCAAAGCAAATCGATTGCACTCTTCATAATCTTCTTTACTTAGATGGTATGTATTCCTGTATTTATACCTGAATGTAAATGTGCAACGAACACTTAATGAATTAACAGTATTGTATTTTAAAATTTGAAGAATTATTCATTCTTTTATGTGAAATGTACTTGTTTGAATATTGGATATTCATTTTCTTACACAGCGTCCAATCCTAATCCCGGGAAACCGATATTTGGATAATGTAATCTCGAAATCCCGGGATTGAAAATATAATACGGGATTGCAAACCCTACGTCGAAAAGTCTGGGTCTCATATCTCTACAATTAATTTTTCCAGTAACTTCGACTTAAGTTGCAGTAATAGGGTCAAAATCCGCTACTTTTTAAACACATGTTGCTTAAAACAAAGTAAGGGTTGCAAATTTTTAAGCGAGTTACATACAGCATCCGAGGATTAACTGCTGGAGAGGCTAACATCATTTTTGGCGATCGTAAAAGGATGACTTCTGTATTAACTCTTCTCGACATTGTTCAAAGTTACTAAAATTTTGAATGACTTTTTGTCTATGACAAATAGCGTCTAACACGTTGCGTTACTGCTTAGTTTTGCATAAGATATGGAGTTACTCTATTGTTTTTAACTTAGAGATAACCCAGAATACGGTGTTACTAAGTTAAAAGGGTATTAAAAAAATATAATAGTAACTACAAACTTTTATTTAAACTACTTGCTTTGTTCTGGACTGTTGTACATCAAAAGTTAGATCTAGTTTTAAACATAGAACTTGGATACAGCTAAGATATAACATACAATTAAATAACATATACTGTTATGACTGGATTTTCTTTTTTTTTAAACCTAGATATACGTATTGAAGCCTCATAGCACCTCCACGATTACATAGCTATATTCCTATATGATAAATTGGCTACGGCTTGGATCTAGATATATGTGTATATATAGTTATAAATGTTATTAGTACCTAGTTAGAAAACTTTAATAGAGCAACTCCATTTACACTGTCCGGTGTTCGTCGGCTCCCTGTGCTTCTCAGTACAGATACCGTTTGGTATCGAGACTGAAACATCCTGGTGAAATGTTAGTTTCGGGGCAAAGCTAAAATTAGAAGACGGATATTGGTCAACAAAGAATCATGTTCTTATATAACGCAAAATACTTATCTAATGTGCATGCGATTCCCGCGTTGTCCAAGTCCACCAGTGTTTATACACTCAACAAAATTTGCCAAGAAATTTACTACAAAATACAGAGCCATCGCCTGCTATAATCGGAGTACACTACCTTTAGTATGTAAAATTCAATTATTTGGCTAGTAAAACTAATACACAAAAGTAAGGTGACTTTCAGATAGTAAAGGCTCCTTACTCGTTTTAAATAAAATTACTTAACCATGAAGAGTTTTGCTATACATATATAGAAATTTATCTTTCCTCTACTTTCGTAATTTTACTGCGTACGTAATTTTCCATTAAACCATCTATTTTTACTGCAGTTTGAACACTAAATGGTAGAAATTTTACTTCTGTGCACAAGGGCGAAATAAATTCTGTTCAGCATATTCTTGCTTCTGACTTTTTGTTGTTAAGTCAATCATATTTTAACTGACAACAGCGAGAAAAATAAATAACGAACAAAAGCGGCACAGCAACAATCGCTTGTTCTTTTTATATTAAGAGTAATAAACCATCCACATATTTCTCCCAGATCTGAGGCATAGTTAGGGCTAGAGAAAGGTATCTATTAGAACTCTGCCACATAGCTGTTGACCAAGTGGATCACATTTCCATTTTCACTTCTAGTGTTGTTTTCAATAATATCGGAATATTACTAAACTTCATTGCGTAAATACACATCGGGTTTTTGCCAGTTGCTACAGTTACCACAGCAAAATTTATTATTAGTATACTCCAGTTTTTTGTGTTTTAATATTAATACTTATAAAGCATTATTCCGATGCTAGAGTAATATTACAGTGGTAACCGCGTATGTTTACTATGGCATTTTGTAAATTTACTGACTCAAAAATTTTCCGGACATTTAGTAAAAATCAATCGAAAACAGTAGTAAAATTACCAATTATAATTGAAAATTATTAAAAAAGATAATTTCGCCATTGTAACATCACCATCTTATCTACGTTTATTTTTCGCCGCCACTGCGCATCTACATACATCAGCACATATAATCAGCAGACGACATCATTGTTTAAAGACCTCCCACTCCAAGTTCCTGTCAAATCAACATCGCCTGACTATAAATAGAACACGACGTAATTATTCGTCAGTGAGTCTTTCCAGATATTCGCACTAAAGCGCACCCTCGTGGTCCAACTAGTCAGTACTAGAAAGCACTTACTTGTAAAATTAATAAATATATGTATTTGTGAACTTTTCTACAGTAAACTATTTTATAATTGTAATAACTGTTTTTCTTTAAATTTGTTGTTACATAATTGGCACCCAACTTGCGGCCTGCAATACGACGCCTGAGAATAAAATTCCCCAGAGGAGAAGTCCCCGGCTGGATGCAAACATGTCCATACAGATGACACCGGAACAGTTTGAGCAGCTTATCGCTACCATTCGACAACCACCACCACCACCTCCTCCAATAGAGAATGGCAACTTTGCAAATTGTACTGCACGGTATAACGGTCTACGCTCTAAAGCAAAAGTAGCCGAATTTGTTTCAGCGGCATCCATTTACAAACGGATTACGAACATGAGCAACGAAAATGCACTTGCTGGTTTACCACTATTGCTACAAGATACAGCGGCAGTATGGTGGCAGGGTATTCAGCCACAAGCGACGACATGGGACGAAGCTATGTCTTTACTCCGCAACGCTTTCGCACTATCACGACCACCTCATCAAGTCTATTGTGAGGTATACAGCACGAAACAAGAGGTGAACACCCCAACAGACCTGTTTATTTGCAACAAACGGTCCTTATTTGCTGAATTACCAGAAGGAACACATACAGAAGAACAGCAACTTAATCTTCTATTTGGACTACTACACGTCAATATTCGCGCTCACTTGAGGAGAGAGAAAATTACAACGTTCCAAGAACTCCTTACACAAGCACGCGAGATTGAAGAGACTTTAAAAGAAAAATCATCCCAAAATAAAAAGCAAACCCAGCACCACGTAAGCGACAAAAATGCGAATATTGCAAAAACTTCGGCCATAGTATGGAAGAATGCTGAAAACGGGAAAATTATGGAAAAAATCAACCAAACAGAGGAGCTCAAAGTGTGACGCCATTAAAAACAACACTCACATGTTATGGTTGCGGAAAGCCAGGATACGTAAGAAGTCAGTGTCCCGAATGCAGTAAGCGTAAAAACCAAGAAAATATCAGTTTCTGTTCTTTTGATATTTCTCCGAAGAGAACAGTACTTCCTCTTCGACAACGCCCATCAATAAAGATCCATATCAAAGATAAAATCGGAATAGCGTTTATCGATACGGGAGCGAGAATGAGCGTTGCCAGTCATCAATTATACACGCAACTACTACAGGAAGGATACGTTTTTCAGAAGCAGAACGCATTTGTTGTTTTAGCTGATGGTATAAAGGGTCCACAAGAAGTACTACTTACAAAAGCACAAGTGAAGCTTCAAGGCAGAACCATTCCAACACATTTCATGGTTTTGGTTAACGCACCTGATAACAGAACTCTTTTGGGTGTCGATTGAAGACGCCAGAATTGTTTTAGATTTACCACAACAGACATGGCATATTTCTGATACCCCACAAAAGAAATTCGATTTACTTCATAAGGAATCTAAACCAACTTTACAAGAAGTATCTACCATTAATTCAGCTCCACAACTAGTTACTCCACCTAGAGAAGCAGAATTTTACGGGCCAGAAGTTACAACCCCTCCAGAATTGAAACAAGGGTTAAGTATCCCAGAACCAATTAGCCCGCTAGCTGCAACACCATTTATAGATATTGGAAATACAATCACCACTCCTCCAGAGCTGAAACAAGGGTTAAGTCTCACAGAACCAATCAGCCCGCTAGCTGCAACACCATTTGTAGACATTACAAATACCATTAGTACATTTTGTACACAAGTATTTGATTCTCCGAAACAATCTTCTTCATCACACGAGGACTACTCACCATCGCTGATTGACAAAATTTTCGAGGATAGTGTTCCCAGATCTTCAACTGTGTCTAGGACAAAGATAGCAATACATGATCCAGATTTCATATATATAGAATCAGTTTCAATCGAAGAAATTGTCCTAAGAAGATATGAGGCTACTTCTCTGGATACTTCGCAGAGACACATAATTAATAATCTTTTAATTGAATTTAAAAATATATTTGAACCAATAGGTGAACCAGCAGCACAAGTCGAGCATCGTATTCAAACTGGAAACCATCCACCTATAGCCACACCATCGTACCGATTGACTGAAAGTAAGAGGAAAATTCTAGAAGATGAAATCAACACTATGCTTGAGCAAAATATAATCGAGGAATGTGAATCATCATGGGCTTCACCAGTTGTCATGGTTCCAAAGAAAGATGGAGGAGTAAGGATTTGTGTTGATTACCGAAAAATTAATGCAATCACAGCAGCAGATATGTATCCCCTTCCAAGGCTTGACGACCTACTTCATTCCACAAAGAAGCAGCATATATGTCAACAATAGATCTACTAGCAGGATACTGGCAAATAAAAATGAATGAGGAAGATAAGGACAAGACTGCGTTTATAACACCTTTTGGAATATACCGATTTAACAGAATGCCATTTGGTTTGCGCAATGCTCCTGCTACTTTCCAAAGGCTCATTGATAGGATGAAAACAAAATTAAGAGATATACGAATTTTGGCCTATCTCGATGATATCCTTGTTTTATCTTCAACCTTCGAGGAACACAAACAAGATTTTGCGAAAGTTTTTGATATTCTAAAAACTTTTAACTTAAGAATTAATCGAAAAAAAAGTAATTTTTGTTGCAGAGAAATAAGATATTTGGGGCATATACTAACAAAGGATGGCATCAATCCAGACCCTAATAAGATTTCGGCTATTGAAAATCGAGAAGCACCAAAAAACATAAAGCAGCTCATCTCGTTTCTTCAGACGTGCTCTTGGCTCAGAAGATTTGTGTCAGACTTTGCAGAAATCGCTCGCCCTCTCACAAATTTAACAAAAAAAGCTTCAAAGTGGACATGGGAGTCAGAGCAACAAAAAGCCTTCGATGAATTAAAGAAGAAACTTACCACCACTCCAGTGCTAAGACAAGCAGAGCGACCAAGCCCTACATTATTCGAACGGATGCAAGCAGTTATGCCATTGGTGCAGCTCTACTACAAGGGGAGGGACCAGATGAACGACCTGTGGAATATATAAGCCGCCTTCTAACATCCGCTGAAAGAAACTACAATACAACAGAGAGGGAAGCTCTTGCTGTTGTCTGGGCAGTATCAAAATTCCGAGGTTATATAGAAGGAAGCGATGTGACAGTAGCCACAGACCATCAAGCGTTGCGTTGGCTAATGTCTCTTAAATCACCAAACGGACGTCTATCACGTTGGTGTTTACAATTACAGCCATACAATTTGAAAATACAGTACACACCTGGAAAGGTAAACGTAGTAGCTGACACGCTATCTAGGCCACCAGGCCAGGAAGAAGCACTGATGATAAACAACTGCATCATCTCTGTGGATTTTCCCCGCCAAAGTGAAAAAGGTGTTCGAGAATGTCAAATTGCAGACACAGAGGTTGAAAAAATTATTAAGGACTTGGAATCAACCACAGCTGAGGACTATTCACGATGGACTTCTCGAGGATATCTCTTGAATAATGGCATTTTATACCGTTACTCATGGGATAATGACACTGATGAAGCGCAACTAGTCATTCCAAAACAAGAAAGACCTAGAATTCTGACTGCGTACCATGACGAACCAACAGCTGGTCACTACGGTGTTGAAAAGACATTGCAGAGGATTTCTTCACTTTACTTTTGGCCTGGAATGAGACACGATATTCACAAGCACATCAAAAATTGTGACAAATGCCAACTGTACAAAATTTCAAACATGACGCCAGCAGGACTACTTCAGACCCCTGTGTATAACCGACGCTTCGAGACTTTAGCAATAGAGCTTTTCGGTCCTTTGCCTCCTTCCGACACAGGACTAAAATGGATTCTGGTAATCGAAGATATCGCCACGAAGTGGGTAGAGCTGTTTGCACTTCAAGAAGCTACAGCTATCAATTGTGGAAAAATTCTGATAGAAGAGGTATTCTGTAGATATGGTATTCCAAGACGACTTCTCAGTGATAACGGAACACAATTTATCAGTGCTGTTATGCAACAAATATGTCATTGTTTCAATATTAAACAAGTATTTACTCCTATTTATCATCCACAGGCAAATCCAGTTGAGCGCAAAAATCGGGATTTGAAGACTCAACTCGGCATCCTAGTCGGTAACGATCATCCGAGTTGGCCCGAAAAGCTTCCTTTCATACGATTTGCCATGAACACCGCGAGATGTCAAAGCACTGGATACACTGCAGCTTTTCTTTCGTTTGGAAGAGAAATCAGAGCTCCTCAAGATGTAAACAATGATCTGCGTCAGATAATACAGTCTGAAAATTTCATACCTGAAGTCACTCCATATTTGGCACGAATGGAAGCCTTTCTACAAACAGCACGAGAAACACACGAGAAAGAACAGGATCGACAGAAACATTATGCAGATTCCAAACGCCAAGCCGATCCTACATACTTACCCGGAGATTATGTGTGGGTTACGACACAAGCTCGCAGCAACGCCTCCAACAGATTTACGTCAAAATTTGTACCCCGAAGAGACGGACCATACATCATCCTTAGTACAAAGGGACCCAACAGTTATGAAGTTGCTAGTCACAGTAACCCTCAAGATATCAAAGGCACATACCATACTTCTGCTTTAAGTAGATGTCACAACCCAGACACAATTACACCACCCATAGCACCAATCCGTAAAAGAGGACGCCCACGCAAAACACTTCGATAAAATGATGACGTTTTCCAGATTTGTACCTTCACAGTCGTTGCTCCTTCAGCTACAAAAGGGGAGTGTAACATCACCATCTTATCTACGTTTATTTCTCGCCGCCACTGCGCATCTACATACATCAGCACATATAATCAGCAGACGACATCATTGTTTAAAGACCTCCCACTCCAAGTTCCTGTGAAATCAACATCGCCTGACTATAAATAGAACACGACGTAATTATTCTTCAGTGAGTCTTTCCAGATATTCGCACTAAAGCGCACCCTCGTGGTCCAACTAGGCAGTACTAGAAAGCACTTACATGTAAAATTAATAAATATGTATATGTATTTGTGAACTTTTCTACAGTAAACTATTTTATAATTGTAATAACTGTTTTTCTTTAAATTTGTTGTTACACCATTGATTTTCATGATTAATGTAAATTTACTGTACGGAACTAGTAATTTTATATAACAATTTTTTTGTAGGTGAACTGTCATGGTGCTGTAATCGAGTGCTGTCCCAATTTTACTCGAATCCGCTTCTGCTAAATATTTCTGTCGCAGGTCAGTGGAGCTAGTTATCGGGGCCGTGGTGCGATGCCTAAAAGATGAAAAGATGGATTAATTTACTTGGATAATAACAGTCGGTATCGGAGCGACAGAAAGTAAATCAAGCCTATATTACTAAGAACCTTCGGATAAAGTTTTAACACCACAACAAATACGTACACACCAGTTTAGTATCAAGGAAGGTAACCAGCTAAGAAACTATAATCACTAAGTAAGGTTAAACTGCGTCAACTGTGCGAAGAGCAAGATGAAACCTACTCCGCACTTTCAAGTTTAAGGTTAAAAATCACTGGAGAAATATTTCTCCAGGTAATGTTTGCAAGTTAACTGCAAAGGTAATAATCGTCAACAGACAGATTTAACCTTACCACTCTAGGGGAGAGCACATTTATAAACAACACAATTTAGTGAAGATATTTATGTCTTGTGGCGACTCGATAGTCTCGAGCGACTCACATTGGATCATTAAATGAACTAATGACACTTCTTGGTGTAAACAATCCACGAAAGACGAGATTCCATTAATAATATTGGGTTATACATGTGACACAAAATTTTGATACGAGGTTCCCACTTTGGAACAATTGTTCAATTGTGTAGAAAAGTTTTATGACATTTTTATTGGATGAAATCGTAACCAATCATAACAGTTACCAGAAAAATATAAAAAAAAAATAAGTCATGTATTTTTCAAATTATAGACATTTCTTTTGTTTTCGGGAAAATGTACACCCTGTGACGTTTTTAGCTCCTGTTGCCACAAATATTTACTTTTTTTCAATTTTATTTTTATTATGTAATCCTGAGTAGTACTTATGTAACCTGTTGCTTTAAATTCTAAGCCAACTGTTCCAGCTTGGAAGAAAATATCACATTTTGCCGAGCCAAGAATAGAAAATTATTATTTAACCCAACTTTAATTGACTGTAATTAAAACAAAAAATGTACTACGCCAGTTTGGCAAGTAACATTAAAAGTTGACGCATTTAATAATGATTCTAAAATGGTATAACACTCGCTACAATATTTCTTAGATTGCGCAAGTGAAATGTTTTCTTCAAGAAACCCAGTTTCGAAAAATTAATTTCTTTTCACCTACTAAAAATGATTCTAGTTACTCAAAGCTTGCCGTAAGGCCGTAACTTTAAGGCTTAAACACAATTGCGACGACAGAGCGACAGACGACAACGAAAAATTCGCTGCGAAACATTTGGAACACAATTGCAACGACAGGCGATGAGCGACGATTGTGAAAGAAGAAGATATTGAAATTTCATTTGTTAAATGTTTCGAGCGTTTTAAAGGAGATTTTTATGAAGAATATTTTATATTATATTGAAAGAAATGCAATGAATCAAAGTCTGGAAAAAAACTGAAAATGCAGACATTAACTAAATTAAATGCTTTGAAATATCCATCCAACCCATGTCTTTTTTATCCACTTGTCTTGCCTATCTTGTAAACTATAAATTATTTTATGGATTTCGCATATCCTCGATCAATTTTTTCTCAAAGCTCATTATTTTAAAATTACCGCTGCGTGCTACCACCTAAAAAAGACAAAAGTGAATGCCACAACCATTTCATTCGATTAATTTTGTTGGTAGGACTGCAGCGACGACGGCAAAATTAGAAACTGATCAATCCCGACGATAATATCATCGATCGCTGTGCTTTTAGAAGTTTGACAGCGATATATCGTCGTTGTTTGTCGTCTGTCGTCGCAATTGTTTAAGCCTTTAAGATTCTAGTTTAGGTGAGACGGGGAATCATTACATGAAGTGTGAGTGAGACAGATAGTGACGCTAGCTCGTCAAATCATTGAGTTTTTACAAATGTGCATCGTCTACTCTCCACAGAGGTCCGAAATCAAATACATGGTGAAGGAAGAAGTTTTTTACCTTAAGAGGCCGTAGTACTTCAAGCAGTTGATGAAGACCCAAGTATTTCGGTACGTGCAATCCAGGAAAGCACAGGAGTGCCTAAAAGTATAGCTGACCGTATTTTACAAAAACATAAGCACCAGAATTACGGAAGCAGTTGAATTTGTCAACAACGGACGATTTTCCCATCTGATAACCCGATCTTTTTTAAGAAGATGTCTACCTAGTATTGCAGCTGAAGGAAGGCAGTTTGAACATCTTTTGTAAATAATAAATCTTAGCATCCAAATAATTGGTGTTTAGTTTAAAAATTAAGGAAAGTTTGTCCTAAATTTAACAAAAAGTTAGCATCTCCAACTTGAAACCGTCACTTTCTGTCTCACTCACACTTCATGTAATGACTCTCCATATCTGAATCAATAGCGTCACTATCTGTCACACTTGCACTTCATGGAACGACTCTCCGTCTCACTCAAACTAGAATCTTAAAGTTACAGTCTTACGGCAAGATTTGGGTACACTAGATTCATTTTTAGTACAGGGTGGGCCAAAAGTCACCATGGGGTTTAAAAATAACTAACTTTTTCGTTTGTATATTGCTCCACACCCTGTTGACCGTTTCTCTTCATTCCTTTTTTACATGATAGCCAACTGTCTGTTCTTCATAGGTAAGCATGTTTCCCCACCCCACCTTACCCCTCCTTTTTTTCATCCTACCATATGTTACCAATTTAATTTTTAAACCCCATGGTGACTTTTGGCCCACCCTGTAGATGAAAAGAAATTTTTCGAAACTGGGTTTCTTGAAGAAAAAAATTTTTTTTCCGTAATCTATGAAATAATGTAGCAAGTGTTATACCATTTTACAATCCTAATTAAATGCGTCAACTTTTAAAGTTACTTGCCAGACTGGCGTAGTACATTTTTTTTTCAGTACAGTCAGTTAAAGTAATTATTAATTTTATATTGTTGGTTCGGCAAAATGTGACATTTTCTTCCAAGCTGGAGCAGTTGGCTTAGAACTTAAAGCAACAGGTTACATAATCACTATTCGGGATTACATAAGAAAAATCAAATTGAAAAAAAGTAAAGATTTGAAGCAACAGGAGCTAAAAAACCATCACAGGGTGCACATTTTCTCGAAAACAAAAGAAATGCCTATAATTTAAAAAATACATGACTTAGATTTTTTTTATATTTTTCTGGTAACTGTTATGATTTGGTCTATCACCCGATTCCGGCTTGACGTCGACTCACAGGACACCCTGTATATATAAGCTCTAGAATTGTTGCGCGATTATTTATGAGAGTTAAACTTGGCACATCACCTTGTTATTTATTTATTTATTATTATTGAACATATTTACAATTGCATGTTTAGCAATAATAGTGATTATTTATAAATGTATTATTTTGTTATTATATTTATAATCTGGCCTGTTGTTACATAATTATATTTAGTATTTTGTATGTTGTTAGTTGTGGTATAGTGTATTTAGTTTTACTTTCCTTTTTTTTTTGTTTTTTCTGTTGATATCTAAGGATTTCTTATAGTAGTACTTATTTAGCATAGTTGGTATATATATGATTTAGTTTAATAGTTTATATCGTACTCTTAATAGTGGAAGTATCCGCACTGTATTTACGTTCGGTGCCCATATAGGTACATGATCAAAGATTATATGAAATAATTTTATTTCGTACACCTAATTGATGGAGATTCTTCATAATTAGTTCGCCGTGGCATCCTTTTGTAATTTCTATCACTTTTTCTTACTGTTTATTAATTATATTCTATTACTGTTGCCCATTCGTTTAAGTTTTTTTTTTCCTCTTCATTTATCCAGTCTTTCCTCCCGTGTAGCACCTTTGCTTCTCGCATCTAAGTGGTTTCGTGATTTCTTGCCCACTGTCATAAATCACTTGGCGCCCAAATTTAGTATATCCCCTTCATCAAATATCTTTCTCTCGTTATTAATCCAGAGTTCGTGGAGATTGGTAATTGAACCCGCCCATCTTCCTGAGCCGGCCGGCTCTAATATTTCGCGAGTCTGGGCGCATAGCAGTTGCCAAAAGTTTTTTAACATTACTTTCGTTCCATACATTACAGCTATTCAGATACAGCATTCTTAAGGTCCGTAGATCGAAAAACGGATTGCTGTAAGTGGTAAAATGTATACCTATACTAACTTTAGCTTAACTCTACTGATTGCAAATTGTGGACATAATTTCCTAAAAAAAGCTGTCCAAAAATATCACTTCAGTCACAGATAGTTTAAATTTTTTTCTGATTTTGAAAAATTTTTGGGCTAGAGTTTCATTTTGGTCGGTTACGACGTTTAAGGCCGGAACACAATGTGGCGCGGTAGCTCGTAGCCGGCGCAGTAGCCAGACCTGTCAAAGTTTGGAAGCACGGAAAGTCTATGATGGCGTTTCAATGTGTAGCTGGCACTGGC
Organism: Dioctria rufipes; assembly: GCA_963924295.1. Classification (NCBI taxonomy): domain Eukaryota; kingdom Metazoa; phylum Arthropoda; class Insecta; order Diptera; family Asilidae; genus Dioctria; species Dioctria rufipes. The sequence continues at coordinate 49,522,239 of OZ002744.1, read as the reverse complement.
GCTGTAGCTCATTTTTGCCAAATTTTAATTTTTGCGTTGGTCGTTGAAAATTAATATTTTTATTGAAAATTTCGGCATCATTCTCCTTTATATATTTAAATTTTTTTTTTTTCTGTAGAATCCTAAACTCATCTTCTGTTGATATAGAGGTCTAACCCACAATTTTCTGCGTTTTTTGTTTGTGAATATTTATAAGTGAAAAAGCACAATTTCACTATACATTCTAAAAAGGCCATTTCTTGTAATTCTTCCATATTGAATAAAATTTTCAAATTCCATAGATCAAAGTAAAAGTAAATAATGAGGTATTTCACCATCCGTACCACTGGCTACAAGCTGAATAATTGTAACCAATGTTAGCTACATGGCGCGCGTCAGTGCAAGCTACAGTACCAGCTACGGCGCCAGCTACGAGCTACCGCGCCACATTGTGTTCCGGCCTTTATGCTTTGCAGCGTCGATATCGACTTTGATGAAACACCATCAATTGTTTTCTTTCAATTTAAATCAACGAAGAAATAATTTTCATAAATATTCTTCTTTTTGTTATCGTTGTGGTGCCGGAAATTGAATTGAAATAAATGGTTGGCCCAAGTATTATAGCTCCCAGACCAACCACCACATTTTCAAATATTATACAAACCAAAGACTGAAGACCGGGGAGACAGACAATCTGACGCTCTATAAAAAATTGCGATAATATTGTTGCTGTTATGGTTGGCTGGCTGGCTCCTAAGGCAAAATTCAACAGGAGGAAATTATTTATATTCATCATTGAAAGCAAGGATTTTCGCAATGTTTTCATGGATCCCTAAATATTTGAATACATCGAGACCCATTCAGATTGAAAAATGTGAAAAGTTTCACGTCTAGACGTTTTTCAATGATTTGTTCTTGATTTTGTATGCTCTTCCAGAGTTTGTGTTTTTCTAATGTTTTGAATGTTTGTTTGTGTTTTAATAGAGTCCTTTAGAAAGTGAATTCAACATCGAAACTGTGTGTGTTGCTTTTAGGAAATATTTATTTAATTTTGATAATCCTTTTCAAAATTTCATATGATAAATTCGTCAATCAATCAATCCACTCAATTCATTATTGGGAGAATGCATTTGAACCTGGAATTTTTACTGTGCTCCCAAGCAAAACAGAAGCTAAGTGGAACATCTTCCAATTTGTGATATTTCCGCACTATTTATATTAAATAGAGGTTATCTGGAGTTATTGTTAGTGGAACCAAATCTGTTGTATATTAGACTTAGACTCATATAAAAGTACGAGCACATGTCTTTGTTATCCCTACTCCAGCAAGTACTATATTTATTTAGAAATATTAAGATTCTTAAAAATCAACAGGACACTTTTATTATCTGAGCCGTCACTGTGACCGGATTGGTACTATTTATTTGAAAACGAATATACAAATTTATACAGGATAACAGGATTGGTTCATATGAAGTTAGTTTTTCTGTAGGACTTTTTGACATTTACTCTAAACAACAAAGCGACTATCATCTTTGGAATTTACTATTGCTTTACAAATGGGCATTTATTTAAAGAAGAGGAAAATTTTTTGTCTGTAAGACTGAAATTTATTGAAAATAATTTCAACAAATTTGCAAAATGCATTGAAATGCAAAAAAACATTAACTTTTTGATTCAGCGATCAGAGCAGTCCGATCAGTATGGTTATCTCTGATCGCCTACCATAGAAGTCCAATGATGGAAGTCACACCAATTTCCCATATAAATATTTTTTTAAAAAAAGTAATTTTCATTATATATATCATATGCCTTACGGTAAAGTAGAAATTATAAGAGTAAAATTTTTCGTGTATAAGAAAAAAATCTTACTACCATATAATTCGTACTTACTTTTCAAAAAAGTATTTATATGGGCAATTGGTGTGACCTCCATCATTGCGAATAGAAATAACCATACTGATGAGACCTTTCTGATCGCTGGGTCGAAAAGTTCAATTTTTAATTTATTTAAATAGTAAACGAGCCACAAAAAAATCAAACCATGAACTATTGTTTCAATTGCAAACACATTCCATGTGTTCTCTTATAATTTCCGCAAAAGCATAACAAACAAATACTTAGTTACTTCGTCGCAAAATGAAACATTGCCAAGTTATTTCCAGTATCTAAAGAACCATGTACGCCATTTTACCCCTTTTTCATATGTTTTATCCATTATATAAGTTTTTAAGATCATTTTAAAGTCAGATGTATAATTGGTTGTCCTATCACTTAACTTTCAGATTTCCTAGCTGGAGTTCCACAAGGCTCAGTATTGGATCTGGTCATATTTCACTAATTGTCTTCTTTGTTGAAGGACCCAATTCTACAAAAGAATTTAGTTCAAGAAATTTATGAAATTATATCAAGAGATATTAATATTAAAATTCTGATCTTGGAAAGCACTGATTAGAATTTCAGTCACTTGAAAGCCTAGTAAGCTATTTGCATTTTGAAAACATTGCGAGTTAGGCAGGAATGAGTCTCGCCAAAGCTCTTTAACATTTAAATGTAAGAAGGTCAAAACTCTGCCACGAACACCATACGATGCTGAGGTACCAGAACTGCACGATTTTCGTTTGGAGGCAGAGAAACATAGACAGTGGACGGTACTCATTTTGACGATTCCTGGCCTGCTCTGCACGTTTTTATAAATGACTCTTTCATGTACATAATGTTTTCTTCAGCCTGGAATTCGAGATGTTAAATTCGATTGGAATGCACACCATTGTTTTGCAGATTGAGGTTTTCCCTATTGACATTAGTATCAAAGAGAAAACTATTGCTATCCTTTCTGAAATTCCCTGGTTATTTGAATTTCTGCTTTTAATAAAACTTTTGAAGCAAGCCCGCCATTACAATGGCAGTGTCCAATCTTCCATTATATTGAGCAATTTATTTGTGAAGGAGTCATTTTCAAAGTCTCGTTTAACTGACAAGGAATGCTGCTATTTACAGGGAGGTCGTCAGAATTAGCAAATCAATCAAGTTTGGCAGTATTTGTCGGCATCATAGAGCCCTTGTTACGAATGCAATCCGTAGTTCCTGCTGTATCTTGAGATATTTTTTCAAAGCATTAAAGAATATATTTTAAGCGGAATTATAATGTAAAAAAATGAGAAAATACCTAATTGAAATTTGTTTATATAAAACTGTTTTATCGCAGACTAGAACCCAATCCGATACAAAATTTGTGGAACTGCAATAGAAGATCTTTCTGGCTCCCGCACAAATTCATTCACTTAAATTGTTACTGCCACCACTGCGTCATTAAAACTCTCGGCAGAATCCTTGCAAATAGTTATATATCTAGACATGTCTATATAAGGAAAACTATACGCAACGACACGAGAGTAGAGTGGAGAGTATTTTGGCCCTAAAGAAAAAGAAAAAACGTTGCTATTATACACACCTACACACGAGCTTTAAATAACTTGAAACACCCATAATAGAAGATGATTTTGGCAATATGTAACTGAATGGATATTATGGGGAGATTTTTGTTGAAAATATTCACAGCCTCCTATAGGCTTAGAGATGAGAAAGTCGTTTAGTGGAAGAGAAGTATTCACTCCAGGGGGATGTTTGTGGAGCTATTGGAAAATAATAAAAGAAAATTGGGGTGTTTATGACCATAATAAACTTTTACGAGCACCCCCTAACCGGTTTATTCAGTCGACGCAGTGTAAAATTTATAGATACATTTTTTGATGATAAAGAAGTCTCAGAGGTGTTTCCTAATCCCCTCCCCCATTTCCAAATTAGTATGTAAGGCAGAATTGATTAATTTTATTTTAATTTCAATATTTGCGATGGCCTTTTTTTTAATTCACAACAGACACAACAAAAACAAACAAATAATTGAAATTTCAAGATGGAATATGCGCTGAAAAAAAATTAATCAATTCCCATATGAATTGAAGAACATTTACGGGATACAAAAGGAATATCGTATTAGACAACCAAAAGAAATGAAAATGATAATAATCTTCACGCTAAGGTCTTGAGCAACCTTTTTTGAAAATTTTTGTTATGCGCCATATATACATACCCCCATACCCCCCCCCCCTCACCTTCATTCACTGGACGAACGGACGATTGGTCGGACTATCCACAAATCATGGTCACGTTATATTTCAAACTGAAAAGGCTTCATTTACATTTTGCGTGTTGCTGAAATATTTATTATCCTTGAGATGGAATCGAATCCAAATGTTTATGAAAGATTTATTATTAATTCCGGAGGATTCTTTTCTGCTGCGAATCTATCCTTGAATTCTTTTTGTGTGTCAAGGCAAATACTTCCTGCTATAGATTTTGTTTCTGTAATCTTCAATCAGTGTGCAAAATCTGATAGCCATCAAACTGTACACTCTGCAGCTATTTTCTCAGAGGGGTCATTCATGGTCGATAGATTATTCTGTATAATATTTTTCTTCTTCTGATTTATTTTGATACAGAAATTCTGCATGGTCATCCTTATGAATGTTTCGCTTTTTGGGAGATATTTTCTTGTTAGATATCTTCCTGGCAGGGGCGGATCCAGAAATCTCGTAAAGGGGTGGGGACGCTACTATGATTTAAAAACGATAAGCTGGAAACATGTCAGAAGTTGGAAGACACTCGCCACTACTCGTAAGTATCAAATGTACAAAATTTATCATTTAAAAGACACGGGTCGAACAGATATGCGAGAGGCTACCACTCGCAACGAAAGAATGTGCTCAACGTTTAACTTTTTCCAGTCCCGAGATTCAAGGGAGGTGTTAAATTATCTGTTTTGTTTTGGTTTGTAAATATCGGAGGTGTAAAACTCCCAAGTCATCCATTTTAATTAGTAAAATTAAGGAAAAATATTTTAATCAAATTCAAAAATTCATCATAAATTCCACAGTTCAAAATACAGGAACATATTTAAAATAGCAGTGACAGAACAGATCCAATACATAATTTTTACGTAAGCTAAGTTTTAGTTCATATCTTCAAATTTTTAGTTTGTTAGTCCCCGTCTTAGTTTTAGTTTGTCTTTTCTTTGATTGTTGTTTTATTTGTTTATCTATTTTAGTTAATCTTTTTAAAATATTTGACTTTGATAAAAATTATAATATTATTATTGATTATGTGATATTCTTTGGAGTGCGGTTTTCTGTCTCTCTATTTTTTCGTCTTCAAACTTGTTATTTCTTTTGATCTGTGACATAAAGTTTTAACAACCCATTTAAGTAAACTTAACATACCAATTTTTAAGTAAATCACTTACTTTAATAAGAATTTGTTTGCATAATTAACTTTTTGATTTGTATCTTTGTTAGCCTTGCTAATGGTCTAACCCATAGACCGAAATATCGGATTATTTTCTGGAAAATAAACAATGGCTTAAACAACCATATGATTTTTTCTTAAAATAAACTGGATCACCGGGTCGTATAACCCTATACACTCCATATCTAAAAGGAATCTAGGGCCCACAAAACATCTTTTTCTCGTACGTATATAACTTCATGGAAAAGTTGAGAACGTTTGACTTTTTTTTTATTATTAATTGCCAGTCTCACAATCTGAGTTTAAACCAAATATTTAGTTCAAACTCGACGAATGGGTCTCACAGTTTGGTTTAATTCCCGGTTTAAGCTAGATTTTAAACCCATTCCTCGCTGTAAACTCAAAAAGTAAAGGGTTTTCCAATAAGAGGTGTTATTTTAATTAGCCCGCTATTTCGGTAGATGTCACATTTGGAGCTGTCATTTTATGACATTTGACTAGTAGAAACTACGCCATTAATAACAATGGAACGATTCACGATTCAACAACGCATTGAAATTATTAAAATTCACTATAAAAATGGTGAAAATGTGGCAGAGACGGTTCGTAAAACTCGAACATTTTTGGGTCGTCATGAAGCACCTTGTCGGACCGCAATACAGAAATTGGTAGAAAAATTCGCTCTATCGGGACAAGTCAGTGATGTGAAGAATAAAACCCGTGCACGTCGCTCAAGAACAGCCGAGAATATTGTTGCTGTAGCCGAAAGTGTTGAAGAAAACCCAGGTTTGTCCATTCCTAGTCGTTCTTTGGAATTAGGCATTCCACAAACGTCATTACACCGTATTTTGCATAACGATTTGGGTCTTAAGGCTTATAAAGTTCAGTTAACACAAGAACTCAAGCCGGTCGATCATCAATAACGTCGAGTATTTGCTTATTGGGTCCTTGAAATGCATGAAAATGATCCGGAATTCCATCGAAAACTCATCTTGAGTGATGAGGCCCATTTCCACCTCGATGGCTTCGTCAACAAGCAAAATTGTCGCATCTGGGGCTCGGAAAACCCAAGAGTTATTGTTGAAAAGCCTCTCTATCCTCAACGTGTGACTGTTTGGTGCGGTTTATGGTCCCGCGGGGTCATTGGACCTTACTTTTTCGAAAATGAGGCTGGAGCAACATTTACGGTGAATGGACTGCGCTATCGACAGATGATTAATAATTTTTTATGGCCGGAATTGGTTGGAATTGTATTGATCTGGACAACGTTTGCTTTCAACAAGACGGCGCTACGTGCCCTACAAACAACGAAACCATTGATCTTTTACGGGAAAAGTTTCCGGACCGTGTTATCTCTCGAAGAGGTGATCACAATTGGCCACCGAGATCTTGTGACTTAACACCTTGCGACTTCTTCCTTTGGGGCCACGTGAAAGAGAAGGTCTACGCCAACAGCCCAGCGTCGATTCAAGACCTCAAAGATGGAATTCGTGAGGCTATCGAGGTCATAGACTAGCCAGTTTGCGATTTGGTTATGGAAAATTTCATGAAAAGGATATGGTCCTGTAGGCGTGGTCGTGGTGGTCATTTGGCTGATGTTATTTTCCATTATTAACGGAATACCTTCCTCTTTATAATGAAATAAAGATCCGATCATTTGTCTCAAAAAATGGCATTTTGCTTTGAATATCAAAATAACACCTCTTATGGGAAAACCCTTTATTTGACAAGTGTGACATTTTGGGCCATTGTTTGTTTCTATCAAGAAAATTATTTTTTATTTTTTTTTTAGTTAAATTTAAAATTCTGTCGACGATTGAGAGTAATCAGAAATCGGCTAAATCATTTTAATGAGTGGGACGACGATGATTTCTATGATATATTCCGTTTAAGTAAAGAATTGGCGAATGCTGTTTTGGAGCTTATAGCTCCTCATATTCACACCAAAGAAATTAGTAAGTGCTGTAAAATTTAACAAATATTTCATTCACTAAAAATGTTGCAATAATTTAGGAATGCAGCTCTGTCCCCTGAACATATGTTGCTCTAAACACTCTAGCAGGCAATCCCGCCTATAAACGGGCTGCACGTTGATCGCAATAGCTCCAGCAGTAAAAATTTTTTGAAACGTAATGGACATTTATGTCATCCATACGAATAGACTCGACATTATAATAGAAATTGAATGTTGTCGTATCACAGTTTGGTTAGATACGCTCAATTATTTTTGAATTTTTGCAAAGAGAGGTACAAAAATTGTATTTCAGATATTTGTGTTTTTTAAATAATTTAAAAAATATTTTGCGTTCGTTTTGTGCAGTGAAAAAATTATTAGTAGGTACGTGCAAACCTCAATTAGTTGGTAGTGATAGTGGATAAAACAATTCTTATCATACAACACAGCATTACACTCATCGACCGCGCACCGTCTAAAGGCGGGTTTGCCAAGGTAAATGAAGTTTTTCGAGTATTTATGAATGACGACCTGTTATCCGTTCGCCGATAAGGAGAAAAATATTCAATTTTTTCAAAATGTCTGATGAGGAGAAATGATGAATTCAAGTTCTACCGATGAATCTGAAGAAGATAAGGATTGGAGTGAAGATTTTGATGATGGTGACAGTACGGGCGATCAAGATTTTGAAGAAGAAGCGGAAATCGACGAATTCGTTTCTAAATTAGGAAGATCATCGTCAACTGAATTCCTCAGTGAAGCCATTAACATGAATTTGAATGTCAGCAATTTCTCATTTCCGGTTGAATCAACACCGCCAACTCGCACAAAGGAAACGTATGCAGCGAAAGAGATACCAATACTATCAGATCCGCAAGATGAGTTTCAAGTAAGGCAATCTATGGTTCCATCTTTAGCTGTTAAGTGGGCAGCAGGGATACAGCAAGAGCAGCCACAAGCAGAACCATCGTTGTCCCCACTTTCAGCTGTTACTCAGCCAGTAGAAATACAGAATGAACAGCCGCAAGAAAAACTATTGGTACGTTCACCATCAACTGTTGCTCGAACAAAACATAAACCTCCGAAACGACTCCGGTATCCTTTGTCAGAACAGGAAGAAGGTGGGCCGTGCGGAGAATCTAATGATGGTACATTCATTGGAAATGGAATGCAGATAATACTAAAATCGAAAGAATTCACAAACATCGTGTGGAGAAAGAAGCATTTGGAACTTCATCGGAACGAAATTGCGTTTTAAGGGAAGAAAAGACTTCCAGACAGTTATAATGAACTGAAAACACCATTTCTTCAGTGATGAGCTCTTGGAATTAATGAAACGAATCTGAAAGCAAGGTAGAATGACATTCAAACGAAATTTAGTATTACTCAAGTCGAAATTAGACAATACATAGTCATATTAATATACGTGTTTTTATATCGATATCCGAGTGTTGAAAAGTATTGGGCACGGAAGGCATTTCAATCTGTTAAATCAGCGATGACATCAAAACAATTCTATCAGATCAGGAGTTTTCTCAGTTTCAATAACATCGAACACATGAAAACTAAAAAAACTGAAGAAGGATATGATCCATTGTTTAAAATTCGCCCATTTGGCGATTTGTTAAACATTAGATTTGATTCAGTTCCAAAACAACTACGACGGTGCGTAGACGAACAGATGTGCGCTACGAAAATGAGGTCCAGATTTAGGCCAAATAAGTGGGGGATGAAGTTGTTTATTCTGTGTGATTCAAGTGGATGATGGAGATAACACCGTTCTTTCAAACAAACAGATATGGGTGCTACGTCGAACGTTGTTGTTCGATTGTCTCAAACGATCCCGGATTTAAAGAATCATATTCTATACTTCGACAACTTTTACACCTCGCTACCACTGGTGGTATATTTACCCAGCCGAGGGATATATTCGTTGGGAATGGTTCGTTACAACCGTATAAATAACAGTAAATTGGCCAATGATACAGATAAGGAGCTGAGTAAGGAAGAAGAGGTTAGTCGGCTCAGCATTCGGTGTCGATATTTTTACGGTTTTGTGGAAAGATACGAAAAACGTACGATTGGCATCCACGTATGCTGGTGTGCTCCCATTTCGCACAGCTAATCCAAAATCTCAACCCGCGAAAGCTGTGATGTATGATAGGAAAAAGAAAGAGTTCCTTGAGATCGACTGCCGGAATATTATCAAAGAGTATAACTACCACATGGGTGGTGCTGATCTGATGGATGGTTTGCTAGGGCGTTATCATATTCGTTTGAAAACGAAAAGGTCATCATTGCACCTATTTTACCATTTCATCGATATGGCGATCCTTAATGCTTATTTACTGCATCGATGTATACACAAAAATACAGCCTATAAGCTACCTGACTTTCGCGAAGAAGTTGAAGAAGCCTGTTGTCATTTTCAGCAACCCGTCGAAAAGAAATCTGTGGGAAGACCATCGTTGAGCGCATATAAAGCAAAAGCGTTGAACATATGGCAGACTTCTTCATCTTCATTTAATATTTTTTTGAAATAAAATACAACGACAATTAGTAATATGTATCTTTTATTTTTTATCCATATCCAGGCAATCCCGCCTCTAGGCAGTTTACCTTTTTTCTCACCTGGAAACAAAACTATTAGCTAGACTGAAATTCTGACTTCAGTTCTGGATTCCATACACCAGATTCACCTTCCTCTAATTTTTTCAGATAAAAAAAAATCGGCCTGCTTGAGGGTTAACGCTTCGTGTATATGCAACCGGTTGCATGCTTATTACGGCAGGAGATTTCTGTGGAGTTTCGGAAGCTACAGCCTGCCGAGTTGATGCTCTGCTGAAGGATCATTTTATTGTATTTCCAAATACAGAAGAGGAAATACAAAGTGTTAGAGAAGGATTTTTCCACTCTACGCGTTTTCCTAGAGTCATCGTCGCATTGGTAATTATTTATTTCAGGTGGGGAGAATGATGAATTGTTTCGTTGTCGAAAAGGCTTCTTTTCAATTAATGTGCAGACAATGTGTGATTCGCAGCTTAAATTTCTGGATATTGTTGCTTGATGGCTAGGTTCTGCTTATTACTCTACAATATTTATTAACTCCAGGATTTGCGTACGTTTTAAAGCCGTAATTTTGCTGACAGTTTCATTACTGCAGATGGTGGCTATCAGTACAGGAATTATATGATGACACCACTAGCAGAAGTTACTACCACGGAAGAGAATTTGTATAATGAATCTCATATACGCACCGGGAACTGCGACGAGCGAAGTTATGGGATTTGGAACAGTACGTTTCCAATTTTAACTATTGGAATGAGATTAAAGCTGCCAAAAATTCAAAGTATAATCGTAGCGGCAGCAGTCTTGCATAATATATGTTGCATGAATCGTTAAAAAGCATTACCAAACCTATCAGAGGAGTATAGGAAGCAGCTATTAATTTTGTCAGTACAGTTGCTCTGAATGAACTCAATCCCAATGGAAACCTCGTACGCAGATCATTAATCAATCCTACTTCAAGGCATAACAAACAAACATTTTTTTAATTTTAATTATATTATTAATTGATTTAATTAATGCAATCTGATTCCTTTTTAGCAAGTGTTAGCTTGTGTGCCAAAATCCGCATTTGTATTTCATGCACATCCTTCATCATTTTCATTCGCTCTTCGTGCTCTTTTGTTATGACAGCAATTTCCAGTTGATGTTTTTCATCTTCCATTTGCACATTCTTCTCAACAGCTAGTAATTTGGCATTTGCGAGTGCTTTTTACTTGTTCCGGTCGTTTTGAACTTTTTTACATTTTGTCTGAGATCTCAGCGGCTTAGAAATTGATTCCTTTAGCATGGATGGGTTATAATTTTTCCACATTTTGGTGGCTGATGGCTTGCTTGGAAGATTTGATTCCTGTGGAAACTTCTTTTTCTGGAAATCTTGCACAGTTAATAATTTTAGAACGTGGATAGTAAAACATTACCTTTGGGTTGCTCGAGGTACTCTTCAACAAATTGGATAACGTCGGGATCTCCTCAGCACTCATCGGCGTAGTGCTCTTATCCAACCTCATCTTCCAGGTGATCCATATCTGATAATAAAACATTTTCTTTTTATTTTATTTGAATTTTTGAGTCTTAACAATTGTAACTACATACATACTTGCTTTATATGATGCTTTCGAATCATACACTACATCCAAAGCCTCAATTGCAATCGATAAAATAATTTACTTCACTTGGACATCGTTGTCAGTTTGCTGGACCCACCTCCTGTAGCATACAGCTCTCTTTCTTTTCTTTCAGAAACTTTTTTATGTTATCATAATGTCGCACTACTTGTGGAATTATATGCTGTTTCGATATCCTTCCACGCATTCACTTTGTCTTCCAGTCTATACTTGTCCGTTTTCTTGCACTCCACTATATATGTTTTTTTATTAACTAGAGAAAGCAATACCTAAAATTTGCAGCCCTTTTCAAGGGTGGCATATTTAAATTACTCAATATAAATAAAAATATTTTTTTTAACTTACTTTCACTTATTTACTTACTTATTTTTCCTTTCTTGGATTGACAGATTGATGGATAGAAAAATTGCTTCACAATGGCAGCGCAAGTATTTCATTCAGGAGTCATTCTACAAGGGATTAGACTAGATATTTCATCAGAACATTGACCATGTATGTTGCGATAAAGGGGGCAACACATCCAACATTGCGGCGGTGTTCGAGTGAGACGATATGACAAGGTACTGCCACATCGCCAATGAGCTCGAAGGCTCTCTTTTGGACAATGCCTCATGAAGCAGAGGCTGTGCAAACAGCTTCGACCCGAATATGGGAATTTTGTTCCATTTCAGGTTTGAGGGTCTGGTATAGAACTTATACAGTAGCGCTAAATCCGATGGACTTTTCAGTAATTCAAGATACTTTGATGCTTATTTGGCAACAGAAAAGATGTTATCTGTCCAACTTAACTTATTGGAAATAATAATAATGAAAAATGCATGAAGAAGATGTTTCGCAAGTCAATCTTCCACCAAAAGAAACTGGAAGGAATAACTGTTATATTATTTTAAAGAGACGAGAGAGCTTTGACACTTAGGTACATTGACGTGATTTGCTTTGCTCCAAGCGAGGATACATATTATGAAAGTTATTCAATGATGTAATCATGCAAGACAGATGTGACATTCTCTTTGGAGTCGGCAAAAGTATCAAAGCAGTAAGCGAAATCAATGGTACTTTCATCGGCAAGACTATATGGTATTAAAAGTAAGAAAAATGAGATGATGAATGAAAATTAAGAAAAGAGATTGTAATGAGCTTGCTTCTTATAAGAGAAGACTGGTAGGCAGAAATGCCGATTTATAATAAAACTCAGGCTATTACGCCGACCTAGCTTTTGGCTATTACGCCGATAAAATATATAGGCTATTACGCCGACCTATGAATAAATCACACTCCTGCTTAAGGTTCAGTTAATTATTGTTTTATTCAATCAATCACGCTAAATTTATACATAAATTTTACTTACGCTAGCAATTATGACTATCGATCATACAAATCCAATCATGAGAAAAGCGTCAACAATGAAAACCGGTCAGTCATTGCACTTTATGCAATATTCATACATAACATGAATCACGCTCTTGAATTTTATTTCATTCATTGTAACCTGACTCATGCTTTCTTTATTTTATTTTTTTTGAAGTCATTCATTGTGAGTGACGATTTTCTTTCTTGGCCCATATCTTCCATTGTTGATATATTTCCCATGATTATGCCGTTATGTCGCTTAATTACATATAGCATGTCGTAAGCATGCTTGTGACTCAATTTGTATTTAGTGATATATCTTGGATTAAGATATATTACAATATGAAGAGATAACAAAGCCCTGGGGTACACCGGCATTTATAGGGTGAGGTTCTGAGGAAATTCCATCTGGTACAACCCGTATTAAGTGACCAAATAAAAACTTTCAATCCATAATAGAAGAGGAGGGCAGACACCCAGTGCTTTAAGTTTGTCTAAAAGGTTGGATGCCAGCTCTGTCAAAGGCCTTGAAATATCCAGATTAATAATTTTGAACTCAACAAAATTGTGATGACTCCGGTTTTAATGTTCCATAAGAAGAGTCTCCAGATGAGCGTCCAGTCCGGAAGCCATATTGGCGATCGTTAATGAAAACATTGGTTTTATCCACCCACTTCACCAATGTTAAATAATGAAGATATAAAGGAACTGCTGAAGTTGTTCCTGATAGTTTTTACCGGGGAGCGGAAACCTTTTCAGTTCCTGCATGTTGCCAAGATCCTGTGTCTAACATTCTGGTCGAAAAGTAGATGTTGTCTAAATGAGTAATGGACTTGCAGGTGTTCCGTGCTATCTTGTAGACTTGTTTCAATTCGGGATATGGATGCAATTGTTAGGCTCGAAAAACAGACTCATTCGCTGTTATTACTTGGTTGCACTTATCGTTAAACCAAGAGCAATTTTGCTGTTGTTGAGATCTGCTATATGAATACTGAATGTGTTCCCGTATGTAAACACTAAGAATGTTACCACTTCATCAACATCCCTTGAAGCAGAACAGAGCGACCAATTGATTTTCCTAAGATACTAATTGAGACTTTTTCAATCAGTATTCTAGTAAAACTATTGCATTTAACGAAATAATAAAATATTTCTATTCCAAAATCGACCTATTACTTTAAATTTAATAACTCACTACAACAAAACACAATAATTTATTGGCCGTTGTGTAGTTCCACTCAATTTATCCAATTACGACTAATAATTGTTGCTTTTAATATTCACTTTAACACGCCAATAATATTCTAAGGAGCCATTTTTACATATAAAACTCATAAAAAGATCCTTCTATCGCTTTTAACCAAATAGGCTTAGTACTCGTTCAAACACCCGGAGAAAATACACGTTCATGAATTGAGGTTGGAAGCGTTCAGAAACTATTATGTTTTTTATAAAACATGCAGTAGAATATATTTACTGGTCAATATTCGGAAAACTGCAGAAGATTTACTGCAATTTTTATTTAAGTGATCTTCAGAAGGAGGAGGGGGCACGCGTCCCTTAGCCGGATCCGCCACTGCTTGCTAGAGAATAATTTTATTTTTTGTATGAGGAGGCAATAATTTTCCCAACCCTATTCAGGAAGGTTATGTTCGCATGCAATGCTGATTACTGATAGAAAGGTGTTTGCATAAGAGAGAAGAGAGATGCAATTGAAAATATCACAGAATGCCCATAATGCCTGCAATACATGGAACTGCAATTAGACATCACATCCTGAAAGTGCAGTTTTTCTGTACGGTACGGTTTTAAAAATTCTCAAAATTCTCTGGACTCAGGTCTCCACACAAAGGCAAGCAGAAATATATTTTTCTTTTTTTTTACAAACCTCAAATGAGCAGTACTGTCAAATGTGTTAGTCAACTTTGATGCCGAATTCAGAATACAGAGTAGAGTAGAGTTGCGCAAAGTGGCAACTGGAATCATTTTCTTCGCACATAGTAGTACGTATGATCATCTCTATCTATCTCTATCTATCTTTTTCGAATTTCTTATTTTCACAACGACAGTTATTTACTTGTTTCTTGATTTGGTGTTATTACTGCACATTGTGCCATAAAAAGTATGCATCCAGATGTGCCAACAATAATTGGATTTCTATTCATTTTCACAGAAAAACTCACTCCAATAATATGAGCATTTTCAATAACATGAAGGTGGTAATTAAACAAGAATGGAGTCGTCCAAAAAAATGTACCTGGAGATCAACAATCAACATAAACAGTTAAGATGGATAAACAGTGACGACATGAATGGAATGGCTAGCCCAAAAAGAACACAACAAAATGCCACGCTGACAGAAGAACTGTGATCTGTGCTCATATGTTAAATTGAAGCATGTGTCAATTCAAAGCCACTAATAATTCTAGCAGCTTAATTATTCCGGGTAATTTTTAACTAACAGAAATACGACGCGATTTCAGAGCCATCTATATCTGAGAACTATTCCATCCTCAGACTTTGTTATAATATGTGCAATGTGCCATTTTAGAAAAGAAATGATCAAACGAGGATATTCATCACAAGAGAATATAACTTAAGAATCAACATTCTAGTTTTAATAATAAACAGCAGATGTCCTCTCACTGAATCATGCGCGTAGCTAGGTAGGGGCATGGGTGGGCACTGTCCACCCCAGCGAACCCGAAACTGCACCGGTGCCCCCCCCCCCCAACTCCAGAAAATTACGATCCAAAATTATTAAATTTTAATTAATCGATCAATTATATTTCAGTTTCAACCAAGCAAGCATGAGGACATAATATTGAAAGCATAACCAAATTGTAAAACAGTGAGCTGTGCCTACATCTGTAGTTGATTCCAAATTTATGAAAAATGATTTTGTAAGGAAGCGGCACTCAATAATCGTCATTCATTACTCATAATAAACCACAAGCATACATCTATTAAAGCGCCATACGAGTATCTCTCACATTTCCCTAGTCATTAATTCTTTGAAGAATACTCAAATTATAAAACATTTTCATTTCAAGACAAATTCCCAATATGTATCTAAAGCTAAGTTTACACTTAGTCACTTGTATCGACATTTTTATGGGGCAAATTATATACAAGTGCTTATTCATTTGGTTGTGCCTGACACAAATGCTCATACATTTTGTATATGTTGATTCTGCTTTATCGTGTGTTTAGTTCTGTAGAGCGGGCGGTTGAATTAAATTAAAAATCATGTCATCATGGTCACAAGAAAAGACGTTACCTACTTCTAATAGAAAAATAAGAAAATGTAATATTTGGGATGTCAGGTCAAAACCATTTAAAGACTTTAATGAAAAAAACATGATAAGTTAGAAGAAATCGCTTAGGAGTTAAAGTGTACGAAAAAAGAAATTGAGGATAAGCGGCATAATACAAAAAATCAATTTAACAGAGAATTCGGAAAAATTAGTGTTAGCAAAAATCCGGCTGCGGAACTGGTGAAGTATACACTTCATCATGGGATGCATTCAAACATGTACAGCCCTTACAGACTAGTAATTAAAGTATTCCGACACGTGTCCCTCTAATGTAGAAGACAAGAAATTTCTCAATACATATATACAAGTCGAAAACGTAGCTATACAAGTGCCGATACAAATCCAGATACTTGTACTAAGTGTAAACTCACCTTAACAATGATTTGACTTTCTCCATTTCGACCGACTGATAATAAATCCATCAGAATTATTGTCAACTCAACATTTTTCCACTCTAAGGCCTTCGTTTCCAACAGAATGCGGTGGCGTAATTGCAATTGGGCCGCATTCTCTTGAAAACCAAGGCTTTAGCATAATGCGACAACGCACTACACTGCTTGACCTACAAATTGGGCTCTGTATATTGTTCTTCGTTCTTTAATATTTTCGCTCGCTTTACTCATATATAGAAAATGCTATGCGCAATATGTGTGATGCTTGACCCACATACTGGTAGTACATGATTTTTGGTTATTGGCCATGCAAGCCAATAGCGTGCCTTTAATTTTCTTATGCATAGGGTAAAAGGTTCTATTTTACTTGTATAAGCGAAATAGTATATCCAATATTCAATTAATATATAAATCGGAAGACGTACCCAAAATTATCCACATATGTACGTTAATTTATAAATATTCGCCCCTTTAGGCAAGATTTAGGCTGGATCACCAATTATCGAAGAAAATCGATCGATGATCCTAAGTAAAATGCTGGAGCGTCGCTGTAACTTAGGCAGTAGTTTTTAAAACTAAATCAAAAACGAACCAAGAGATCGTCGATCCACGGTTGATGAGCAAAATTGGTCTTGGTCTTGCAGTCTTGCTCTTGGTCTTGCAGAATATGCAAGACCGATACCAAGACCAAGATTGTAAACATGCTCACAAGACCAACACCAAGACCATGTGTACGTGAACAAGACCAAGCCCAAGACCACATTATGCAAGACCAAGACTCATGATGCAAGATAAAAATCTGGTAATTTGTGCAATAGCGAAGCATAGTTATGATCGGTACGTACTTTACCGGAATTTGAGAGAAAAAGAAATGTAATAAATATACTGGATTCACAAAATGTCGTTTCTGTTGCTTCCTTTCTCTTTCATTTTCATAGTTCAAATCACAAGTCATAGCACTATTGTATTTTAATTATATAAAGATTAAAAGGACACAAATAACACATCCCGTGTACAGACAAGATTTATTTAGACGGGGATAAGGTAGTTTTTAACTATTTATAAATTTATGGCATGATTCATCAATTATAGAATTGCTCAAACAAACGAAATCCTAGATTAAAACTAAAACCAAAAGTTGACTGTGCAGCCCAAAGCTAGAGCCTACTACAAGATCACAGACAATACCAAGACTGAATTGCAAGACCAACACCAAGACTTGACTATGCAAGACCAAGATCAAGACCAATATTATACCAATCTTACCAAGAGCAAAACCAAGACTAATTTTGCAAGACCAAGACCAACACCAAGACCATTATAGTCTTGGTCTTGGTCTTGTATTTTCACATCACTAACGGTAAGGTCTCTTGTTCTCCTAATAAAGAACAAAAAGGAAAATTAAGAAGTAACTAAACAAATGTTAAGTCAATAATAAAAATAAAAATCGTAATAAGAAAACCTTGAGTTTAGAAAGTCAAAATGTCAAGAAAGAGGACTATAATCTAGGCTGGTGAATTTCTTGCTTAAAAGCACCCCAGTCCTTCCTGTAATTGGAAAACGTACCCTCACAGCAGCTTTAAGAACTGGAAAAAATTAGCAGAGATAGAGGTAATATCTCGAAAATTCCTTAATTTTTTTATAAATATGATGACAAATTTCTTAAATTCATCAGTAATTATAAAAAAATCTTAAAAATAGATACAGTCTTGGAAGCTGAAGCGATGGTCATGTAAAACAAGCTTAAATTAAAAAAGTATGAGATAAATGCTGAAAATTTGAGAAAAATTATGAAAGAAGTGTAATAAACTTTCTAAAGCGGCAATATTACTCCTAGTAAACTCCGCCGGCTGTGAGAGAAGTTTTTCTACTATGAGGCGGTTAAAAACGTTGCTTAGAAGCAAAATGCTGCAAAAACGATTCTCTCGCATGTCACGCATTTTACTGCTCAACACAGAGCATGCCATTGTTAAGAAAAATTACAACTGAAAGGGTATTGAATCGATTTGTAGAAAAAAATAGTAAACTAAAGCTTACTTAATTGATTTTTGGCGATTTCTGTTATGATTATGACGTTGTTAATTTAGAAGGTTGTGATGGATCGTGACGAATTCAAATTAAACGATAATGCACTGAGAGAAATTTTCACTGAGAATAAGCTCTGTTCCATGTGTATCAAGGAAATTTATGCGCGATTTTGAGCTTAGCAGACATTTCCTGGATGTAAGAAAGCAAATTGCTTCGTCTTATTCAAACTGAATATAGAAAAATTAGATTAATTGTAATAAATATATTTTGTCAATTATCTCCGATTATGATAATAGCAGAAAATTTTCATACAGAATATGAAAAAAGGTTATATATATCCTAAGAATAGAATTGCTTAAATGTAGTCTACATTTCGTTATTCGAAAAAAAAGATTTATTTTAAATGTTCCAAATTAATTTTTAGTTGGTAGGTATATATTATGTTGACTTCATGTAAAATGTTCTTTGTTGCAGCAAGTCAGTTTCGTTGTATAAGCGATAATTTTCTTATAATAAGAAGAATTTTTCTCGTGTTTCTACACATTAATTAAATTTGGTTTCTATTAGTTCTACGGTTTTATTGCCGTTAAAAGGAGTTTTCTTCTATCTTTAAAAGTTTTCTCACTTCAGTAGAAATCATAATGCTAGTTGATTTAAAAACAATCATACGTATTTTGTATTCGATCTAAAAACTACGGTAATCAATAAAATAGTCTCCTATATGTAAGGAAACTTGGTGTTGTTGTTAACACTGAATAACGTCTTAGAAAATTTTACATATTTTTGAAAAACAATACATGATTGAAGAATATTCTTTTTCAATTTTTGTGTCAAGCTGGCCCCTACTATGCCCACCCCACAATAAAACCCTGGCTAAGCCCATGCACTGAATCATTCAAATTCACACAGTCGAAAAATAATAACATTATTGTAAATATACCATCAACAACAAGAATATTTTTGACCAAACAGAAAATTGTATAAACTGTTTCCGAAATTTCAAAAACCATATAAACCTAAACAAAAATCCTACAAATGTTGAACAGCCCATAATTCAGTACACAAAGTTTATACCTATAACTTCAGTACACACAAATGTCATGCTAGTAAAAAGACGGGTAAGGCAGTAATTTTCAGCTTTTAGTATATATTTTTTTATCAATTTGCGCTTTTTTTTTACTTTCTATTAAAAATTCGGTATCCATCGAGCACTTGACCTCATGACGGTCAAAAGTTCATGCAAAATAATTTTTATTTCGATTATGGATATCCCCAGGAATGAGTTGATATACCTGTAATAGTAGCATATCTATATCGTTACTCATCCTTGACTAGGCTCACGTTGGACCTTATTGAATCATCGTTATACAGTTGTCAAGGATGACACTTCATTGCGTGAGCACTGTTGCCAGTCATTCTGTGCATAAAATAGATATAATATTAGGTCTGTTCGCTTACTAGCTTGAAAGTACAAACTTGAAAAAGTTTTTACTCGAAGGCGTTCGCGTAATCGAAAATTGAGAGAGAAATTGTTTACGTCACTTTTCCCCTCCGTGCAATTTATTACTTGAATTAGCTCGAGAAAAACCGTCGAATAAAAACTTCAAAAGTGTCAGTTTTGACAGTTCGTCACCGGTTTTCAGTTATTTTTCAAGTTTTTAGTTTTAAGAAAATGGAAAAACCTGTTACTCCTCCTCCAGTAGAAGTAGAATATTCTTCAAAAACATTTCAACGTATTCAACGTGGTAAATTAAATTTGTTTATTGTACTATGTGCTAGGAAAATTTCACGTTGTTATTACAGATCCCGAATATTTGCAAGTTTTTACTCGAAGCCGTTCGCGTACTTTGTGAGTGTCACTCTCAATTTCTCTCTTTATCATACATTTTGACGTTTTCCATGTTTTTACTTGAAAAAGTACGCGAACAGACCTATTGATAAAACTTAAGTCATTTTCCTGTTGATCTTCAATTAAGCTATCAAAACAGAAAAAAGCATGTGACAGATTACAGGAAATAACCTTACCTGCAAAACTACGTATCACAATTCGTGTATGTCCTTTTTTTACGATTATTTTAAAGTCAAGGACATCGAACATAAATCAAAAATCTAGTGCTCTTCGAATATTTTAATTGCAGTGCCTTCATTTGCATCGAGTAATAAAGAAATATGAAGTTATTAAAAATAAATTAAAATCACTTTCAGGCTCTGCATCCATCACTATAAAATCTACCCACGCTTCTTTTTCCTCTTCTTAAATTCTTTTTACCCAAAAGAGGAGAGATATTCCCGGCTATCGACCAAAGACTAAAAAAACAGGGAGTAGAAGTTCCTAATGTAAAATCGATATCCAGATTTATCCGAAGACCGAACGAATCCAGTTCTAGGCATGAATCAAATTAAGTGCTCTGTTGGAAGCTTCACTGTTGTCCTTGTTGACAGGAAAACTTACCGGGGTCATCTCCTCATCAACGTAGTTTTATCGCTAGTTTATGACCCAATAAAAGTTGAATTCAATCGTAACGGCTCGTCTCAATTTGGGATAGCACATAACTTTTTCATTGGTTCGTTACTTCGTCACACAATCCGGTAGTAGCTTCGGATTCCTTCTCATTCCTTCTTTTTTCATTTCTATAATAACTTATGTGGGATATTATCATAATGCAATAAGGGAAAATATGAAAATATGAAAAATAATATTATGTTGCAGGAGGGGAATGCGGGGAGAACGAGAGAGGTCATTGCCAAAAATAAGATTCAAAAATCACTTTACACACGTACATCACACTTTTTAGTGGCAGGAGTCAGACATGGATAACTGAAATTAATAACGAATTTTGCGAACATTTCAAATATCTTCCGCTACGTTAATTTTTCAATCAGTAACTGTCATAAAAAGCAGTTACATAACAGTTGCTGAGGCTATTATATTGCATTTCTGGAGTACCTACATACGCACACACCTAGCTCTAAAGTTGGCATCATTTTTCGTCATAAATTCAAAAGAATATGGTCGACTTGTTTAATGCCAAGATAATCCAACGAATTTCATTGAAGTGGAGAATATTGCCGGAACGAAAATGTTTTTTTTTTTTGCTTTTTTATTTTTTACCTCCTTCATAAACGGATTAATGTGAATTTTATTGGCGGTTTGCTATTATGTGCACATTTGACATTTTCAAAATGATTCTTATGGAACTGCACAGAATAAGTGGAGTAGAAATCATTGGAGATGTAGGATAGGATTGATGACATAAGATTTTGGTTGGGTAAGCAACTTACACTGCAAGGGACCTTGACGTCCAGCAAAGTGCTCTCTCCTATTGTAGAGGGGAATCTCGGTGGGGTGTAGAGTTATGTGATAATTTAATTCTTAATCTTTAGCAAATATGCTTCAAGATATTTGTAATTTAGTTTGAAGGGTACAAAGTGATTTAAAAACACGTTCCCTCTCGGTGATCGACTAATTCACATGAGATCCACAAGTATAATAAAAAAAAAATATCTTCTTTCTCAACTAGTCTGCTGTGATTTGAGACTGCCCGCATCTTTATTATATTACACACATGAAATATGGTAATGTTCCTCGGCATTGTTAATTGTCATAATGGTTGTACAAAATGTACAGGGTGATTCTTCAAGAAAATAATAAAAAATCATTCTGCTACTTTTCTACTCTTTGAATAAAATGAGAACAACTAGAAAAGCTAGAATTGGTCTAACAATGAGAGGGTCCCTACTCGTTATCACCGATGTCATCGAAATTCACTGTAAAAGTAGGGCTTGACCAGAAAGGAAAGTGATGCAAGTGGGAGCTTCAGATGACAAAACGAAACCGTAAAAAATGCTTATTGCAGGGGAGCCCGGAGTTTTGTAGGCTTACCCCTTGGAATATGCTCTAATTTACAAATTTTCGTGTTGTGGCGGTGAAATATCAACAGAAGTTGAACAAAAATTCCTAATTCATTCGAGTTAAATGTAAGTGGCATTTCCGTGCGTTTTCAAAGATCGCCGGTAGATGGCGAAAAGTGTATATGCAAAATTTTTATTGATTCAATTTTTTTTTTAATATGTAAATGACATCCGATTTTTCTGCAATTTTGTACAGATAATCTCTTCGTAAGAGCGCGCTTTTTTATGGATTAATCTATAAGTTGTAGAAAAACATTTCGAAATAAATATTTCAAACAGAATTATGGGCGTCCAAAATTAAATTTCGCAGCTTAATCAGAAGAGGAAGGAAAATATGTTCAAAAATCTGTTCATCATTACATTTTAAAATACATCTGTAATTAGCATAACATTTAAAAAAAATCAGATAGTACGCACATACACGTACATATAAATTAAACGTTCTCAACTAACTTATCACAGCGAGAATTTCGCTGGTTTCATATTCTAATATCTTCACATGGTTCCACATTGTACCTATGGCTTTTTGCATTTCATTTTAAATATCAGCAAAATTATTCCAACTGAAATGATAAAGCCAGACGAAAGTCGATACCGCTGAGCTAATTGAAGGAATGCTCAAGAGAACTTTGTGGCTAGGAATATTCTTTAATTCTGTGGTGAATTGAGAATTTTTGTATTTAGCTAATCAGGCTTATTTGTAATATTATAAAGCGGACAACATTCTGGTGTACTGGTTTAAGAGCCGCTGTATCAACAACACTACATACGGTGTAACACCCTAAGCTCTTCACAGCAATATCAAGGCAAAAGATCCAAGAACAACAAAATCAAAAAAAAAAATTACAAAAAAATGGCAAAACGCATTTTGCAAATAGGACAATAATTACCCCACCACCCCCGGAACACCATAATTTGGGAAATGAGAAATACTTTCCCATTGGTGTATATGAATGACCTTTTGACATTGACTTTATGAACGGATTTTAATGAGATTGTATACCAATATTCTACACAGTTGGCAGAATATAAAATAAATACCCCCACCGATAGAAATTTTTTTTTTTTATTATTATTATTATAATATATAAGTAACCCACGACGGGTTATCACTCTGTAACCCTCTACCGATCAAAACACATAATGATTCAAAAAATCATAAAAAACTCACAATGAACTCAGCAAAAGGTGTTATCAAAATCGGTTGGAGTTTGGCCGAGAGATAAAAGTGGTAGCTTTACAGTATATGCTGCTAATTAATGTCTATCGCTAAACGTCGGAGCCAGACGATGCAGCATACTGCATCGTTAGATCTTGCGACCATAACAGGTCGAACTCACATGGCGAATGTGCTGCCGCTTTTTGCAGGCCTGCACGAGTAAGATCTGGCGGCTGAAGAAAAACTGGAGAAGAAGAAGAATAAAAACGTAGGAAGGTCTTTCAAGTAAGAGTTCTATCCTAGAAGGGTAGAAAAACTATATGGTGAAGAGGAGTTTAGAGAAAGCTAAAAAAATTGTGAGGCTAGCGACTATTTTTGTATCAAAAACGGAAGAGAGATAGTTACGCAAAAGATTTCGTTTTACCAAAAAAAAAAAAAAATCGAGAACGAAATTTTGTTGAGCCACGAGCATCATATAACTTGCAATGAAGTCACATGACCGCCCACTATCCCAATGACATCCAGTCCCTACCATGTAAAATATTCACGTGAACATGCACTGATAATCGCTTCTTCACAGACTACCAGTAGAGGGAACGTATATATCAGGCAGATGATTGCGCTTCTCGGTTAGAACAACACCCGACACCATAATGAAGTGGCGGATCCAGGGGGAGGGGGGGGGGTCGTGGCGTTCATGACCCCCCCTAAATTTGAAGAACAAAATATTTAATTAATTGAGTTATTTGAAAAAAATATATTTATTATTTTGTATTTTTTTATTTATATTTTTCAACTTCAAAAAAAAAATTTATTCCAAAACTTTAAAAAACCAACATTTATTATGAATATTATTGTGTGCATGTGATGTATGTGTATAATTTCTTCTCAGAATTTCAGTTTGGGACCCCAACTTTTTGTGATCCCTCGAGAAACACTTTCTAAGCCACAAAACAGACTACCTCACTACCACATCAGAGCCCTAACTTAGTCCTAACTCCTAACATTCTAAAATATTTACAGCGTTCTTATATAAAACTACTGACATGTATAATGACTAATGTCCATAGAAAGACACTGAAGAAAGTGAATTCACTTCTATGTGGCGTTCTCTTTAGGTTTATATCAAAAACTGTAACTTAATTGAACGCGCACTGAATTAATTTCGGTAATCATAGAGGAGGAAAATTCTGCCTTCCCTAAAAACTTCTCGTGTGGGTTGGCCCTAAATAAGCCGTCCGATCAGAAATTTCACAATTTCAAAATATCCGGAACTATTTCCTTTCTATTGATGGCATTGACATGTCTAGGCACAAAAATGTAGCAAAATGCGCGTGCAGTATACTCATAAACTTTAGGTCTGTTCGCGTACTAGCTTCAAATCGTTTTGTCAGTTCTTACTCGAAGGCGTTCGCGTACTCGAAAACTGAGAGAGAAATTGTTGACATTACCTTTCCCTTCCGTTCAATTTATTACTTGATTTGACTAGAGAAAAATCGTCATGTAAAAACTTCAAAAGTGTCAGATTTGACAGCTCCCACTATTTTTTAGTTATTTTTGAGTTTTTAGGTATATTTCAAGTTTTTAGTTTACTTTAAAAGAAATGGATAAACCTGCTATTCCTCCTCCAGTGGAAGTAGAATTTTCTACAAAAACATTTTACGTATTCAAAGTGGTAAATTAAATTTGTTTATTGTACTTGTACTATAGAAAGTAATTCTACGGCATGCGTATTTATTTTAAATAGGAGCACAATAACTCAATAATTTAAATAATAAATCAGGTAATCCACTTTAATTATTTGACGTTACACAAGTTTTTACGCGGAGCCTTTCGCGTACTTTGCGAGTGTCACTGTTAATTTTTCTCCCTATCATATAATTTGACGTTTTTCATGTTTTTAATTGAAAAAAATATGCGAACAGACCTATTGTAGTGCAGCCGTCGATACCAGGTTATTTGTATTTCTTATCTATCGATATCAGTGAAAGTAATCTAGCACAAATATACTTGTAATCTTAATCTTATTATTTTACGGTCAATGGGAGAAGTTTTTAGGGACGGAAGGATTTTCCTCCCCTTGTGCTTAGACATACCAGCACAATAATTTTGTTACGTAGTTCCATATATGATTGCCAAAATTAATTGTGTGCGTGTTCAATTACGTTAGAGTTTTTGAAAGAAATTAAAGAGTAATCTACTTGTTTTTACATTTATTTCACAAAAAAACAAAATTCTTCTCGTTATAAATTTACTGACAGCTGTTTCGATCGCTATTGGATCAATCCTCAGAGGAGTAAACAAGTGCTGTTTCGATCCCTATCGGATCATCCTCAGAGGAGTAAACAAGTGCTTCTCCTCTGAGGATGATCTGATAGAGATCGAAACAGCTGTCAGTAAATTTGTAACGAGAAGAAAAATTGTTTGTGAAATAAATGTCAAAACAAGTTCCTTGAAATATTAAAGCCTTCTATAATTTGGAAAACGCCTACTTCTGCTTCTATGATCCTACATAATTCTTAGCTAAGACATTGATTTTTTTTCATAGCAAAATTACAGAATCTTTAAGAATTTTCACAGTTACATTCCATGGTTTTAACAGTCTTCTGATTTTCAGTACTAGCACAGCGATTGTCCACTAAACAGATGATTTTTCAGATATTTGGGAAGAAATATTCCGAAATTGACATACTTCTTCAACAAATTCAAATAAGTACCTGCAACAAAACTAGAAGAATATTTTCCCCATATTGAAAAGCACTTCATTCTACATAAACTTTACCATTCCTGGAGTCTTATTTTTGGCAATTCTTTTTCTCAATTTTTATTTCTATGTCAAGGGTCTCTTCCTCCTTCATACCACTTTTGAAAGCTTTTACAAACAATTTTCTGCCAAGATTACGTTCGAAAGAACCTTATTGGGTGGTCGTATGGTGGCAGAACGATAAAAGAATGTAGGTGAACTGACTACTTATTCATGTATGTATAAATGTAAAGTTCTTATTCCTTCCAACTCAACTTAATTTAATACTTGCTAAAAAATAAATAACAAAAAATTCTTTATTTACATCACCTTCCAACACCTTCTGGTGGATTTCTTTTTTTGTTCTTTGTTCATTTTAAATTAACTTTAATTACTTTGAGGTGCCTCTCTCAAGTCTCAAGCCTCAAAGTAAGAAGATTTTTCTTATATAAGAGTTCAATATAAGAAAAAAATGGGAAATAGTCTCTAGAGGAGGAAATCCTTAAATATGTATATCTTTGCTCCTGGCCCATGACTACCCGCATTCCAGACCATCCGAATAGGCTGCGGCCGGTGATATATATCGATCACAGATTAATTCGGCTCTCCTATAGTTGAGATGTTGTTTTTTTTTCCTTGATGCGGGTTTCGTATCAATGAAAGCGAATGAACCTTACATTTTTCACTGTCTAGAATAATGCTAAGTGCCTACAACTTCATTTAAAGGTAGAAGAGGATTCTCAACGATCCATATCCTGAGCGACGAGAATTTCTTCTCCTCGGATGTGATGTGGTGAAATTAAAAATCGATACACACAAGAAACGCCAGTACCGTAGGGTCACGTTTTATCTTACTTAACCACTTTTCTGTAAGTAAATATGTCTAAACCTAAATGGAGTCATGTCAACTACTTACTTACTATCAGGTTCGAGAGATAGAGTCAGTATGGATTGGTAGCCCACTTATATTCTATGTAAAGTTAGAGAAGCAGTAGACTCCTTATATTATATTTCTATGTACATAAGATTACAAGTTTACGGATTAGATCTACGTATATTTCCGTATCAGCGGATGTTTATTGTTAATTTGAAATTATTACGTTTGAGGTTTTTTAAGACTTTTCTTGTGTAGATACAGAAGTCGTTTGCATTGGCTACTACCATAGATAGCACAAGAACTAGATGTCGCATGCAGTACCAAAAAAGTATATAAAATTTATATGTCTGGCTGGTCCATTCCGGAATGGACCACACATGTATACGTCGAGTGATTCATTCATTTTGCTCGTATCTGAAGTGTTGAGGAGGTCGACCAAATGTACACAAAACTGCCATTATAAAAACATTTGCTTTCGGTAAATTTCATTCAAGAATGCACTACCAATTTCACAGCCTGTATACTCTGCTCTAGTATGCCATGTGACATCTAGCTCTTATGCCATCACATGCTACACAGTAAAAAATTTCTTGAATTTTACTTCAATTATAGTAGTAAAATTTTACAAAGCAGAGTAGGAATTTTATAAATTGATATTAAAATTTACGCATTTGTGTGTAAAATATATAAAATGCTTAATTTTACTAATTCTAATTGGTAAAATTCAACTTAAACCTGTAAAAGTACGTATGTTTTTGTAAATTTTATATTAGTTCTTTAAAATTGCTTTCATGGATAGTAAAATCCAATTCTTATGCTTAAAATTACTATGGTTTTCTAGAAATTTCAAGTACGGCATAATATTTTTCAGACAAATTGAGACAAGGCTTATAGCGTCACCACAGATTTGTTAAAATCGTGATGGGATGCAGAAGTATTTTTCATTGTGTGGTTATAGGTATTTGTGTTTTCAATGAAATTTATATAATAAAAGTGAGTGACACTTTAACAAATATGTTCAAGTGTAGTTTGTGTAACTTTTTGTCCAAGGAAAACAAAATATATAACAAACATTTATATGTGCATCGCAATGAAAAAAATGCAAGTTTTCAGTGTCTGTTTGGAAATTGCTTTCAGTGCTTTAAAAATTATGATTCATTTAGATCTCACCTGAATAGAAAAATTTACGCAGAAAATGCAGTATTATTGGAAAGTGCAAAATGAACAAATTATTTGTCCTATGTCGTTTTGTAGAAATTCAATTACTTTGGGCTATAAAGAGATGGAGGGCAGTTTAATGTCACCTCGAAATTCTCAATTAATAACTAGTATGATGCAGAGGAATCACTATTTGAATCGGCCAGAAAAATCGCAAAATAAAAGCAATATTCCCCTAAAAATGAGAAGATTTTCCAGAAATTTTGAAAATACTTGTAAAAACTGGGATCCCGATGAAAAGATAAATACAAATACAGAAGAAATTGCACAAATAAAAGAAACTTTAATAAGATTTAGTAAACAAGCAACTTTTACCAAAGATGAGTATAATAGAATACAGTTATTCAATTTTTCAACAACTTAAAAATAATACCCAGTTTTGGGGATATAAAGGATAATTGGCCCTTACTTTTGAGAAAAGAATTTGTCTTTAGGCATTTTGAGAGTCTAACAAAAAAAAAATATCTGATATCATCTTAACATTTTATATATATATATAAGTCCAACAAATCATTAAATTTGGGTAAACTAAGAAGCCAAGAATATTAAACAAAATAAACAAAATACGAACGAAGGATATTCTTATTGCTCTGGCTATTTTGTGTCACTATTTTCAAGAAAATTAGGACTTCTTATACAAAATTTATGAAGTAAGTATAAAATATTTGTATGCGATAGAAATGCAAACAATTTTAGTTATTTATTTATTTTTAATTTGGTGCTCAATATTCAGATATTGGTGCTCCAAATAATTCTCCTTGGTGTGCAGTCTTCGGTAAATTTCTTTATCGTAATCAATTCTTATAAACTATTTTTTTTTTTTTTAATACAAATATAAAAGCAAGTGACGAGCGACATCATAGCTTTTCTGGAAACCCAGCATGGTCAACTGAAACAACTGAAGTTGCCCTCAAAATTAATAGGGCATAATAATGGTGGAGAAAAAGGATGAGAAACCAGCCGAATCTTTTGAATATTTAGTACGTATATTGGTAATTTAATATATTCCCACTCCTTCCTTTCTATTTCTGCTTCTAAAAATGCTGACATGAAGGCTTTATCTCTTAGAAAATATCTATGTACATTCTAAGATTCAATGGCAATTATATTGTGGACGAGAGAGACTTTGTTCAGAAAGACCAGCCTTTTCTTACTGGAAAGCCATGACACAGACACTAATACATGTTAGACCAAAGTGGTCCTAATATAGTTGTTTGCCGTGGTTCTGAAATATAAATAAGATGGAAGTGCTTTTTGCGTTTTTATATGAAAATTACAGTTATCATTGGTATTTTGTTTGTTTGTTTGTTTTACATATGGGGTGACTGAGGACGTTAATTGAATTCTAAAGGAAAAAGTCTAGAATAACTGGAAAGGCTGGCTTGGCATTCACGGACTTCATCTGCTCTAAAAATTTTACTTGAGCAGCAACGCTTGATCTGGTTATAAGGTAGGAAGCAGATCTTTCTTTGAAGTTCATGTTGTCTGTTGTTAGGGTGTTTACACATATGACGGCAGAATCAGTGCGCGCCGCTACAATTGCCATACGTATTTCGAACTTTTCGGCCCAGCGATCAGAGAGGTCTCATCAGTGTGGTTATCTCTGAGGATACGTCTCTGATCGCTGGGTCGAAAGGTTCGATATTTTTTCTGCATCTCAATGTATTTTGTAAATTCATTGGAAAACACGTATTTTTCCAATGAATTTCAGTCTTATAAAGACGAAATATTTCCAGCTTATATGTATTTCTATATTGCTATCCCGATTCTGTTGTCAGGCTTACGACCACAAATTGCGCTGGAATCAAACAGTTTTTTATTCTGGTGCAATTCAGTCGGCGCAAAACGCTTAGTTTTTTTGTTTTTTAGGTTCAAGTATGCGTTTATATTTTACATTAGAAAAAATAATGGAAAAGATAGTAAAAAGTCAGCTTGAAAAATATATAGAACTAAATAATATTCTAACAGAGCAACAGTCAGGATTTCGTAAAAATCGCTCATACGAAACGGCTATAAACTGGGCATTGATTGACTGGAAAGAAGATACCAGCAAAGGCAGACACGTGATCTTAATATTTCTGGATACGAAGAGAGCTTTCGAAACCATAGACAGAGATATCTTAATAAGAAAACTCAGGCGATATGGGATACATGGAAAAGAGCTCAAATGGTTTAAATCTTATTTTACCAATAGATTTCAAAGATGTAAAGTAAATGGAACAAAATCGGAAAAACTATTAAATAAATTAGGAGTTCCTCAAGGATCAATATTGGGAGCGTTGTTATTCATTCTATATATTAATGATATTAATGCGGTGTTAGAAAAATGTAAAGTGAAGTTATTCGCGGACGATGCCTTAATTTACCTTAGTGCAAAAGATGACGTAAGATCTACAATAAATACGGTGGTTGATGAGTTAAACAAGCTGTGTAAATGGTTAAAAATGAACAAACTTAAATTGAATACAACGAAAACCAAATATATGTTACTGAACGGAGTGTATGATGGTGAATTAAAATTAGAAGGGAAAATCATCGATCAAGTCTATGAGATGAAATACCTAGCTGTAGTAATTGATAGTGAACTAAAATTTAGTCAGCATATAGACAGAACATGTAAAAACACAGCAGATATTGAGCTCTTCAGCTCCAACATGGCTAATATATCAGACAATGAACTCTTCAGCTCCTGCTAAGATATATCAACTCTAGACATTCAGCGTTTAGCTCTAACCTGGTGGATTTTTAAGGCATTGAGCTTCTTAGCTTACAAATAAAATTCATTGAAGTATAAGAAAGTTTGATAAAACGTCCCCATTTTTATAGCAATTTTTAAGAATTAATAAATTAATAGAAAACGTATTGCCAACTGCTTAAAATAAAAATCTTGTTGACATCAAAGTGAACACTTTGTTCAACTCTGTCCTCCAGCAACAAAAAATAACAAAGCTGATATCTCCACTACGAATGAGAACTAACTCTTTCTTCAGTCATCTACTTGTAGAAACATTATCCAAATAAATGCAAAAATTATATTCGAAACCGGTGTCCACGAAATTTCATATTTGATGGAATAGATTTATTTTACCTGTCATCTTATAAAAGATAAGAAAACACTTTTTGTTTTTTCCACAACGTACATATATATACAGGGTGGGCCAAAAGTCACCATGGGGTTTAAAAATTTAATAACTTTTTCGTTTATATATTTTTTTTATTTTTTTTTTAGATTCTATAAATAACATCTGGAGAATAAATAATGGAGAGATTCACAACTGAACAAAGAACCAGAATAATAGAATTTTATTACTTAAATCAGCGATCAATTATTTTAACGCAAAGACCATATCGTCGCCATTTTAACGTCAGAATTTCGCCCTCTGAAGCCATGATTCGTTGCTTAGTTGATCGTCACCACCAACATGGCACCGTAAGTGATTTGCCTCGAACCGGTAGACCGCGTATAATTCACACTGCGGAAAATATTGAACATGTAGAGCAAAGTGTTAACGAAACACCGGAAACATCTACCAGAAGGCGTTCTGCTCAGCTAGGGATGTCTCGTACGTCACTACGGCGCATTTTAAAAAAAAGATTTACTGTTATTCCCATATAAGGTGCAATTGGTGCAAGAATTGAAACCCGCAGATCATCGGCAACGTCTAAATTTTGCAGTTAAATTTCAACAGTTGGCCAGAAATGAAATCAACTTTATTGAAAATCTGATTATGAGTGATGAAGCTCATTTTCATCTGAATGGCTTTGTTAATAAGCAGAACTGTAGGTTCTGGGGTTCTGAAAATCCAAGAGCCATCCATCAACGCCAATTGCACCCCATTAGGTGTACAGTATGGTGTGGCATTACATCTGAAAATATCATTGGGCCTTACTTCTTCGAAAATGAAGATGGAAGTGCTGTAACCGTAAATGGAGAGCGGTATCGGTTTATGATAGAAAATTTATTACGTCCTGCTCTTGAAAACAGACCTGAGATGTGGTTTCAGCAGGATGGAGCCACTGCCCACACTGCCCGAGACACAATGGCACTTTTAAGGAAAATTTTTGGACAGCGAATAATTTCAAGAAATTCGGAAATTAATTGGCCAGCGCGTTCGCCAGATTTGTCAGCACCCGACTATTTTCTTTGGGGTTATTTGAAGGAGCGAGTATATGTGAACAAGCCTCAAGGCCAACATTGTTGCAGAAATTCGAGCGCTACAGCCACAAATGTTGAAAGATGTTATGGAAAATGCTCTAAAAAGAGCCCATCATTGCGAAGCTAATAACGGCGGTCATTTAAGTGACATTATTTTCCATACTTAGCGTAAAAAAATTTCCATTTTGTATATTTTATAATGAAAAAAAAAAAAAAAAAAAAGATATATAAACGAAAAAGTTATTAAATTTTTAAACCCCATGGTGAGTCTTGGCCCACCCTGTATATATATATTATTTTTACATTTAATGTAACCGCCAATGTGTTTCACTCTATCAGGACATCTTCAAGGCTCATGTTATTCCCTAGATAAAATCTAAAGGATGTACTTAGTTTCCCATTCCGTTTGTAACACCTAGAAAGCAAAGTAGAGCAAAATGGAGTGGACACCCATGCATAAAATTAAAAGTTATTTTGATTTTTGCATATCCGCTGTCCGTCTGTCTGCCTGTCCATCCTGGAGAACGCGTATACTTCCAGACCTGAAAATTTGCACAAGGGCTTTTAACAAGAATAGTAAAATTAAGAAAATGGGACAAATCGGGTAACTCCTTTGTCATACAAAAATTTCGAATTTCACTACATATTTGGACACTACCTAAGAACGCGTCAACGTATAGAGATCAAATTTTGTAGATAGTGTTTTCATGAAAATAGTAAATATAATTTCAAAAATGGACTAAATCAGGCAACCCCTTTTTTGTGTTGCCATATCAAAATTTAGGATTTTTATGTATCTGTGAAAACGATCAGTTCTATACGGTTTTAATGTACTAAAAAGTTCTTCAGAATATGAAATCCTTTAAAATTGGATATAACCATTTTTGCTGTTCGACAAACCGTTCTAGAGACATATTCAAAAATCAGTTCAAAAATCAAACTTGCGCAGATAGGTGACCATACGAAATTACAAACGAGCATTCACCTAAAAATTGGTCTTACGTTAGACTAATTCTAGCTTGTTGATTTGTTGAAAAGGTTTAATTTCAAAATTTACGACTATAATCAACAAACTTCAGATTTTCCCTCACTTTTGTCGTTCAATATAAAAACTTTTTTTGTATTAGCTTCCATCAAAAATAAGAACTCTAGGTAGGCACAGGCATGCAGGCAAGTGTTAGGAAAAAATTTGTTAGATTTGTAATTTCTCAGCAACTTTTAGATATTATGCAAAAAAAAATGCTGCTAATTTACATATAACAACGTCAGAATTGAAAATTCCCGCAATGAATAAATTGTCTAAAGACAAAACAAAACACATCTCTACCGCAGTCAGAGTTCTATTTAAACTTTAAAATTGATTTTATTTGATTCCCTCAAGTGATTTTAAAAAGTGCAAAATTTAAAAAATCGTCTAATTCTTCATTGAATTTCAACAATCGAAAAAAAAAATAAGAAAAACAAAAAGAACCAGGAAAATGGAAAATCTCATTTTCCTAAGAGTCAATAAACTTAAAACGTGAAAATTCTGTGAGATTTTAGGGAAAGAAATGAATTCCTCGTGGAAACATTTTTCAATTCCATTTGCATCCCGCGATGATGGATGTTGATTTCAATGAAGGTTTCCAGCAATTCCACATCAGAGGTATTAAGCCTCACCACAATGCAAATCTGGCAGAGAAGCCAATTCCATTCATGGAAACTATGCAGTCTGCACCTCCCAGGTGGCATGGAAAATGTGCATTGTGGACCTCCCCAGTGGGAGTGGCATGGTTTATTATGTTTGACACTCTTCGTTCAGACTTCATTCAATATTTGTTTGTGTGTTTGTTTGTTTATTTAGCTTTTTTTTTGTCAGATAAATGAGTTTGAGTTAACCGAATGGGAAATCAATTTTTGATCTGTGACATCTATATAAAGGTTTTTTTTACTGAAATTCAAGCCACAGTGTGTACATTTTGCTATTATACTTTATTTATCAAATCGTTCACCAAGTTGGTAAAATATCCGTTCTGAGTTTATACAAATATTGACTATATTTGGTCCAGTAACGCACCCAGGATTTGGCTTTCGGGGGGGACCATAGGTGTCTCAAGTCCTAACAAGTCAGAAAAATAGGGCCTTAAAGTCGCGTCCTGCACCCATCTGAGAACTTAAGGACTGCTATTGTAGATTAAAAGGTTTTATTTTATTTTATCGGACTTTGTAATAATATACAGACCACATTTTATACATAATTTGTAAATTATGTTTAGAAAACTGACTTTCTGCAGGGGGACCGGTCCCGTTCGCCCCCCCCCCTCTCGGTACGCCACTGATTTGGTCAGTTAATTTCTCTTAACTAACAAAAAAAATTGTTGTGTTCTTTCATGATTCGCAACCATATCATTTTTTTCTTCCTTCTTCACTTCCCTTAGGACTATCCTACACATCGCATCTTCAATTCAAGACTTTGCTTCAGTTTCTTGAAATACATATTTTCACTATGCGAGGTGATTACTGCCGTCTACCGCTTATCTGGAAAAGCGCTCCAAGTTATGGAGTGTCTGTGAAACTTGTCCTAGATGGGAGATCCCTTTGTTCTTCTAGAAATTACGCCATTTTAAAAGTTCTTTAAGCGAAAAAACGCAATTAACTCAATATCTGTAGCCATTCAAAAGTTGTATGAAAATTTCTAGATTCTAAGCTTTTTCTTGAAATCAGAGATTTTGGACAGCAGTTCCAAGCTGATGAGTATTCCGTAATTAGTCGCAATCCTCCCAAATTTCTTGCCACAATTGCTTGCGTGATTTTACTGCAATCCAATAAACGATTGTTGTTTTTAAATGACCCCATAATAAAAATCTATTGAATGGAGATCAGGAGATCTCGCATACCAGGAACATGATCCGTCGAAGCCAATTTATCTGGAGTAATGAGCTCCGCCAAAAAAATATCCTACTTCAAGCAAGAAGTGGATACCCAAAAGTAAAGACCCACGAAGGAATTAAAAAATTACCTTTTATCATACAAAAGTCGGCAACTTAAGGTTCCAAGAATCGACAAAACAATACTTTTGTACATAGTTTGGTACACGAGCGTATACCTGTTCTACTGAATTTGTCTGGTATTAAGCATTAGATTTATTTTATTTTGTCAAGCTGGATATTCAGTCTTACATTCTTGGCCAGTATCAGCAAGACCCCCTTTGTTATTCAAACAAAAGAAGAGTATACCTCAAGGCTCTATACTGAGCCCGCCATTATTTTCTGTATGTATTTATATAAATGATCAACCAAATATTATTACTGATTCTTAATAAAACCTATATGAGTATGCTGATTATTTGGGTTGGCTATACTTAAACTTATATAATACGCAGGATAATTGCTACCCAGGTGAAACTAAACCGAATTGGACTTTATTGCAAAATACATATAGTTTGAAGGGTATAAAATAAATAAAATAATAACAAAAAGAATCAAATGCGGTTGTAAAGTGGATCCTTGTAGCTCTCCGCAAATCTATACAAAGAAAAAGTGATCTATATCACTAACAGAAAATGTTGAATGAAAAAATGCCGCAGTCTTAATAATGAGAATTAGCAGTGAGCCTTTTATGATTAATTCTTCTTCTTCTTTTTATGATTAATTATGAAGAATTATTTGACAAAACTGGTAAATGTGTTTTTTTTTCTCTTTTTTTTTCACAAGCGTTGTGCCAAAGTAGCTGAAGCATTTTTTAAGCTGATTGAGTCAAGTGCTGACATTTGCTGGAAGTGCCCCGGCTGTGATAATATGTCTCTCGATTCAGTGATCGACAAATTATCACTTATGTCAGATGAAATTAATTCTTTAAAAATTTAATTTCCAAATGAAATAACTTCTTTAAAATTGCAAGTGAATAATCGCAATAATGCGTCACCCAACAATGTAGAGATGACCGTTAACTCATCTGCAAAATTGAATGCTGTTAAGTCTGTGTCATCGGATGGTATAAGTAAATCTGCTAACTCCAACTGTAATTCTATACCATTTACTGACCAAACTACAACAAAGTCATCATCTGCTGCACACGATGATGCTGATTTCTTTATTATCAATAACATGAAACTATTTGCATATTTCGCGTTTTCATGCTAGTACTACGGAAGAGAGATTTATGAATTATGTTGCTGCAAAGACGGATATTAAGCCCGAATTACTTAAATGTAAACGCCTTGTAAAAAAGCACATGGACCTTAAGTCATTGCGTTTTACAAATTTCAAATTAGGTGCAGGTACCTGAGAACTTAATTCCTAAAATGCTCGTTTCAGGTGTTTACGTGCGAAATTTTTTAAAAATATCAAAAAACTTGCCAGAAATAAAAACTGGGAGTGTGAGTCAGTTAAATAGTTGAAGTGGATTCTTCTTCTTACTGCTCGTGTGTGATAAATATTTGTTTTATCCTTCTTCCGTTTTCTTGCAAAAGTCTTATGCAATTAATCACAATAATCATTATTTGAACATATACAGAGTGCGGCAAAAAGATCTGGCGGTCTTTGCCGCCGTACTGTTGAGCGAGCAGGTGGTGGAAGGTAATGGGTACAGGCGCGTTCCAGAGCTCACACGTGGATATTTTTGGTAGCCGTGGGGCAGTGATCGGGCGAGCCGTGCGCTTGTTGTCGAAGCGTTTTTTAAAAGTGACGATTCCTGCGTTGCTGCTCAGCAGCAGTTCCATACGCGTTTTAATGTGGGTCAAAGAGGAAGATCTCCAACTCGTAGCACAATTCTGTTATGGGTGAGTAACTTCAGAGCTACCGTTTCAACGTTAAAACGAAAGTCGATAGGCCATCCAACGTCAGCCCGGATGCCAAAGAATATCGATCGAGTAAGAGAAGCTCTGAAAGCCAGTCCAGATATTGAAGAACTTCCTGATCCCTGAACTTCAGAGAAATCGTTTAGTGCGCAGGAGCCTGTGGTTCCTGCGGGATGGGACAACTGGCCATACAGCCAATGAGGTGATGGACTTTTTGAGAAGTAAGTTTCGTGGCCAAGTCATCACGCATTTTGGGGACATTGCATGGGCAGCTCGCTCCCCAGACCTTAGCATTTGTGATTTTTTCTTCTGTGGGTTCCTTAAAGCAAGAGTTTACACAAACCAATCCCGCACAATGGACATACTGAAAGCGGCCATAGGCCAAGAAATCGCCAACCTGTCTCCTGCAATGTTAGAGATGTTGTAGGACAGCTTCAGTGCCAGACTGGAAGAATGCTTGATCAAAGAAGGACGTTATCTGCAGATCTTAAACGGATGAAATCGGTCATTCTGATGATATTTTCATTAATTTACATGAACACCCTTCTGTAATAAGCAATAAAATAATTTGTATCACTTTCAATTTTTGCGTTGTTTTTATTTTAAAACCGTCAGATCTTTTTGCCGCACCCTGTATTATCAAAATATTCGTGGATTAAGAACTAAGTTATGGGACTTTCACCTGCCTGGTTTGGAAAATAATTTCGATGGCATTGTAATTACTGAAACTGGGCTCAACGATGCTGTATTTTCTGGTGAATTGTTTCATCTATTCCAATATGTATGTCAAGGGCTACCTTCGCTGCCAGCGATATGGCGTAGACTTCAGCCTGGAAGACAGTGGTGCGTCTGCCAAGTGAGTACTCCATTCCAATATCAGGCTCAGGAAAGTAGACACCCGCCCCAGCTCACTCATTAGTAAGAGAGGCGTCGGTGCAATTTTTTAGAGCAGATCGGAAAAGCCTCGATAAAGCATTTCACTCAGTCCACGATTCCCTTCCAGGAAAGCTGACAGAGAAGCGATTCTCAAACCGAAGCTCAGGAACCATCGCATCACGTGGCATACTGGCCAGGGGGGTTTCCAAGTCCAGGCCGTACGCTAGAGATTAATGAGAAGAACCAGTCCAACCGTCCCCCCAACATCCCCATGAGCGAAATCTCCATGCATCCCTTTTGGCATCTGCCTGAATGACTAGATCCAGGGGTGGCAGATTGAATAGGATTTCCAGAGCAGCAGTAGCCGAAGATCACATGGAGCCTGTAATTCCCAAGCAGGCGTGCGTTTGCAGGCCTGCCAGCTTACGGATCGCAGTCACCACAAGCGTCCTCGGCCACCATACATAGGAGGCATATTTAAGTATGGGTCTAACGATCGTGGTGTACATCCAGTGGACGATCCTCGGTCTCATGACCCATGTGCAGCCAAAGGTTCTCCTGCATTGAGGTAAGACGCTCGTAGCTGCATTAACTTTTTCCTCTACGTGCAATCCCCATGTCAAGTTCGAGTCGATGAAGACTCCAAGTTGCTTGACATGAGGAGAGAGTTCCAGAGTGTGTCCAAAAGGCTTAGGAAGAACAAAGTACCCAACTTCACGGAGAAGAGCACCAAGCTGGACTGTGTTAACTGCCATGGCGGGTGCACCAGTCCCTAACAATGTTGGGGCCACGTTGCATGAAGACAGGCAACAGTCATGATGTGCCTGGAAATGAGCACAGGTAAGTTATCCGCATACGCTTCACATGAGAATCCCACGTTTTTCAGCACCATGATAAGTGAGTCAAGCAACATACACCAGAGTACTGAAGAAAGCACGCCACCTTGCGCGCAGCCTCTCTGTACCAGCACACTGAGAGAAACTCGACCTCCCACCTCCACAGTTAAGTATCGTCGTCTTAACATTTGGTCGATCCATCGTACTACAAGGCGGTCAACACCATGTCGACGAGCTGCCTCACAAAGCGATTCGGGCGTGGCCCTGTCAAAAGCCCCCTCGATGTAAAAAAAGGCTCCCAAGGTAAGCAGTCCACGATCCAGTCCCCGCTCGCTGCGAGTGAGCATTAAATGGAGAGCCGTCTCTGTAGTTCTGCCTCTCCGATAAGCGTATTTTGAAGTATTTAAGGGAGAAGACTTTAGGGCTACTCCCTGGATATATTCATCCACAAGCATCTCTAGGCACTTCAAAAGAAATAAGAGGTTTACTGTTTACTGAACACCCTTGATGTCCATATAAGAAGCCTTATCAGGTTTCGGAGCGAAGGCAACCCTTACCTTCCCGCATACCTCAGAGACATATCCAAAAGCGATACATGCCCCGAAAATTGAGTCAATATATGGAGCCAGCACAACGCTGTCTGCCTTCACAAGGACAGGCAAAATACCGTCTGGACCTGGGACTTAAAAAGCCGAGAAGGATGAAATTGACAATTTCACCTTCTCTACATCAACTATCTTGGCAGCAGTGGAGCAATCGGGACCAGTGTAGAGAGGTTGGGGACACAACTGCAGGTCTTCTTCAAGCCTACAGTCTGGCAAATGCGTCGAGAGAAGAAGTCTACAGGCTTCATCCTTCGATGCCGTAAAAGAGCCATCTGGCTTTTTTAGAACAGTAAGCCTGGCCCAAGGGGTCCTCCTAAGAGCCCTGAACAGCGTAACTGGTTCTCGGTAGCCATCAAACTACTCGCAAAAGTATACAAAGGCCTGCCGTTTTGATTTCCTAACAAGCCTCTTGTAATTAAGTTGAAAAAACTCTTTCTGCAAACGAAAAATCTTTAAAAAAAATTTCATTGCTAAAAGAGGGCGATAAATATAAGCAGGAACCGTATAATCGTCAGTACGGCCTGGTTCCTGCCTTCCGTATACGCCAAAGCAAACAGCCAAGCTGACCTCATATATAGACTTAAAATAAGTTTTAAGTGTGAATTATATGAGGCGAAATACTTGAATGCCTAGCAAGATTTAGCTCTATGCGGGACTAGCATTTCATAGAGTTTTGCTATGAAAATTCATAGCGAAATAAGTCAATATGAATTGACTTGCTAGGCATTCAAGTAAATACGTAGTATTTCGCCTCATATAATTCACACTTAAAATTTATTTTAAGTTTATATATGAGATAAGCTTGGCTGTTTGCTTTGGCGTATACGGCAGGCAGATACCAAGCCGTACTGACGATTATACGGTTCCGGCTTATATGAAACGCCCTCTTTTTGCAATGAAATTTCTTTTTTAAAGATTTTTCGTTTGCATAAAGAGTTTTTTCAACTTAATTCTCGAGCTGCATACTTAGCAGCAAACTGAGTCAATTCATATTGACTTATTTCGCTATGAATTTTCATAGCAAAACTCTTGTAATTACTCTTAGTCCCGCGGTAGAACCGCCAGTCTTCCTCCCAGCCAGTCCTCCTGGCCTTATTAAAAAGCCTCTGGGAGCCTTGCGGAGCTCACTAAGACTACCTTTCCACCACGGCAAAGGTGTCCTTCCAATGTCCGTGCTAATGGGGCAGCAAGCTTCGAAAGCCGCAGTCACAGCGGACTGAAGCATCGCCTTCTCCAAGGCGGCAATACTCCTGATTTTCTCTGCTATAGAGGCGAGCGTGGAAACTTGTACGTATGTAATGGATATTACCCCCTCATTAGGAGAAGAAAATCCAGCCAAGTTCGAGGTATGCCCCGGTTTGTTACCTGGTAGCTTTTACGGGCTTTGCGGAACGCTAACGAGAGTATAACCCAGCTCTTTTTTAAACACACGCAAGTCCATTTGGTCCATTATTATATTTCTAAGGGTATCTGCTCCATATTCAAGACAACCAGCCGTGATTGCCATGTCGAAGAATTGCATAATTACAAGCAAAGTAAATTTTTTGGATTTATAAAAATTCGATAGTACTCCAGCATTTGATCAAGAAATCTACGCCTTCCATTCCTCTATTATACATGTGCATAATCCCAGGTCTATCGACTTCAGTGTATCGCTTTTCCTTTTTTGTTATACCGCTGCACTTTATCCAGCACGTCTTTTCCAACAGAATTTGTTGTCATACCATTTCGTGACAACTACTTTTCTGTCACGGCTAATCACCTGTTCCGCACAGCCACGGCTTTTCTTTCGCATCTCTGCATCAGTCGGTAGAGATGGAATCTGAAATCGATTGACACGAAATGTTCCAGCAGCGAGTATTTTTCTTTTCGCAAGAATTTCCAACAGTGAGTACGTTGTGAAGAAGTTGTTTGTGTGGAATTTATGACCTACCAAATCTCGTGGTACTCGCTTCAATAACTGGAGAGCAATAGCCGTGTTGAAACCAAGTTTTTCCAGTATTCCAGCCTTGATAGGCAATGAAATCGTACTTCATTCAACTTTTACCGCATATCAGATAGAGTTTTATACCCCATGGACATGGCTTGCCTTGCATATATTCTTTCATTTAGAGACGTCCTTTGAACGGTATAATCTGCTCATCGAACCAAAGTGTTTCTTCCAATTGGTGCTCCAACAAACGTTTTCAAACTGTATCCATGCTCGTTCAATCGTTCGTCCTCTAATCCATCGTCCATGTCTGACAACCCCGTCACAAGCTACAACATTTCTTCTTCAGTAAGAGGTTTGCGATGATCCATTTAACGTTAAAAGAATTTGCATTAAAACGTTTTTACAATTAATTTTAAGGGGATCCCAAAGTCATGAACACTAGAGTCTACATCGATAGTGAAAGGCTTAAAGCCAAATTCCAAAGATTTTACCGATATAGGCGCACTTAAAGTTCTGCTTGCAAGATCTGAATACTCGTCTGCCGTTTGGTGTCCCTTTTATGATGTTCACATTAATCGTATCGAGTCTGTACACAAGTCATTTACTCGTTCTGCATTATATAAATTAAATTAAAATCATGACAATATGCCATGTTACCGTGTAAGATGTTTGGTTTTGGGTTTATCAACTCTTCAGTTTGACGTGAAATGAACTGTGCTACTTTTGTAAGAGATACTTTATCTTATAGAATTAATTCTTCTGAACTTTTGTCTTTAATCTCCTTTTATGCACCTGTGAGACCAATACATAGAACAAATTGTATTTTAATCTGCATTTATTAATTTTACAATGCCTTGGGAATTATATAAATCAACTATTTATGAGATTGCTAGTCGCTTTGTTTACATTTTGAATTAATATAATCATTAAACACGTTTTATTTAGATATTATTATTTCCCTTATACATATGCTCATTATTACTTTTGTATTTTGTAAGTTATATGTGCTAGTCTGTAAGATAATCTTTATCGATAGACGTATGAAGAAACAAATAAGTAAATAAAATTAAATAAATTTTAAATTTATGTGTTATATTTTAAGCAAACTTTTATTATACTCAATGTGGCTTTCTTCATATTTCCCAACCCAATTTTTTCCTCTCTCAAATTTTACATTCTGTTCAGTTGAAATAGGCACTTACCTATATACAATATTTACATTCAGGAAAATCAAAAAGTTTAAAACAACAAAAAGGTTTATAAATGGGACAATCCTTTCAATATATATTACATTAATTTTGGTTAACAGTAAAAAGTAAAGGAAATTCCAAAACATTTCATATCTGCCCTTCTGTATCCCCTCCCCCTCAATT
Source organism: Dioctria rufipes (assembly GCA_963924295.1). Lineage (NCBI taxonomy): Eukaryota > Metazoa > Arthropoda > Insecta > Diptera > Asilidae > Dioctria > Dioctria rufipes. The sequence continues at coordinate 49,479,257 of OZ002744.1, read as the reverse complement.
CAAAATTCTGTGGGTTAAGGACTAAAAAGTACATGTAGTCTGCTTCCACCCAATGAAGTGTGTGTTAGCTCTGTTTGATTTTGTAAAGTATGTAGGTACATAAATATATTTCATAAATGTATGTAAATTAAATATAAATGTATATCAGTATATACGACTGCCGAAAATTTCTTTGTACTTTGAAGATTTACACAAACCAAACTTTCGAAATTACCACAGGGGTTCTCCGAAGAACAAGTTCAGACACGCAAAACATTTATTTTATGATTGGTTCTAAGAATTCAGTGAACCGATAAACTTCAAGACACTTCTGTTGGTCGAACAACTGCTGCTGGACTTAAGTTTTTGTCCATTTTCATCTTAAATGTGACCACCATCTTAAATTTGTTGAGAAATTTGAAATCTTAATTAAATATTTAGTCTGTTGTTGAAGTACTTAATGAAAGGTTTGATAAAATAATTTTAAGAACTATTTGTCATTATACAAAAAACAACCTAGAATCGATTTAATCTCATTTATTATGTTTATATCTATATCTGCCAATGCTGTGCCAAAGTGGCATCTACGTAAGAAAAAACTCTAGCGGCATAAGAATCTGACAATTATTTTGATCAAATATTACTCTCATAACATAGGAATATATATATTTTGGCGACAGCGTCATCTAGTGCACAAAATTAGTACCCTGTTACTAGTTTTTCTTGTTCTATTAATGAAAATATCTGCTAATAGTTATATTATTGACTTTAAAAAACTATAAGATGGAAAAACGAAATTTGTCATGATTTTACCGTCAAAGATAACGGGTACCAAGATGGAATAAACATAAAAATGATGAGAATTTCGGACCGGAAATGAGTATTCCAAATTGCTCAAATGTCAATGATGTCATACATTTGTTGAACAGGATTTTAGTTTACTGGTTTGGTGCGTGCGGGAGGGGTCTGGAAAAAGAAACCAACATTAAATAGCTTTGCACAGCTGCTAGGGTCAATGTACTCTTCTGACCTATGCACAGCTGCTAAGGTCAACTGATTTTTCTGTTGCTACCTGCACAGCTGCTAAGGTCAATGTACTTTGGTTGCTATGCGCAAGGTAAAATAATTTGTTGTTGCTGTGCGCAATTCAGAGGCAATATAAGTCGCAGACCAACTTAAATTTTTCTGTTTTTTTTTCGTATCCAGCTTTCATAGATTTGGTAATAAAATAGAATTATTAACAAATTTATTTTATCTTACGTATCGGCTAAGATAAAGATATTTATTCTGGGTCTCGACTGGAATAAAATTTACTAACCTAATAACTTTATCTTGAGTAGCGACTGAGATAAAGATAGTTATTCTGGGAAGCGACTAGAATAACACATACTAACTCAAACCTTTATCTTGGGTCTCGACTGAGATAAAGATATTTATTCTGGGTACCGACTAGAATAAATACAACTAATACAACTTTGCTTTGGGTCTCGACTGAAGTAAAGTATCTTGTTCCAGGGAACGACTAGAATAAGATCATTACTGACACACAAACTTTGTTTTGGGTCTCGACTGAAACAAAGTAGAACACGACTAGAACAAGATAATCACTAACTGTCTATTTACCAACGCCACGCAGTCGATTCCATAAATTGTTTTTTATTTAAGTTGATACATAAGTGAGCTTTTAGTTATTAAGTGACATAGTCGATATTATAAGTATCTTAAGTTTATGTTAGTGAATGTGTAATCTCTGAACTATATCTCCCTCTGAATTTGGAATAGTGTAGCAAATGTGACGTATTGTGAAATAAACCACTAACTTTAAGTATTCATTGGCGTTCTTGTTTACAGTCCCCATTCTTACTTATATTTTTCTTGATTATTCTCAGAACATTTTATGATTTCCAAACAGCTACTACAAAAATCATATAAATAAATTTTTGATTATTCCGAAATTAACTCTAAAATTCGAAGAAGTAAATTAAAAAACTAAATCTTATAAGTCAGAGAAATAATGGATAAAGAAGAATTTTTTTAAAAACTTTTATTTTTACCGATTCTAAATCAAATTAATAAATACTAGAAGAAAAAACAACCGCCTCGTCCAGGGTTTGAAACTGGGACCTTCCGCTTACCGGGCGACTGCGCTTACCACTGAGCTAACGAGACAGATGACTTTCCCTCTTGCATTTATCAATTTGTTACTAGCCTACTAAGACACGATTTGCTTTCAGCTGGCATTAACCAGTAACGATGAAAGCGCACAAATAAATTGTAAATTAAATTTTTATTTAATTTTTCCCGGACGGGAATCGAACCTACACTTGTTAGAATCAGTCAATGATGGATAAAGAAAAATTTTAAGAAAATCATCTGTTTCGTTAGCTCAGTGGTAAGAGCAGTCGTCCGGCAAGCGGAAGGTCCCGGTTTCAAGCCCCGGACGAGGTGGTTGTTTTTTCTTCTTGTATTTATTAAATTTGATTTAGAATCGTTAAAAATAAAAGTTTTTAAAAAAATTCTTCTTTATCCATCATTGACTGATTCTAACAAGTAAAGGTTCGATTCCCGTCCGGGAAAAAATAAACAAAGAAATAAATTATTTGGTTTAAAAAAAATTATTCCAGAAACCAAATAATTTAATTTCTATGGTTGATGGCACCTCAGTAGTGTCAAATTTTACAGTATGAATTATGTCCATCTAAATAGAATACATTAATACAGTATGCTTCTGTTGTGGAAGCATTTACCGAAATAGTAACTTCTTTAAATTAAATAAGGACGTTATTCAAAACCAACTTTTTTGACTTCGAGTGTACTAACACTTTGCGAAGTCATAAAACTATTCATAGAATAGGTGCCGTATACTTCACAGTTAGAAACATTCCCATACAATACCTATCTAAATTGGGTTAAATACATTTGGTGGCATTATTTAATGTCAACGACATAAAACAAGAAGATTACTATCTTAGAATATAGAGACAATAGGAAGTGTTGATACCTGTAAAAGTCGTATGCATGAGCGTGAATTTTTTCAGGGTACCGTGAACTAGGTCCGCATTATATTGAAGAAAGAGACAAATGTATTCTCAGCTGTCAAACAAAGTTTCCTAATTCGCAGCAATTCGAATCTGGTGAAAATTTAAGTGGGAAATCATTTTTTAGGCAAGTGTAGTTATACAATATTATTTTGTGTACTTTACACATATTTTTATATTAAACTAAAATTAATAACAAAAAGGATTAAATATTGCTTTACGTTTCCGACGGCTTAGAAACTCCCTGGGTATCGACCCAGTGGCAACTGCAGTATTTTCAACCATATATCATATTACCCCGCTCTCTAGATTGATTCTACTACACAGCTGTACTGAGCTTTCACTACAGCGGCAACAGATGCTAGCACAACCAGAATTTGACTACTCCAAATTTGGCTTATTACACTTCCTGAACTCGCTATATTCTAAGGTACCTATAACCAGATTTTGAAGCCTATCTTGCTAGACTTGACTTAAAATATCTTGAACAACAGGGTATTGTGCTGGATTCATTTAATTTAAAAGGTGCATTAATTAGAATATGCCAATGGAAACTCGCTGTTAGGATTTTCGGGTGGATTTAATGCTAATTATTTTTGTCAATTTTGTGAACTGCGTACAGAAAACTTTTCGGAAAGATAAATCGAAGTTGCGTGTTATAGAAAATATTCGTTTTCAATTATCTTCGACAGACCCTACCCTACAGACGTAAAAAATATTTGTTCCCTCAATCGTTCAGGTGTCCGAAATGTGCACATCGATGTGCACATTTTTACGCTACGGTCTGTTAGTGTAGTGTCTCGGTGCGTTTAATAATTTTGACGTTTAGTGTGGTTATTCTTCCAAAAGTTGGTGCTTTCAAAGTTGACATTTAGCGCGGTGTTTTCAAATTAAATTTAATTAAATTTAAAATAAACAAAATAAAAATCGAGGAAAATTATAATTTTGTTTTAAATGAAGACAATTCATTTTTGCAAATGCAAAATACGGTTGTTGTTGTTCTTAATAATGGTAAGAATTCCGTAAATTAGTAAAAAATTAATTTTTTAATCAAATAATTTACTTCAGATAATGAAATCGTTTTCATCGCAATCAACAAATAGCTTTTGAGGATCATCAGGAACAGCTCCTTTAGAATAGTGGATGAATTATTACCTCGAAACGAAAATATGTTACAGGAAACAATTACAAAAGTTCAAGATGGTAAAATTATAAATTAATATTGTTTTTCAAATTAGCTGTAATTAATTATTAATTTTAATTCCAGATGGCAACACGTCATGGTCCAGAAGTACAATATTGTTACTTGTATCGTCTTACAAAGACCATGCAGATCAAATTGGCAGCACGGCAATCCGGAATTCCACAGTATGGAAAGAAATTTTGAAGGAGCTGGCTTCTGCAGGACATTGCTACACTTGTAGGCAATGCAAGTAGAAAATGTCATACTTGAAAACTAAGTATATGAGGGCAAAGAATACAGCTGGTCGAACAAATTCTGGAGGGGTTAGAACATCTTTCCAATTCTTCAACGAATTGGATAAAAAATTTGGTAGCAGTCACTCCGTCCAACTACCACTGCAAGCCCGTTCTTCAAGATATCAACCTGTTCGTACTCAAGCTCAGGAAATTGATGAATTGGAGGAACCTGTTGTTGTGGTTGAGCCTATAGTAACAAGACGAAAACCAATAACAAATATTTTATCTTCCGCGTTAGAAACGACGGAAGAAAATAAAATTAAGCGTCATGCGGAATACATGTAGGCTATACATAAACAGAACGAAATGATGACAAAACTTATAGATAAGATGTAGAAAATCATTTGTCCAAAAATTCCATTTGCCCATAAATCGAGTTTGTAGTCTTAGCTAACATGTTGTTACAAGCCCCAATAGGTGTAACAGGCAAGCTCAGGTGAGGGGTGGGTCCCACTACACATTACACACGATCCTTGTTGGGCGCCACGTGGTTTTATAGGAGTCCACGAACTCAACAAAAAAAAAAAAAACCCAGTTACTTTTGACGTTATAAAAAAAAGTTGTATATTTCACTATAATTAAGTAATTCAAGCGTTCGTATATATCTTTCATCGACCAAACAAAAACTATTTATTAAAAGAAATTTGATTAAAACAAAAATTATGAAATTAATTGAAATTAATTGAAAAGAAATTATGAAGTTAATTTGTTTTAACGAAGACAAAATAAAAGGAAGAAAATATATGTCAATGGTGTTAATAGAAATCGCAAGATGGCCGATAGCAAAAAGAAGCTGCGCACTAACTTGACGCCGGGGATTTAATATTGAAACACAATACAATGAAGGAAATTAAAAGATAATAATAGGAAACAACACTTATCTTTCGTTCCTCAGGCTTTTCTTTCCTCTTTCCTTTTTTTTTCTTTTTTTTTTTTTTCTTTTAGAAACTCCAATATCCACACGAGGCAAATAGATTGAAAAATGCTCTTACACTCTGCGGAAACTTAAAAAAAAACTGACCGTCTGACATACCAAAGAGGTTAGTTTATTTGTTTTTGCCCCCTATTGGAAAAATGACTTCCACGATTTCCCAATTGGGACACTTCCTTCCAATGATTTTCCCATCAGTCGAATTTTAAAATATTATTTTCTTTATTTTTGAGCCAAAATGTTTTTCTCGGCCTTTTCTTTAGTGGCATTATATCAGAAAACCTTTCTTTTGCACACTTTTTCAATTTTCGCTAAAAAAAAGGAAATTTTGACAGGAGGATTCACGTGTAAAAATTTTGTTTTTCCGGGGCTTTTGATTTAGTAATGTTTTAATTAACATGGACTTTGGATTGCCTACTTCCCTTTTCATTGGTACGTTTCTTGGTTAATATAAAGTTTCGTGTGGAAATTGGGGAGTTTCCCGAGTATAGGTTAGGTTTACCTTTACTCCCTTTTGTGACATCTTTAATCCAGAGAAAGGTTCGGATAGCATAAAACATTTAGTACATCACCACGTTAATAATTTTACAAGTGTTGTTTCCTATTAAATAGGGATGTTATGTCCCCTTGTGAATCCGTGCGCACCCCCTTTTCGCTCAACATCAATCGTTACAATTTTATGTAAGCTCGTTCTTAAACTAGTGGGGTCTTGATTTGTGCGTGACTTTTGTAGTGTATATATAAAGGATTGATCGTGGTGACAAGGCTGATCCGGGACGCGGGTGAATATATATGTGGATTTCCGCTTTGGCTCTCCTATCCGCCCTACTTCCAGGGTCAGAAGCTGCACGTTAGAGGAATGGCCGTGAACGATGACCATGTGCCTCGTATCCTCTTCCAGGTGATTCTGCGACCAGGGTCCAAGCTATAGTTAGTGCAGCGTCTAGGCTTTATATAGTGAAGTCAGTCGAAGAGCTGGAGTTGCAGTCGATTCCATCCTACAAATGATAAATAGATACAGTATCTAAGGCTTAATTCATTACACGAAATGGACACCACAAGAGGTAACACTTCATTTCCCTTCCTATACTGTGGATATCTAATTGTGATCTGTTTTCAGAGACTCTTCCAAGCCGTAACAATGTTTCTAATCGTGTTGTATGCGATTTTAGTCTTAAATTTTTAATTTTTATATTTTAATTAGCTCAATACTTTGTAAATTTAGTCTAGGTAGCCCATTTTTGCCATAATTGCCAACCATGGTTCATGTTAGAGTTATTTATTATTATTTTATTCGTAAGTACTCCGTGTCTGTCTTTAGGTAAGTCTGCCTCATAAGAAGAGGTAATACGTTGTACCTCACTTTATTAATATTAATCTTTTCTTTACTTTTCTTAATACGTTTTTATAGCTTACATTATGACTTATATTTATCGCTATTTTACCTGTTAATCAGCTACTGTTGTACAATTTTAAGAATTATCTTATCTCAACGATGTGTTCATTTTCTTAATATTTATATTCCAAATCCCTCAACCCCATCAGTTTATTTACGTGGCGCTTATGCCAGGATTTGTAAAAAAATATTGAATTTGAATTACATATGGATACCAACATACTAAATCCCTTGTACAATAAGACTTTCATCCTTTAGAAATCTCATTTTTCGTAATGAATTATAGTTAAAACTTTGAGATAAAGACACAAAATCAGGTGATGTACAAAGGTGTACAGATGTTCAACAGTCAATGAAATTTAAGTCGAAAGAAGCATTAAAAATAAAATAATTATATTATGCAAAGTAACTATTTCACAATTTAAGTATTTCAATATGTTTCTTCAAAGTGTCTTATCTTCTCATCCTGTAAAAAAGAAATACAATGAATATTTTTCAGAGTATGAACAGTTTTTACAAAATCATTTACCTTATTTATGCATTTATGCATACAAAATGGTGCGTAATAAAGTATCGGCTATGATTCGTGCTTCTAAGCGCACTTATCTTTGCAATAAGTTAAATGCAAACTTGCCTGCGAAAACTCTATGGAAAAACATGCGTAATTTGGGAATATATGGGCATACACCACCGGAAGTGAATGTCGATCCTAATGCTTTAAATAGCTTTTTTAGCTCAGTGGCCTCTAGTCAGCATGTTCAAAGTAGTATATTCCCAGATAGCTCAACTGAGGGGTTCGCTTTCTACTGCACTGATCATCATGAAATCTTAAGAACAATGTATTCAATAAAGTCCAATGCCACTGGCATTGATGGCTTACCTCCAGAATTCATTAAACTACTAGCTCCTTATATATGCAGTCCGCTGATGCATGTCATTAATTCCTGTCTCACCACCGCCCAATTTCCTACCATTTGGAAGCAGGCTCTAGTGGTTCCAATTCCTAAAAAGACCTCTTCCTCACAATTAAATGATTTTCGACCTATTAGCTTGCTGAATTTCCTTGCTAAGGTATTAGAGAAATTTATGTATAGGCAAGTTATGGGTCATATTGAGGCTAACAACATGTTATCGCCATGGAAATCAGGTTTTCGGCCAAAGCATAGTTGTGAGACAGCACTACTAAAAGTAGTAACAGATACTCACGAGGCTCTCGACAATGACCACCTATCAATTATAGTTTTACTCGACTTCTCTAAGGCATTTGATTCTGTTGATCACTCTAATTTACTTCTTAAACTATCTAATAGTTTTCGTTTTTCATCATCAGCTATAAAATTAATTGGCAGCTTTCTCTCAAATCGCTGTCAGATTGTAGTGGTACGAGGTTCTCGTTCTACTCCATCTTTCCTTCATTCTGGTGTTCCTCAAGGATCAGTCCTTGGTCCACTCTTATTCAGCCTATACATAAATGACCTTCCGCAGATTGTAAAGAATTCATCTATACATCTGTATGCTGATGATGTTCAACTATACCTTAGTAGGCCAATCGGATTAATGGAAGATTGTGTGTGTCGCATTAATGAGGATCTGCAGCGAATACACAATTGGTCACTAGACAATAAACTGTTACTCAACCCATCAAAATCAAATTGCTTAGCTGTGTATAGAGGAGCTATTGAAAAATCTGACATTCCACCGGTGATGCTCAGCAATATGATATTGGAATATGTTGATTCCATAAAGAACTTGGGCATTCAATTTAACTCAAAGCTCAGCTGCTGTAACTATACCACTCAAATGTTGGGGAAAATATATGGCAGTCTGCGCCAATTGTGGATTAGCTCTAGCTGTCTACCAACATGCCTTCGTAAAAAATTAGCCCTAACGCTTGTTATGCCTCATTTTACCTATGGTAGTGTCATTTACAGTGGGCTTGATTCTGTATGTCGAAGAAAACTGGTAGTGGCTTTTAATGATATGGTGCGCTACATTTACAAGTTTCCGCGGTACGCTCATGTATCTGAATACGCAACATCACTACTTGGAACCTCAATTGAGACTTATCTTGATCATCGTAGGCTAATATTCTTACATAAGCTAATTATAGGAAAAACCCCAATGTATCTGCATGAGAAACTGCACTTCCTACAGTCGGCCAGAAATCTTCAACTTCTTGTTCCGAGGTGTGCCTCTCGACATGGTGAGCGTTCTTACTTTGTCCAGACTATCCGAATGTGGAACTTTCTTCCAAGTAATGTTCAGCGCATTGGGTCCAGCAGGGAATTTGCCAAGTTGATAAAGGACTTATAGTTTGGAAATGGCCTTTATACTTTAGAATAGTTGTAGTATTTCTTAAATCATAATACAGATAGTTTAGTAGTTTAGTATATTTAAGAATTGAATTGAAGTTTTCTATATTTTTATTTTTATTTTATTTTATTTTATTTTGTTACTTTTTCTACATATTTCCTTGAGTAGTACTAACATAAGATATTGTAATCTTCAGTACGGCACCAAATAAAGTATTATTATTATTATTATTATTCGTATGTACATAGTGTAGATTTCAATTGAAATATTTCTTTTAGTCCAAAGATAATTGGCCATTGTATTTCTTTCCATTACCCCTGCTTGCTGAGTTTCCATACTATCTGTGCTCTGTGTTTCAGTATCACTTGCGACATTTTCATGTGCATAGCTTTCACCATCAACTAAATATTCCTCAATATTACTGTCATTGAAGCTTAAGCACACATTATGCAAAACGCAGGCTGCCAAAATTGTTGCTGGAATTTGCTCTGTTAGATTCATGTCAATGTACCTCAATCTGCGGAATATTCCAAACAAAAAATCAAAACTTCTCTCTATTACAACACGAGAGGAAGCATGTTTTTTATTGAAATACTTCTGCTTGTCCGTAAGTCTGCCACTATTAATGTAAGGAGGAATGCACCATGTCAGAAAGCCTTATCACCAGGAATTTTTTCTCCAGTTGACAAAAAGCTAGCTCTTTTTTCTGTGACGCTTTTGTACAAGTCAGGGTTTTTAAAAATTCTGCAGTAATGAACGGAGCTTGATAATCCAATAAAGCAGTCTAAGAACTTCATTTTGTGATCGCAAACAGCTTGTAGTGTTACGGAAGTGAAGCATTTCCTGTTTGTATACGCTGCTTTTTGCTGACGTGGTACTTTTGCCGGTATGTAGCATCCATCAATTGCTCCAGTTACACCAATCATCTTTAAAGACTTAAAATTAGCCTTTATTTCAACTTTCTCTTCTGTTGATGGAAATTTTATTATTTCGGTTGCTATTTTGTTCCGAAAATCAATTATTACGAAAAAACAGGCCGACAAAGTTGATTTTGCTAAATCAAATCTTTGTTCAACCGATCTATAGGTTCATTGACGATGTAAAACAATATTCTATAGATAAGTATACAGTTTTATTACCTGTATGATTCAGGAGTAGCCAACAGACAAATAACTGCAAGAAGCTGTTTTTCGGCATTCACACTACTTTCAATTTCTTTTAGCCGGAAATGATATAATAATTTCTCCAGCAAAAACTCATAAAACCCTAGGCAGATGGATAAAATCAATGGTCATTCATTCGTAATTGATTTTTTCAAAAACTAACTTACCCAAGATTTTGTGAATTAAAACGAAAGTCCTGTCAATTTTTATATGTTATTTTGACAGAACATTTTTAATAATTAAAATTAAAATTCAAAGTTAAAGCGATTTTTGAAAAATTCAATTACGAATGAATGAAAATTGATTTTGCCCGTCTGCCTAGGGTATTAGCCGCTCTAGACACTCGGAAATTGCATTGGAGTTCTTGGTCGGAATATCTGCATACAATTCTTTCTACATAATTCTTTATCCTATTGGGTTGAGGTTTTTGTAAGGAATCAATTCCTGCTCTTATAATAAGATCATTATCATCATCGTCCTCCAGTTAAAAAGCAGATGCCTTTGTAATTTTACAAATTTATTATATTACATGAATTAGTTCGTAATTATTACTATACCTGAAATTAGGCAATCCTTTTCAAAAACTCATTTAAAGTTTCGATTGCACCAAATAATGCAACTTTGTTGTCCATTTCCATTTTTTATTTACAAAATGTAACTACTTTAACTTAATTTGACAACTTTCAAAAGTGACATTTCTGATCTACGTGCACACCCACCGTTCAGTTGACAAATCGATGTGCGGTGTGTATCCCTACTTTTTCAAGTCATGTGTTGTGCACATCGATGTGCTTAAAAGCACATCGGTGTGTTACACCTGAACGCACGGCTGAACGCATGGCAGATTTGAAAGTTGGCAAATCGACTGTCCCTTCAGCAGAATTTCTCCAAAATTTTTCCGAGATTTTTAAAGAGATATTTAATTATAGTGAAAACGAAGTAATTCATACCGTGTCTTGGATTAATGAGCTTAGACATTTTCGTACCGGTCTTTTTGTTTTAACACACAATTCACATAACTTTTTTCTTCCAATTGAGAATATTTTGACATATAAATGAAAAATATTTCTTTTTATGCCGACAATATTTCACGGCTTGCTTTGATGATTTCCATCAGGCTTACCAGGTAGCTTTGACAAAAAATAGTTATACAGTACTCGAATTGTATGAAATCATACCAGAAAACTCGTATAACGTAATCTCGAAAAACAAACAAAACATATATAGTAAAATAAAAACTATTGTTCATACCACGTTAGCATCACGTATACATTGTATCGGAAATAATATTTGGTTGGTTAATGAAAACAATTTCTTTAAATAAATATTTTGATTATTCTACTAAAAATAACATTTGTTTTTCTAATTATAAATCATTTAATTTCTATGTGAACAGGGGCAGGGGGCTCACTTTTCAATACGGTGGGATTTAATGGAATGCAAATAGGAAATCATAGTTTTCTGTTTAATAGAGGACGGAGCATCCCAATATGTTTATAAAAAACTACGATTCCCATTCATATAGAATAAATAAACTTAATATAACAGAGATATAAAAAAGCATATCTTTTATTTATTTATTTTATCGAAGAGAGTTATAAACACATTTTATACGAGAGGTTGATATAAAATTGATATAAAACAATTTAATAGCCGACTGTATTATCTTAAGAAATGCTCTTATAAAATTTATAAATTGTGGAAGTATACAATTTATTCAATCTTTATATGGACCTATATGTATATTATTTGTTTATAATATTTACACCTAAATTTTGAACCGTGCATAAAACCTGACACTCTAGGGCGTAAACATCTAAAATTTTAACTTAAAGAGTATTTCTGAAATTAACGATTCAAGAAATGAAGTGTAAAGAATAATATAGCGTTGAATGTGTTAAGCACACATTTTTGGATTCGATAACCATGAATTTTTCATGCGATATATCTCTGTATCGATATTTTTTGTAGGTAAGACGTTCGATACAGTATATCGATATTTTTGTAAAAACGCCCATCTCTATAACAGAATCCTGGGGCACACCAGTGGCGGATCCAGGATTCTTGTGCACATGCACAAAATATGGCTATCACTCACAATGAAGAGAGTTGTGCAACGCTCCGAAAGGTCAAACGAAGTGTTAAATTATTTATTTTATTTAGGTTTGTAAATGGCAATTTTGTTAGTAATAATAAGAAAATATATTTTATTCGAATTCATGAATTCATTATACATTGCAACTTTGCACAATGCAGGATTTAAAGCGCTATGTATATACATTACGTCTATTTAAAATAGCAGTCACAGAATAGATGCAATACATACCTTGTACGAATATGACTTCATGGAAACATCACACTTAAACTTTTGCAGTTTTTATGCCGGAGGAAAGACAGAAGATGGTAGACTGTTCCACATTCGCACAGTTCGGGATAAAAAAGTACCACGGAATTTTACTCTACGGCCGAAGGTATATAAAGGCATTGAAATTTTTACTGTACGGCCGAAAATATTTTAAATGGTAAATCGATCTGTGCGGTTTGCTGCGCGAGTACTGTGTGCCAGAATAATTCAACAAGGGATCAGACTAGATATTTCATCAGAATATTGCCCATGCATGTAGCGATAAAGGAATGAACAAAGCGGTGTTCGAGTGAGTCGGTATGACAAGTTATGGCCACATCGCCAATGAAATAGAAGGCTCTCTTTTGGACAATATCCAATGAATCCAAGGCTGTACGATGAGCCCCGGGCTAGTTATGGTAATTGTATTCAATTCTAGGTCTGATGTGGGACTTGTAGAGGAGCACTAGATTCGATGGACTGAACTTTTCTTACAACTTTTCAGAAATGAAAAACATTTGGATGTGGCAACAGAGAAACAATGATTTGTCCAGCTTAACGTACTGGAAATATTAATGACAAGAATGAACAAAGGCGGTGTATCGTAAATCAGTGTTCCATCAAAAGAAATGGAAGTGAAAGAAAAATTATTAAATTATGATCATATTTCAAAATGGTGGGACAGCTTTGGGACTGTAAGTATTGAATTCGACGCGATTCGCTTTGCTCCACGGTCGTTATTCAATGATTTAATCATGAAATCTAGCTTAACACATCTGGCATTCCCTCTGGAGTCTGGAAGAGTATCAATGGAGTAAGGGTGCTGTCATCGGCAAAACCATGGGTGGAATTGAAAGTAAGGGAAAGCATATCATTAATGAAAATTAGGAAGAGAGATGGAGAGATTACAGAGCCCTCGGGCACACCGGCATTTATAGGGTGAAGCTCTGATGAAAGCCATCTAGCACAACCCGTATTAGACGAACAGAGTAAAATCTTTTAATCCATAAGGGAGAGATCAAGTGCTTTCAGTTGGGCTAAAAGAGACTATATCAAATAAGATTGATATATGTAGGTCAACGATTTTGGACTCACAAAAATTGTGAAGGTCATGGCTCTAACGTTCCGTAAGATAAGTCGGCAAGTCTCTAGATGATCATCCAGTCCGGAAGCCAAATTGGCGATGAGTTTATTGATTTCTAGATACTTCATTATTTTGGAGTTAATGATAGATTCAAAAATCTTCGAACGAATCAATCCTCTCCTTTCTTCAGACTTGTACTCGTAGACCTCTTTCAATTCTGGACATGGACACAATCGATAGTTGCGGAAAGCAGACTCCTTCGCTTTTATTTATTTTTCCAATGCGGGAATGGAACTCACAATTTTTAGAATCGGTCATAGACAGAGAATAGAAAAAATTTAAGAACTTTTATTTTTAAAGATTCTAAATTAAATCAAAAAATACAAGACAAAAACAACCGTATCGTCCGGAATTTGAAACCGGGACTATCCGCTTTCCGGGCGACTGCTCTTACATCTGAGCTAACGAAACAGATACAAGAGGGAAAGCATCTGTATCGTTAGCACAGAGTTAAGAGCAGTCGTCCGCAAAGCGGAAGGTCCCAGTTTTAAACCCCGGAGGAGGCGGTTGTTGTTTCCTCTTGCATTTTTGATTTAATTGAAAATCGTTAAAAATAAAATTTCATAAAATTCTTCTATTCTCCATCTTTCGCTTTTATTGATTCCTTGCACTTATCGTTAAGCCAAGAGCAATTTTACTGTTGTTGAGATTTGCTGTAGGAATACGGAATGTATTCACGCATGCCAAGACTTAGTATGTTGCTAAGTTCTAATGTGCATTCATCAACATCCCTTGAAGCAAAACAGACCGACCAATCAATTTATCTAAGATACTGATTAAGAATTTCCCCATCAGCAGTTTTATTTTGTTTTTAATTAACGTTTGATGGGCTAAGTATTCTGGTAAAACTATTGCACATTTAAACATATAATAACAAAAAAATTATTCCAAAATAAACTTCTTGCTTTATATAATAACTCACTACAACAATACACAATGATTTGTTTGCCATTTGTAGTTTCGATGCATTTCTCCAATTAGAGGTTATAGATAAAATAAATCTTGGTTTTGATGATGTTCTAACAAGCCGTCTTTACGACTTATCAATTAAAACAAACCTTCCATCAATTTTATCCGAATAGGCTCTGTTCAAACACTCAGAGAAAAGCCACGCTCATGAACACGAATTTTACAGGTATCAGCACTTTCTGTTTTCTCTATAGGCTTCAACAGCCGTGACCTAAAGTGGAGCGAAGACCAAGCCGCTAGCCATAAGGGCTGTGTTCTTAAACTCATCAAATTGAGCGCTTTTCTGGTTTTGACAAAAAGTGCAGATTTATTGTCTCCAGAGGGGGCGCGGCGGTGCGCTGAATCCGCCCCTGGTGCACACCGGTATTTATAGGGTGAGGTCCAGATGTAACGCCATCTAATACAACACGAATTCGGCGACCAGATAGATAACTTTCAATCCATATTAGAAGAGGAGGGGCGAGACCAAGTGCTTTAAGTTCGACTAAAAGGCAGGGCACCACACTCTATCAAAGGCCTTTGAAATATCCAAAACAATGATTTTGGATTCACCAAAATTGTGGAAACTATGGTCCCAACGTTGCGTAAGAATAGTCAGCAAGCCTCCAGATGAGCGTGTAGTTCGAAAGCCATATTGGCGATCGTTCATGTGTTGATGATTCTAGATACTTCATTAATTTGAAGTTAATGATAGATTCAAAAACCTTTGAGAGAATCGAAGTAATTGCAATTGGTCTATAAGGTATTGTACAAATAAGAGAGAAATCCCAACGGCTAACGGTATTATGTATTCAATCTTTTTGAAAATACAAAAAATTAATGAAATGAAAATTTTTCAATAAGTTTTCTTTAATTCGACTGCGGAGAGGCGAGGGGGAGAGAATTGTATTCATTTCTAGTGATTTTTAAAATTATTTGAAATGTTATAAATTTTTTTAATTTATAACCAGAATGAATACAAATTAGTTTAATCCAGCAACAAAAAGAACTTCAAGTTTGTTTTTGGCGTGCGTCTCAAATAAAATGCGTAATGAATGATAGTTCAAATATCCTAAATGCTTTCGTTTTATTCTATCATTCATGGAGTTTCTTAAATACCTAGAAAATATCTTGAACGGAAATCTTTATGATTTTCTCAAAAACAAATTTTTCATCAATAAGCTTTATCGATAAAATCCAAAGAAATTTTGGCATTGAATAGAAGATAACCAAAGACCAGAAGAAGAAATATCTGTAGAATATTTCTAGATGTACAGTAAGAATATCAGCACATAGCTGAAAACTTGTTTGCGAGGATAAAAATTTTCTGACCTTGTAGAAAATCAATAATCAATAACTTAATTTAAATGGAAGAATTAAAAATAAATTCTCAGATTAAATTGATAAAGCGGCCACCCCAAACTGAAATTTCCCTGACCTTTTCGTGGCATGGATTATAAGCAACTTTGCATTTTGCAACATGTAGAAAACTTAAAATGAATTTTGGGTACTGAATCTGCCTTACACAATCAACTGAGTAAGGATGGAACTGGTCATATTTTCTCCTGGTTATTCTAAATCAGACATAAAACTAATTGCGTTGATTTTGCTACGCAAGAAAAGAAAGAAAGATGCAAGAGAAATAAGTGGGTTAAGTTAAGAACTGGTTAGAAAAGCGTTCGGTTTATAGACACAAGCCCAATCTGTTTCCAAATGAGAGCGCTAACTTTTGAAAATATGCAAAAAATTTCGTGGTAACTGACTCTTGTTTTGAATCTCTTTATTCACTGTAGGTACAAAAACTAAACTATATAACATTAACGCAAAATAACATAAGGGGCATAGAAGGAAAATTTGGAGGAACAAGTTGAAAAGGGCTACAAATGACCCATATTCGACTCTGCTCTGTCTCCTACAGGTTACGGGCTACAGGGTGTCCAGTAATACAACATCCGAAAATCTCCAAGCGCCTGTAGTAAATACAGGATATTGCATACAAAAAAATATAAAATAAAATGAATCACCCTGTAATGCAATGACGCCTCATTACCACCACTCCTGCCTATGCAATTCGTTATGTTAATACGAGACACCCTATTTTGATTCCTAAAATCCTTTTTTTTTATACTGGGTTAGAAATTACAAAGTTTTTGGTGCCCTGTTCAGAAATGCATCGATTTCGTTTTGTTTTCTGATTTTCGCTACTGCAGTTATCGCAGCTCCACCTCCACGAAGCTAAGCTATTTTTTTAGCTTTTAGAAAGTTTTAAAAAACACTCATGCACCTCACTAAAAATGTTTTTGTTTCTATTGACGTCACCTCTACCATTATATACCATCTCCACCTATTACTCATAGTCACTTAAAAGATCCGTTAGAGAGGTTTCTTCTCAATTTTATTTTATTTCATTTTATTTTTTGTACAAAAATTTCTAAAAGCAACTTTTAAGTGAATACCTATTGATATTCCGCCCCTTTTCTTGAGACGTCACCCCACATTCACTCAAAATATAACACTCACAGTCTTTTGAACTCTCATGTTGGTACGGGGTATTCGATAGACTTAACTTTCGTCTCAGTTCCTTTCGAATAAATTTCCACGTTCTAAGTTTGTACAGAAGATTTCATAAGGGAATTATACTTTGTTTTAGAGTGAATTCACCAATTTTATCGGAATATTATATCTAACCTAAATCAAAAATTTATAGAGCATTGAAAATTTTAGTATACCTTCACCTATCTGATAGATGCTATAAATATAAGATTTAACCTCATTCAAAACTAATTAAACACTCTCACTTAGGAGTGAAAATAACAGATTTGACCTATTTTATTTTGGGTAATGGACAGTACCGCCCGACTACTAAACCCACATCTTTGCCCAAGTAAATTTTATGAAAATACTATTTAAAGTTCACAACTCTTAGCTTACATTTATAGCAACTGAATTCAAACGGCATGTAATTTCGAAAGCGAGAATGTAATAAATCTTTTCTCTAATGTAACATAACCTAAAGTAGATTCCAAAGACTTCACTTTACTCAAACATAGTTAAAATTGACGACAGAAGTAACTTTCTTAACTGCGTCATCGAACTTGGGATACACTGTAAAAAATATTAGGACTATTCCCTAAATTTAAGACACGTTTTTCCCTAAAAATAAATGTAATTTTCTCTGATAGAAAGGGAAAACCAGCTTAATTTCCTCAACTCAATTGAACATTCAATGAATTTAGGTATCTGGCGCCAGAAAACCTCTAAAGTACGTAAAATTCCCGAAATGTTAAGCTCTCTTGGATATAAGGAAGAGAACATTCAACGAATTAGGTATTATGCTACATTTTTTATGAAAATACATTTTCGTTTATATAATTCACACATTGTTCTGGAAAACAAGTCATATATTGTTTTTCAAAATTTTGTTTAAGTGTGCCCAGCGCACCAAAATAACTTCCATACTACTTAGTAGTATAGCCTTAAGAAATGATCTATTCAGATCATCCTTATGTTTTTTAAAAGGGGTGGTCTTCTATCACCTTACCTATGGTGGAATATACCTATGGAAAGAATATTCCCTAAATTTCAGCAAATGGTCCCTACATTTTAGGGGAAAAAACAAAACAATAATTTAAAATTTCCTATATTTTAGGGAATGTTTCCTTCATTTTAAGGAATATTCCCTAAAATGTAGAGGAAAAAAGAAAAAGAAAAACATGAAAATTCCTTACATTTTGGGGAATATTCCCTAAATTTTAGGGGGTGGGGCAAGAATTCCCTACATTTGAGGGAGAAAAACTTACCTACCTACATTTTAGGGATAAAAACCTAATCTTAGTTTTCCAAGGTGAAGCTTTCCCTAATCTTATTGACAAATGCCTAACCTGTGTGGCACAAATTCTTGCCACTCACTTTAGGGAATTATTTTTTACTGTGTAGGTAATGAAGGAAATTAAAAGGTTTAAAATTCACAACTTTTAGTGGATCTTCGGATAGACCGCTCTACTCAAGTCACTTTTCGTAATCATTGATAAGTGGAAATGTATCTTTTATGTTTCCTGTATAACTTAACAAATGACCGACTTCAGATTGTCAATCAGAATTACTTTAGATTTCAATTGGAAAAGTAGACTGAAAAATGGATGAAAATATAATTTTTCAAGAGAATTTCTTTACAATGCAGTACCGGAAGCTCTTTGAACATATGTATTTTCGTTTCTTCATATAATTTCTATATTAAATACAATGAATCGTAAATTTAATCTACATAGGTAAACTTAATTCAGGATGAAAATCTAAACAACTGAGAGGTATTGAAAATTCTGTCTACTAGTGTACGTGAGGAGGGGGCCGGTTCGGTCAATTCAAAAATATAAAGTTTTACTTATTTCTGGGCTTAACCCAGTTTTTCTTACATCTAATATCACAAGTTTAATTCAGACTTAATACTATTTAAAATTCAACAAATTCAATAAAACTTAATCGATAATAGTTTAAATAAAAAACTTCTTTTTAAAAAATTCGTAAAATTGGCCGTGTAGAATTGTGGCAGTGTAGCTGCGGTCGAGTGCCTCGTTTTTTGC
The DNA here is from genome assembly GCA_963924295.1 of Dioctria rufipes. NCBI lineage: Eukaryota > Metazoa > Arthropoda > Insecta > Diptera > Asilidae > Dioctria > Dioctria rufipes. Next base: position 49,459,942 of record OZ002744.1, on the reverse strand, counting down.
CTTTTCTTTACTCCTGTAAAGAAGAAGAGTATGTTTAAATTTAATTTGCCTTGAAAGCGTGCAGTTTTTGGTATGCTGTCGCATGAGGGTATGGAGATAGTAACACTTATGCCGTTTGTCGTGTGCGTATTTTTAGGTGCAGCAAATCGGAATGCTACTGCGATTGGGACTGCAGTACTGGCACTTGTGTCGTTTTTCGTGTACGTTTTTATGAGTGCAGCAATTTGGAATGCTGTTACATGTGCTTTTATGGGTACAGCAAATTGGAGTGCTGCTACGAGTGGGAGTAGCTATTGTAGCACTTGTGACGTTTTGTCGTATGCTATTATGGGTTGCTGCTACGTGTGGGATTCGATAATTTCCATATTAACTTCTGTATTTATTGTCGTAGAGTTAACCTCTGGTAATAGACCTGGACTAGCCTTTGTATAAAATTTTCCTAGATTCTAAATTGTTTAGGATTAAATCCTATGTGAAATTGATTGAGTTAACCTCACTTTTGCAATACTTAGGATTAACTCCAAGTCGAAATTCTTTGTGTTAACCTCAGTGTATTATTTACGATCAACTCCTATAGGTAATAATTTGAGTCAACCTCAATTTTAATGTGTACGGAATCAACGTCTGTATAAGGATTGAGTTAACCTCAAATATTTGTATAGCCAGAATTGACATCTGTTTTAGGAGTGAGTCAACGTCTGGTATTTTGAATAGTCAGAATTAACTTCGGTTTTTAGGATTGAGTCAACCTCAAGTTATGGACTAACAATTAACTTCTATAGTGGAATTCAGAATTAACTTCTGATTTGGATTGGAATTTTTCTCAGAACAGACTCCAAGGCTTAGGACTTCATCAGAGTGGATATGACAATGTAATGCACTCCTCATGGTTTTGCCCTGGCAACGTTTGTACTAATTGCTGCGGCGAAATCATATGTTTGACGTAATGTCAGTTTGATGACAAATCAAACTGTAAATATATGGAGCTACGTGTACTTTTGGGTAAGTTTTGTATTATTTATTGTTCCTTATTAACAATTTTAATAAGCTTTGTTCGTTTTTATGTATATTAATATTCGGGACATTCTCAGCAGGATTATGGGAATTTTCAGGAGCATTGAGGATATTTAATTAGAAAAGTATTGTGAATCTTTTCATTTGTGAATTTGATTGTCTGTGGTTTTATACCCTAGATGAAATCTATAGGGTATACTAAGTTTGTCATTCCGTTTGTGACACCTCGAAATAATGATGGTAGAGCAAAATGGATTGGACACCCACGCATAATATTAAAAGTTATTTGGTTTTTGCATGTCCGTCCGCCTGTCCGTCCGTCTGTCTGTCTATGCGCACGATAACTCGAGAGCACGTATACTTAGAGAGCTGAAATTTTGTACACGGACTTTGAAAAAGAAAAGTAAAATTAAATTAGAAAATGAGACAAATCGGGCAACTCCTTCGTGGCGTTGCCATAAAAAAATTTCGTTTTCCACTATATATTTGGACACTGCCTGAGAACGGGTTGACACGTAGAGAGCTGAAATTTGGTGCATGGTGTTTTCATTGTACTAGCAAACAAGATTTCAAAAATGGACTAAATCGGTCAACTCCTTCTTGGTGTTACTATATAAAAATTTAGATTTTTTACGTATACTATGGAAACGATCAGTCCAAGACATTTTTATTGTACTACAAACTTCTTCAGAATACGAAATCCTATAAAATTGGTTATAATCATTTTTTCGGTCCGACATACCACTTCAAAAACTTAGACAGAAGGGTGACAATACGAAATATCATAAGGGCATTCATCTAGCATATCATAAGAATTGGTCTTAGACCAATTCTAGCTTTTTTACTTGTTTTGTTTATTTTTAGGAAATCATAGGACGGATGCATCGAGGGATCTGTAGTTCGGTGGTGGACCGAGCAGGTATTATTATTAAAAATGTTTCTCTTGGATTTTTATGGCAAATTTAAAATTTTTTAAAAGACTTAGTCACATTATTAGTAAGTTTTCATGTAAATTCCTTACGTTTCCGTGGATTGACGGAGAATCTCGATTACATAACAAATTTTCACTCATTTTCCTTATTTATTATTGACTAATTGCGCTTGGTTTGGAGTGGGTTTGGGGTAATTGTGATCTTATTATCATAAGACTAGTAGAATGAGGAAACAGCAAATTCTGTAAAGTGGACCTCTTCAGCTCTCCATCGATATACACTGTATCATAAGAGCCAAATAGGAAGCATTACGACAAGATCTACGGATCATCAAAATTCCTAGACCAGTGCTTGAAAAGTCCACCCAAATTAGTATTTGCCTTATAGTTTGAATAAGAGACTAACAAGAAGTATTGAAGCAATCATCTATGAGTCGCTGGTTCTGTAAAATCTTCTGATTTTATAAATAGCAGCAGTATGTGTGCTATGGACCATTGGTCACGTTGTAAGTCGTCTGCGCGATTTCTTAACTTTTCACCTAGTTCTTGTCGTAAATAATTGGGTAAAAGTATAGGAAATATAGCAACTTAAAAATCACAAGAGCAATTCCTTGATACTTCCTCTAAACAAAAATATAAAAATTTTTTCAAAAACTTAAAAACTAACGAAAATATAGTTATTTATAAAAGGAACAACGAAAATTCATTTTGCCCATACCTAATGGACAAAATGAAATACTGTAGTTTAAATGCACAGCTCACAAACAAATATTTCGGTTCTGTTAGGTTTGTCGGCACAAAATGCGTGTGCCCAATGTCCACATGTTACGCATCTTAGCCAACTTTCTCAGGGCTTTGACCGGGAATATAAATCACTGCAATAAATGCAAAGGCGATCAGCATTCGATTGTGTGTAATCTGTAAAATAATTAATATTTTTATTTTCTTCATTCTTATTTGGTGTGTTTTCGATAGGTACCCAATTTTTTCTTGACTGATCTCTTTGCTTTCTTGGATGTTTTATTATTATGGTTTTTTTATTTTATTTCATTCATGTTAGTGGTGGATGTTAAAATTAAAGTCTGTTGTGTCCTCTTAAATTTTCATTTTCCTTGCCCATTTATAAACTCTCCTTTTGGAACAGGTGATATAACATCCAATGGGACTCTTAAAGCATTGGACGGACCAGTAGTCTCTGTGTCACAATTGTTAGCCTGAGTTTCCCAAGTCGATGGAACGTTTACCGATTTCTTATTTAATTCATCTTCCATAGGGATGTTAGTTGTTTCAGCAGGTTCATATGCATGATCGGGGAAAACATTGGGATTTACAGGCCAAAGTTCCGTCTTTTTGCATCCACTACAGGCATTTTGAACAGCCGCTGCTTTACCATACGTTTGACTGAGCAAAGAATCAATTTGATAATGAATCACCACAAGTCCATGCGGAGCTCTTAGCCAGTGAGAAATCTCCTGATTAAAATACATTTTCAATGGTCCGTAAAAACAAACATCTAAAGGCTGAATGCGATGAGCCATTTGCTTTGGTAAATTTCAAGGATTCGAAGCCCTTGTGACTCGCGCGCCCGTCCACTATCAAAAGTACTTTTGTCTCTACACTTGCATTCAGCTGAGATTGGAAGTGATGAAGCCATTTAAGGAAGACTCCGCCAGTAGTCCATCCTAATTCTTGGGCTATGCCAAGAGTTGCCGTAGGTGCATCGTCCAGAAGCTCACTTTTCATATTTTTACGCGGGAATATAAGACGCGGAGGCACGAAAGATCCGGTGGCGTTCATGCAACAAATTATTGTATCGTTGGACCCCTCTCGGCACTGGTAAGCGCATCCACCTCTTTTGTGGCCGCTGTAGCTATTATTGTGTGGTCTTTGTACAGTGTATAGGCCAGAGTCGTCAACATTGTAGATCTTACTTGTACGAATATCGTGCTTGTCTAAAACATCTTGATTTACTTTGAAAAACCTTTCTATTTGGGGACTGTTAAAGCTTGAGCTTTGGTTGCGGACGTTGGTTCCGGTTTCCGCAGTGATATATCTTTATGCCTCTTAATAAAACCAGCTAACAACTACTGTCCAGCGCGTTTTTTATCCTTATTAAATGAGTTTGCAAACCCCTTGTTTTTCTGCAAGATTAAAAGCCAGCTCTCGCATATCACCGCAAGTTAATCGAAATAGACGAGTTTCTAATAATTTTAAATGATCAACGAGTAGCCTCTCCACTTCTGGAGGAAATGTCAATTTAAACTTGCCTAAACCTTTGGTATTGGGGATCAAAGTGGTTAAATGGTGATCTTGTTTCAAAGGGATGAGACAAGATATCAAGATCGTTATTCAATGATCTATTTACCCAAATCTCGTGTGACACATGCGGCACTCCCTCTGGAGTCTGCAAGTGTATCAAAGAAGTAAGCGAAATCAAGAGTACTGTCATCGGTAAAGCTATGGATGGGATTGAAAGTAGGGAAATCAGATCATTAATGAAAATTTGGAAGAGAGACGGCGAGATAACAGAACCCTGGGGCACACCGGCATTTAAAGGGCGAGGTTCAGATGTAACGCCATCTAATAAAATACGTATTTTGCGACCAGATAGAAAACTTTCAAAGTATCATAGTAGAAGAGGACGGGAGAGACCAAATACTTTAAGTTAGACTAAAAGGGCAGAACGCCAGACTCTATCAATGGCCTTTGAAATGTCCAAAGCAACGATTTTGGATTCACCAAAATTGTGGAGACTACGGTTCCAATGTTCCGTAAGAAAAGTCAGCAAGTCTCCAGTTGAGGGTCCAGTCCGAAAGCCATATTGGCGATCGCTGATGAGTTTCAAGATGCTTCAAAAATTTCAAATTGAAATTGATTCGAAAACCTTCGAAAGAATCGAAGTGATTACAATTGGTCGATAATTTGAGGGATCGCTACCATCTCCTTTTTGGTGGAATAGGCTGTATCTGAGCTAGTTTCCAAGCAAGCGGTTGGAAAGATTCCTGTCGAACAAGAAAAGTAGAATAGTTTGCGTAGACGTTTAGCCAAGGATGAGGCGCTGCTTTTAATTAACAGGGGTGAGAACCCAGCAGGTACCGCAGCTTTGGATACGTCGAACCTCCAAGGACCTTGAACACATCTCTTGAATGTGTAACGACTCTTGTACCCATCCACACGGGGGATGCAAAACAGGTGTCTATGAAGTGGGTGGAAGCCGGAAATTTGCAGCGAATCTAGCAACCAGAATATTAGCCTTATCCGGGGAGTCAACTACAACGTCACCATTGTTAAGTAGTGAAGGTATTGAGGAAGTTGTGAAATTGTTTCTTATAGTTCTGAAGAGAGACCAGAAAACTTTGCTGCCTTTGCGGTTTGCCAAGATTGTTAGACTAATACTCTGGTCAAAAATAAATTTCTATCTCTGGATAATGGACTTGCATGTCTTCCGTGCAGTCTGGTAGGCTTGTTTCAGCCCTGGACATGGATATAATTGATAAGAGCGAAACGCAGACGCTTCAGCTCTTATAGATTGGTTGCACTTATCGTTAAACCAAGAGCAATTTAGCTGTTGTATAGATCTGCTTTACGAATACGGAATGTATTCATGCATGTCAAAACTTAGAATATTACTAAGCTCCAGAGTACATTTACCGGAATCCCCGGAAGCAAAACAGACCGACCAGTCAATCTCCCTTAGGTACTGATTGAGACTGTAGGTGGAGGGGAAATGGCTTGGATTGAAAACAACATTTAATTTATTAGTAGGCAGCATAATCATTAACAAACTCCAATTTGTCTTTGATTACGCCAGAGTTCTTTGGTAGCTAGCTAGACATTGAATTTGTGTAAGGGATAACCACATTAACTGGATGAATAACGAACACCCAAGGAATCTGTTGTTGTTTATTTTATCGTTGCGACTTCACTCATAGACTTGATTGACAATAATTCTAACCTAGAAGCTATGCGACGACCCTGCTGACAGAATATCTTAATCTTGGATTAATTATTAGTATTTTTAGGCAGATTAAACTTATAAAAATTTGTAATCATAACCTATAAATGGTTAAATGTTTTTAAGATCATAACTTCTCATTTTCTTTGGTGTAACCTTAGAAGTCGAAGCAAACGAAACTCCAAAGTGGATCTTTTGCTCGACCTCTCAAGAACTTTGTATCATCTTTTTCGGTTCAGTGGGGCTGCCAGTATTTTCCGGCCAGTGTTTAAGTGGAGCTCGCATTAGACATTTTGCCTAATTATTATTTTGTTACGTTCTTGTTGGTATTTTAGTTTGGCAATTCAATTTGTTTAGTTATTTATATTTTTTAATATTTAGCATAAAGTACGTTCACTTCAATAGCATAAAGTAAGAAGAAGAGTGTCTCGCGACTTTTCATGTCAGAAAAATAGGATTGACTCTCTCTCCATAACCATCCCTGAACCGCACAACATCTTGCACTGCTTCCATCTCGAAATTGTATTTATATATTATAAACTGAGATTAAAAAACATGAATTAGGTCGTGTGTTCAAGGAACACAATAGTTTTGCATATTTCATATATTCATTTCATGTTCGTTACATATACATGATTTTATTAATTTCATTTATTATTGATATTTCAAAATTTATTTCGAGGTGTTATTAGCCATATATAATTCATATATTTAATAAGCTTATTTCTGCCAACCTTTCATCTGGTTCGAAAGTAGTATCTAAATTTTGGATTTCGAATTTCTAAAGTTACCTGAACTGCATGAGAACTTTTTCAGGTTTAAAAAGTCCAAAACCTTTCTATCTACAATGCATAGTTTTCCTCCAAAGGCCGTTTTCTTAATAGAGGAGGGGAGGAAAATATGCTAAGTGAACCAAATATGTATATAGTTACCTACCGTAAAAGAATAATTGCTCTCACAGCCACTTGCATATCAGGTAAGTAGTAGGGCAACAATCACCCTTCGTCCAAGCTCTATGATGTAAATACTTCATGAACCTTTCATACAGAGACGCTTTTTTCGCTCATCGTATTCAATTAAATAACAGAACAAGCACGAAAATATATATTTTTTTGTATCACAAACTTTTACTTAATATAATTCAGACATTGAATTTAAATAGGAGATATAAATACCCCAATAATTTTCAGGTAATCGCCTCGGTGCATTCAGTGAAAAGTTGCCGACAAGACCGGTTGCTTTTTTAATATTTTTAATTCCTCGTGTTTTTGTGACAGTTCCAAAATATTAATAGGAACAATTGAAGTGATAAAAACATTGCTTGTTTTTCTTGTTTCCCAGTGGATTAAATTTTCCAAGGAAAATAATAAGTGTTTGAAAAGTGGAGGTCTCCCCCGCTGAATAAGAGCCTCGTCTTTTTTAAAGTATATTAACATTAAAAATATATATGATAAATAAAAAGCAAACCAATAGACAATTAATAAAAAACAATTAGAAATTTATATTAAAATATATTAAGTTAATCTAAACTATTTGAAGGCAGATTGGTTTATATCTTAGAAACGTGCTTCGTTCACAAATGTAGCCGAATTAATAAAAACCTTCAACGAAACGTAGGAAAACAGCGAAGAAGACGATTTTAGCTTATCTACCATTCGAATAGGGGCAGTTTAGAGTGAGTTTGTAGCTCCACTCCCAGCAATGACTCAGTATTTAGTCAGGCCTCAACCAAAAGGAAGAAGCAATTGGGGGAAAATTTCCAAGACCAAAATGCAAAATTATTAAACAATCGATGCAAAGAGAAAGTAATTGAGAAAATCGTTATGCTCAAGAAAGCCAAAAAGCCAATTAATAAACCCATAAAAAAAAGAAAGCAGAGGAAGTGATGGACAACATAAGAGAAACTCCAGATAACTACAAGGAACAAATAATGCAAGACAATGCGCTAAAGCCGGGCTCTAGTCCATCATACGGCATGAAAAAATCCTAAATACCGCCAGAGTTCAGCACATGGGTGACAATATGAGCACCGAAAACGAAGAAGAAATAAATACTGAGGCATAAAATGATATACTCGCACCTTACTTAAGCCAAATCAAGCAGCAGGCAAATATACTAAGAGAGCAGCAGGACATGATTGCTATACTCCCGAAAGATCTCAACGCGTTAAAAGCAACAGCAGAACACCACACAAGAGCCACTTACCCAACAGCCAGAGAGCATTCAAGAGTCAAAAAAATCAATAAAACCACAAGTAAGTATCATCTCTGCCAAAAGTTAAAAAAATAAACCCTAGCAGCACATCTCGCTGTTCCGATGTCGACGAAATGGATACATCCACGTCTGTCGCCTCCAAAGTAAAAATACCCCCAATAATTACATACAATTTAAAACATAAACAAACTGTTACTGATCTAAAACAAATTATCAAACGACTTCTATCTTAAGACAGTAAACAAAAACGTAACGCAAAGACACCTCAAAAATACAGACGACTTCTGTAAAACGATAAATAGTTTAGAAAATACGCGCAAACAACATTTCACATACACCCCGAAACTTCCAAAAACTCACTCCATCTCTTTAAAGGAATATCCGAGGAATTCACCTCACAGGAAATTCAAGATGAACTAGCATTCACAGGAATTCAAGGAATTATTAAAGTTTCAATCAGTAATAATGAAAAGCTACAAATTTCACTAATACAGCTTGCACCCAACGCCGGCATTTAGAGTTTATATAATCTGAAAATTTTCTGTACAAAATCATCCGGGTAGAAACTTTAATAAGGCACGAAGTACTACAGTGTAAAAACTGCTAAAGGTACGGGCATTCCGTAGTAAACTGCAAGATGCAATACCGCTGTGTTAAGTGCACAACTGTACACACTCCCGGAAATTGGCCTAAAACAGAAAATACGGATCCCAAATGTATTAACTGCGGTAAAAGAGGAAACGAAGCTAACTACAGAAACTTCCAACAATATCTCTCCCTCTTGAAGAAGATGCAAGATAGGAGAGATAAAATTCACCAAGAATTAAAAAAGAGATATATGCACAATTTCGTTAAGCCTTCTGTGTCCTTTGCTAGTACGCTTTCAAGGAATATAAGTACCCCTCATAGTGCTTCCATAAATAATCCACTATCATTCTTCAACATTCTTCAACTTTTACTTGGAGATAATTTCGCTAATATATTAGCTGAAATTAACCGGTTCATTCCGCAGTACCAATCATTACCCTCCACGAATGAGAAAAGGACTGCCCTGCTCTCGTTTCTTGTTCAGATATCGGCACCATAAAACTGAGCCACGTCCCAGCGCAAACATCAAAAACAGATACACGTACCTTAAAAATCGTTGCTCTTAATACAAACTCTTTTATCAGTAATGTTAAACGCCATAGCCTAGATATATTCCTCCAAAACAACCTCATATAGTTCTCATCTCGGAAACCAAATACAAGGACCACGGAGGAGGTACAGGTATCCTAATCCATCAATCCCTAAGTCACACAATCGTGCATCTATCTAATAATCTTAATACTTTTGAGCACTCCACAATAAAACTTACTTGCGATAAATCTGATTCTTTCCTATCGGCCGTATACAATACTCAAGGGTACGCAAGCACTTTTGACCCAAGCGAATTAAATAAGCTGATACAGCTTACACAAAGCACGCGCGGTACAACAAAAGGAGCTACTTCATTATATCAGGCGAAATGAACGCTAGGCACCCGTTCTGGCTTAACATCAGATCAAATATTGCAGGTGTGGCACTGTACAATTGGTACACAGCAAACTCCATATGCCAAAACATTAACCTTCTCTCCAGAAAAGACACAAGATTTCACAGATAACTAATAATAACTAATCCTTCATTCCTGGACATTTTTATTACCTCTGGCGACCTCTCCATAAAATTTGACCAAAACTATAAACCATATCTGGAAACAATACATTTCGAATCTGACCAAGACGCAGTATGTCTGAACATCGCGGCAGATGACAAATCTGTATTACCTACAACAATCGAAATACTCAATTTCAAAACTAACAGAGCATCCCTTAGGATATCAACGCACTAAAACCACAAAAACATCCCCATACCAATAAACAGGAATCTTAACCCTGAAGAAATTGATGAAGCGATATCTCTGGTATACAATACAGTCATGGCTGCTATTCAACTTTCCATGCCTAAAATAAAAATAAAAGGAAACTCGCAAATACAGTTACCAGAAATAACGCTGAAAGTTATTGAAACAAAAATTAAACTTAGGAAAATCCTGTACAGGAACAAATACTCGCCCGCCCTTAATTTCCTCACATCCCAAATAACCTTACTGAATAACATGATAAAAAAACCAAATACAACGCCAGTACACCTCGAATTGGCAAAAAAATACTATCTGCAGTAAACTTAGACAACAACACCTTTAAAACAATCAAAAACCTGACCAACTAGAATAAACATCCTTCATTCCCAAATATCACGGAAAATATTAACAATATTTGCAGTACAATCACAATGATTCAAAACAAAGCCGACTGTCTCGGAGAATACTTCTGCTCCGCAACGATGGTTAACGTTATAACAAGATGATGTCTCAACAGCAATCAATAACAACATCCACACCCAATTCAAACACAACTAAAACCCGATTATTACCTTCAACAACAGTACTCCAGCTCATCACCCGCACCTAAGGCGACAAATCAACCTCCTATCTAATATTTTTAGTAATACAATAAAATTTTCTGATAAGAAACAGTTAGCGGTATACATTAAAACGGGTGAAAATAAAAAATCAAGTAGACCAGACGATATTCCTAACTACATCTTAAAACGGCACCCCCCTCCATCACTCGAAAATTAACGGTAATTTTCAACCACTGTCTCAACATTGGCTACTTCCCAAGGTCATGGAAATCAGCGTACATCATACCTATTCTAAAAAAAAAGAAAAAGGAGCCCCCAAACCTCAAAACCAGCTATAGGCCAATATCACACCACCCCTGTATCGAAAAATTTTTCGAATGTTGCCCAAAAAAGAGAACATACTTTTTGATGCTGATGATCATAATATAATTCTCAATAACCAATTCGGATTCAAAAAAATTTCACTCCACCAACCACGCCCTCTAGAAATTCAAAACATATATTGCCCATGCCTGAACCAGAAAACACCCACAATGGCTTGTCTGCTCAACATAGAAAAAGCCTTCGACACAGTTTGGGTCGAAAGATTGATACACAAAATTCTCTCGTGCCTCTGTTTCCCTCCCCAAATCATTAAACTAATAAATAACTTTCTTACCGAAAGAGCATTCCAAGTGAAATAATAGAATTGTATCTCCATAAAATTCTCCCCGACAATTGGCCTTCCCCAAGGATCTATCCTATCCCCCATCTTATGCAATATATACACGTCTGACTTTTCACCTTCGAACACCATATCTCAGAGCCCTAAAACAATTTTCTATGCAGACGATATTCTAACTTACATCTTCTCAAAGAACATAATTAAAGTGACGCAACACGTTAATAGCTACTTAAACTCAGTAATCACAGTGAAAACGAAAAATGAATGCTAGGAAATGCGAAACAATTGCTTTGACAGGTAATAAATCAATTAGACCAAGCCAGAAAAGACTCCTTGAATTAACAAGTCTTCGGATATACAATTCACCCATAGCCAAAGAGCACATGGTCAAATACCTATGGCTAACGCTTACCTCTGACCTGAAACCCTTCAGACACGTTGACTACATATTGCAAAGAGCCACTATAGCGTACCATAACCCTTCTAAATTCCAAGGCCATGTTAAACAAAATAATTAAAATTAAAATTAAAATTTTATATACAGTGAGCGAAATTCACATAAAACAGTGAATGTTTTCTAGTAGTTTTGTTATAGGTTTAGAAAAAAATTACAAGAAGTATGTAATTTAATAGAAAATATTTTATTTCAATTATTTGAATTCAAGTTAATCTTAAGATTATGGTAATCTAGAAATAACAGCTTCAGAACAAATAAATGAACAACTTATAAGCGAAAATCCCATAAAAACACGACATAAAAATTTTCAAAGTAAATAAAATATTGAATAAGTCATAAGAATATTGAATGATAATAAAGTGTGACATCTCCATTTCTATTAATGACCTCATAAATTCGGCTAGGCATTGAATTTATGACATTTTTCAATGGCTCTGTTGACATTGAGGCCCAAGATAATTTAATGGCATTTTTCAATGCCTGAACGATTTCATATTGCTTTCCATTCTCGAAAACATGCCTGGCAATAATCCTCCATAAGTTTTCTATGTGGTGTATATTAGTACTTCTTGCAGGTCAGTGCAAAACAGCAATGTTCGAAGCCGCAAGCCATTCTTTTACAAATGTTGCTGTAGGAATAACAGCATTATCCTGCTGAAATTTATAATTTTCACTACACAATTCCTCCGCCTTTTCCACCATCATTACTTCTAACATCAATCTCTATAGATTTTAGCATTCATCCTTTGCGGTAGCCAAGCAATTTCTGTTTTGCAGTTAGCACAAAATCCACCCCAGATCATCACACTGCCTCCGCCAAAATTTCTGCCATTTTACCTCTTCTTTCCGTCTCCTTATCATGCCAGTAATGCGAGAAACCATCAGGACCATTAAGGTTAAATGTCTTCTCATCACTAAAATGATTTTACCCCATTTAATGGTCCAACTCATATGCATCTTAGCATATTTTAATCTGGCTTCCCTGTGCGATGCGGTACGACGGGGTTTTTTGCAGCTTTTTTGAAACCCGTATTATGGTCTGTTTTTAGAATTTGCTGCACAAGTCGAGCTGTAACTGGCAAGTCCAGGCTTTTTACATTTTGGGAAACAAAGAGTTTCTGTTTACGAACTTCGCGGAAAATCAAACTTTTTTTGTCGTGATGGCAATTTTTTATGTCGATCATGACTGGCAATGCTTCCATATTTCTCACCTAATCGCAAAAAGTTATGGATAACCGTTATTGATGGATTAATTTTGTCTTAAATTTGCCTCAAGGAGAGTCCGGTATCATGATATACCGTTATTTTAGCCCTTTCTTCCATTGACAAAACTTTTCCCCGTGGCATGATAAAAACTGAACAAAATATAAAAAAACGATGTAACATAAAAATATTATGTTGTAATAAATAAATCAGTTCACCTTTCCTTTTACAAATTTTCAAAAAAACAAAAAAAAAACTTTTAATAAAAATATAATTTCTCTGTGCAAACGTTGGTGTTTTTATGGGAATTTCGCACTTATAATCCACGCTTTTATACCCACTAAACCCAAAACAGATCGCAAAAAGGGAATAATTCTAAACTGATAAAACGAATGCAGATGCAGTTTAACTATAAAAGTGATGACATTATTTTTAGAGCAAAGGAAAAATTAGCTGAAATTTATGACAGTGTGGTGTTTTTATAGGAATTTCGGCCACGTAGATATATACATATATATATATATATAAGTCCAATACTTGTGTTCGCCTGCCAAATTTGGTCCGACCTTTCCTCGAATCAAATGGAACGCCTAAAAAAATTAGAAAGAGCCTCCCTAAGAAAATGCACGGGACTTTTTATAAAGCCTAACGACTTTAAATATGTTACTAATAAAACACTCAATCAAAAATCCAATTTTACTAGAATCGACAAAGAAATAATTAAGCGCACGCTGAATTTCTACAACAAACTAGGCATAGCAGATAAACCACTATTCAACGACTGCAACAACTTCCTACTGTAGTATGGGATTATCTATTTGTTTCTTTCATCGTTCATGTGTTCTGAATGACGAAGGAAACACATACAAGATCCCATACTACATTAAACATCTGGACAACCAAAATGCACTATACAACAGCGCTGTCGTTTGGATAGTTTCCAGAGTAGTACAATTTGCTGCCAAAGCGGAGTACTTTTGGAAAAAACGGAGCACGCGACTATACGACGAAATTTAATGAATTCAAATTAATTAGCATGGGATGTCCAGAAATCATTTAATAGTTAATAAAACCCATTTTCGTTAAAACTACTGATATTTAGATTTTTAAATCAATCTATGTCTAGTACTACCCACTTGGCTGCCTGAGTTCACTGTAGTGTAGACAGCAGGCAGAAGCAGAATTTCAATGCTATCCTGATGAGATCGCCCTTTATTGCTAATCGGAACCACACTATGTACTCGTATACTCTCAGAATTTCTTAATAAAATTTTGAATTTTGGCTTTAAGTCAATAAACTGACAGAGAAGGTCTTCAGTACATCATATTAAAAATTAATTGTGGTTTTGAACCTTTTTTTTCGCTATCAAGATTACAATATCATCTTATTTTAAATTATTCTGATATTTTTAAACAATGCCAAAGATGCTACAATATAAAATAAAATGGAGTACAATAAGAGGAGCTGATGTCTAAATCTTTCACAAATCGCGTAATAAAGTCGCACAAGATTATTTTTTGTTAACTTCATCAAAGAACCCAGTCGAACCGTTACCGATCAGCGCGTAAAGGAGGAAAACCGAGAGCATGTACATTTTTTTATCACATAAGAAATCATCTTGGCAAATTAAAAATGGTGTGCAAACTGCATTGCGTGAAATGTTAAATATTGGAAAGAAACATATACAGGAAGTGTGTAATAATAATAACCATTATTTGGCATCAGGTAGAACAGAAACTGAGAATCGTGGTGGAGACTTGCTGCAAGACAATAGGCACCTTAATCAATTAACAAAATGACTTGAATGTGAGAAAAAGATATTATGGAACCTGAACTTCAAGTAAAAAAACTCGTATTGATGAGAGATATTTCATACAAAATTTAATAATTTATGATTCATACATATCACATTTTTGCGCTTATTACTCTTATTGCTACACTATTTTACTTATTTATTTTTTATATAAAAACAACTGGTTTGGATTTTTCCACGAATTTTCTTTTCCAACAATAAGATTTACTTAAATTTTAAGTTTAAAGTTGACAGCTGTTGATTAAAAAGAATCATTAATTAATAGTTTTAATTCAGGTAATTATACCTGCATGAAATAAAAACGTTCTGTCATGAAAACCTATTTTTAAGAAAAATATACCTGCATAAAGCAAATTAATACAGGTGCATACTAATAAAATACATAAATTCTATCATTAATTAAATTATTTTATTATTGAAAGCTTTTGAATTTCAACATATTTCTAAGGTGTTTAATACAGTTATCATGCAAAATTGTATTGACAACTTCAGTTGTTTATCATTTCAAAACATTTACAATAATTGAATCATCAACAGCTACACTTTTAAATAATCCTACAAAACCTCCTAAAGCCAAGGTTATGCAAAATAAGGAAAGCAATATTTTTAATTTCAGCAATCTTGATTTTTTTTTTATAATGGATTGAAATTCATAGCATATATGTACTAAGTTGTCTTAGACCAATTCTAGCTTTTTGTTTTGTTTTGCAATAAGTTTAAAAAATATTTTACAAAACCTTCTGTTGTTTTTTTTTTCTATCTAATTATAAGTCTCCATCATCCATACAGAGCGAAATTTTTGTTCATGTTTAGTTTGTTTATTAATAGTATTAATTTTTGCTCGCGACAAAACAGCTTCCATAGTGAATTGATAATCCTGACTAATTTCAGCTCCTAGAAATTAGTCTTGATGGATATCCTGTGTTCAATAGGCTGTGCTTGATTTTTGTAGCGAATCAAGTTTCTTAATCCGTAGGAATGATCCCAGCACTTAGGGACTGATTGACTATGATTGAATATGGCCAGCACTTAGGTATTCAAATTATAAGAAAACTTTTTATTCACTCATATAAAATATATTTCCGACACAACTGATCTGGTTGAGCACTTGTACAAGAAGACAAAAAAAGGGTGAACAAATTCTAATCTGCTGATAATTCAAGAGGCCTGTTGCCTGGGCTTAACGGATTCTATTGTTATACAATATTAAATAAGCTATATGCTATTACAACTACTATGACAGACAAGTAATGCAAGAGAAAAGTATTTTGATAGTGTCATACAAAACTAACATAAATAATTCTGCTAGATTTAATTTACAAGTTTAAACTATACAAATGTTACAATCGTGTAAAGAATTCAAAGTCGTCTAAACACATAGAGTATGTTTTGAGATATCCAGTCGTCGTGCTCCACATCTGTCGTTATACTAGAAATTCAATTTTCTATATTATTTATAATTGTTTAATTTTCTGGAAAGTTTCTACATTGCCTTTGATCTTCGGATACATTTGTCACATTCATAGCATTCGTAGCATAACTACCAAATTTAAAAAGTTCAATGTGCAATATTGCAATATTATCAAGAATTAACTTTAGTACCTATGTAATTATATTTTAGATACCTTGAGACTTACTTCTCCTATAGTGAAAGTGATTTATGCTCTGCTTTGGTGAAAAAAGCTAACATCATGAACATATGAAGAAATGAAAATCGGAGTACTTTTATAAAAGGAGTAGTACCGGAGTACGCTATTAGTTTTCGGAGTATAAATACTCCGATCGTAGTACAAACAACAGCACTGCTATACAACGACACAAATGAACTAGTACACTTCCATAAGCCATCCAGGGCAAACATCAATCATCTTGCCTATAACATAACACAGTAAAACGGTTATAAAAACGATATTTTTGCCTGATTCCATACTATTTAGGGTTCCGTACCCAAAGGGTAACAACCTGTACCCTATTACTAAGACTTCGCTGTCCATCCGTCCGTCACCAGATTGTATCTCATGAACCGTAATAGGTTCACAGTTGAAATTTTCACAGACTGTGTATTTCAATTGGCGATATAACAACAAATAATAAAAATTAAATTAAATTAAAATTTAAAGGGGGCCACCATAGAAGAAACGTGATTTTTTCGGTGTGTTTCATTCTTATTATTATCTGTCTGTCACCGGGCTGTATCTCATTAACCGTAACAGGTAGACAGTTGAAATTTTCACAGAGTGAGTATTTCTGTTGCCGCTATAAGAACAAATAATAAAAATAAAATAAAATTAAAGGGGGCTCCCATACAAGAAAAGTGATTCTTTCGGCGTTATTTTCCTCGTTTTATTCTCATTCATTGTTATTATCATAAGTAGGCATTTTTGTTTCAAATGATTTTCAAATGACAGCATAATTTTTCCACATGACGCCTACTCTCTACTAAATTTTGTACGATGGTACGGAGCCCGCGAGTCCGACTCGCACTTGCCCGGTTACTTATAAATAATCTAATATAAATATACCCAAATAACTAGTTCAATGTTAGATTAAAACAAACGAACGAATACGTTTAAAAATAGTTGGATAATCACATTTGTATTAATAGATATATTCAATTTAGCACGCAAGAAATGTTCTAAAACAATTAAAATATTTTTAAATCATCAATTGTCCTAAATATAAGTACATACAATGCTCAATTTAGCATGTAAGACATGTGTTCTTCAACAAAAGAGTTTTCCCCCGCTAGTGTAAGTTACATTTATTTTTTTTTTTTTTTTTACCATTTTTCTCGATAGGGTCAAGTGGGGTAATTGATAACGGCTATCATTTCTCAGTCCATTTCCGTCGAAAAATTTCGTTGAATATGTTGAATCATGAAACGAGGTCCCGTTAATCAGAGCTTGTTACATGACATCATCCAAACAAAACATTAGTACGTGTACGGACTTTGATGCCTAAGTGTCTCTTTTTTAGTGAAAATTAAACATTTTCGTTCGGAAAAGAAAGTGATTTTATCTACAGTAATTTTAAAGGTAAAATAAGGTTTTCATGTTTGTTAGTCCATATTTTGAAATTGCTTATTAGTGGTGGCTTCCATTTCGGGAAAAAATTAAACTTTAGTTTATTTTGAGTTGTTTACAATTACCCCTCTGATTTACAGCGAATTGGTAATAGTAAACCTGTATTTGGGGTAATTGTAAACCATGAACATTTCCGATTAAAATATAAATTTATATTTTTAAATGCAAATTTCAATCGATTTCAGTGAATCTAAAAGCTCATTATGCCGCGCACGTACATAAAGAAGAGAATTATGCCTTCGTACAGTGTAGATGATATTGCGGCAGCCGTAAGTGGCGTCCTTAATAGAAATAAAACCTACCGCGAAGCTGAAGCCTTCTACGGTATACCCAAGGCTGTCATATACAATAGAATTAATGGACGAAAAACATCTCTGAAAAGAATGGGTGCAGGATGTTCGCAGGCTATTCCAAAATCGGTTGAAGACACAATTGCTAAATGTCTGATAACGCGTGCGAAAATGGGCTATGCTTGTGACAGAGACGAGTTGAGAAAACTTGTCGGAGAGTATGTAAAAAAGACCGGCTTAAAAACTCCCTTTAAAGGTGGCATTCCGGGAGTTGACTAGTACCAGTCTTTCATGAAAAGACACTCAGAATTGTCTTTAAAAAAGCCCGAGTATTTACAGAAATTGCGTAAAGATGCCCGAAAGCCCGATATTGTATATGATTTTTATGAAAAACTGGAAAATATTATAATTCAGAATGATCTTGGATATGAAAACAAAGCGTCTTTCATCTTCAATGCAGATGAAAGTGGTTTTAGCAGTGACCCTTCTTGCTTAAGAGGCATAGGAGTAAAAGGGAAGCCACTATCATGAGTATCAGGTGGATCTGGACGTAAGTCAACCACGGTCTTAGCCTGTGTTTCGGCTGATGGTGTGGTACTTCCTCCTCTTATAATTTTTAAAGGAGCGGCGGTACAAGCTTGGTGGACTTCACTTTAAGCTTACCCTGGCACTCTGTATGGTGCTTCATCTAACGGGTGGATGGAGGAGCCACAATTTTTTCATTGGTTTACAAATGGTTTTATACCTCATCTTGAAAAAATCCAGAATGAAAGTAATCTACCTGATCAACGGGCTGTTTTGTTGTTTGATAGTCATGCCTGCCATATAAGCGTGAGAATTGTTGAAGAATCAATAAAGAAAAGAAAACTGTTGATCGAATTTCCCAGTCATCTCACAGATCAACTTCAGCCATTGGACAAATGTGTATTTGGCCCTATGAAAACCGTATGGGAGAAAATACTAGTGAACTATGGGAAAGAGCGAGCGAATGGGCCGCGGAACCATGTGTTTACCAAAAGATAAATTTTCTAAGCTCCTTGGCGAGGTCTGGATCAAAGGAATGTTATCAAAAAAATATTATTTCAGGCTTCGAAAACACCGGGGTGTTTCCCGTCTGTGCTTCTAAATTTCCACATAGTGAATTTAGTCCCGCTGAACTTCAAGCACATCTTTCTTTACGGCAAATTCCTGTAGCGTCAAGTACATCAACAACTTTATTGGAAACACCCCTTATCGAAGGTAAGCCTTTATTTACGCCACAGAATTAAATAGACACTATTAAATTCATATCTTCTTCGGATAGACCAGATCTACCATTGCTGCACACCGAGCAAGCAAAAGTAGAAACATCAACCCAGGTCGCATACCAATTAAGTTCTTTACCACATTCGAATTTCGTTGAGACGGCAACACAAGAAAATACCTATATCCTTAGAAATAAAATTCTACATTCAAACATTTATTACAAATTTCAGCACCACAATTCAGTACTCAAAATTATGTCCAACCTATAGCCAGAAAGGAAGAAAATTTAGCTCAAAACGGAGAAATGCCATCAGTATGCGCTGATTCTAGTGGTATAATAGAATTATTCAACATTGCACCTCTTTTCACGGCCAGTTTAGAGCATAAAACAGTAATCCCACGTTTAAAGCAATTGAGGTATGGCGAAGTTCTTACAGTGGAAGAAGTTCGACAACGTCTTCAGGAAGCAGAACTTAAGAAAAAGACCAAACAAAAGCGACCAAAGGTATTGAAGTCTGAGTCAAAGTCAACTAAGCAATTAACAAATAAAAAGTCTCGAAAGCGCAAGAAAATAGCTAATGCAATTTCATCTTCTGATGAAAGTGGTTCTGAGCCAATCTACCAAAATAGCGGAGACAGTGATTGGAGGGAGGAAAACGACGATACACAAGAATTGGAAGAAGTTGATCTAAGTATAATTAAGAGAGGCACATTTATCTTGGCTAAATTTAAAGGAGGCAACAGGAACTGTACTACATTTAAATATGTTTGCGTCGTTGATTTAGTCGATAAGAAAGTAGAAATCACCGGTCTTAAATGTTTAGACACAGCTTACTTGACTTTCCGTCTTGTTAAAAATGATAAAAGTTTCATTAAAGCAGATGAAATTTTGGGAGTTTTACCAGATCCTACAATAAAATTGAACTCAAAGGAAGTGCCGCAATACCAATTTGCGAAAAAAATTGATATCTAGGAGAAATGAGTTTCTCCAACATATTTTCTATTTTTTGTTAATTATGAATTTCTAATATCATTTCATTTAAAACACATTACTTGAACAATAAATGTGTTTGATAATTTGTTGCCCTTCCGAAGTTTTACTGTGGGGTAAATGTGAACATGCACTTAGAAAAGCTTTCAACAATTTATATTAAAAGTAGATTTCATAAGTTTACATTCACCCTGGTCAGAAATACTTTGCGTATGCTTATGTGCGGAATACAATAACACCCAAAAAAGCCTATGATTGGAATTTTTGAAGAGGTAATTGTAAACACTTATTATTAACTTATAAACAAGAGATATAACAATCATTGGATTATAAACCGGCTCAAAACTGATATCAAAATATAAATAAACTATGATATAAATTAAAAAATTCATAAAAAAACAACAAGACTGTCTCAAAACGGAAAAAAATTTTAATCTCGCAAAATCGTCTACAATTACCCCACTTGACCCTATATATTGTTGTAGGAGTACCACTGGCATGTATATGAAATTAGTGCACAATTGAATAAATGTTCATTTCTAGATTAGGGAATAGGTTTAGACATTTTGCCCTAGCTAATTAAGCTGTTATCTTATAGAATAGTACTGTAAGTATATAAGAAATATTGTTAATATATAGGTCGATAAATTAAATTGAAATTGAAAAAAAGGGTAATCCCCTCTAACCGAACCGACATGATATAACAATTAAGATACATTTACTCAGAGAATGTCACTGAGCATAGCCAATTCTTTAGGAGCTATCGACTTTAATAACTTAACTATGCAGTTGCGTAGCACGACTGAGACAACGAATTAAAAACAAATATTGAGAGAACATAGGATTACCCGAAGAATAAAATCTTCTTAAAGCTCTTCAAAGTCCTTTCTAGCTATTCATGATGAATTTTTCGTATATAGGGTCACACAGCCTCAATTTTTTAAGATATAAATTTGTCTTTGGCTAACGCGCTGAAAGGAGATGTAAAATTTCTGTAAAATAAAATTCTCACTTTTCCCAACACCGTCAGAGAATCCAGCGTGAATTATATTCACTTAAGCTCCTTATAGTAAAGCGAATGTAAATAGTATCACGTTCTGTTCAAATATCACAGGATAACAACAACAACTTTAGATCCAACTTTGGTCAATATTTCAGGGAAAACGTGCTTTCACAAAATGGTGGGAAAATTAGATGAGAGAAAAATCTAAAAACTCCGCCCCTTCCTATTTATTTAAGAGACTGAATCATTTGCCATTCTGTTTCGTTGCATGTAAATTGTGCTTTCACATTTTTTGTATTTATTCGTCAAATTTTCAAATACATATTTTTTTTTTTCGTTTTCCTTTTTTTTCTAGTTTTAAACATTTAAATGAAAAACTGTCGGAAATCTTTTCTTATTTCTTAACTTGTCCATAAACTTAACTCTCCCCACAACCTATCCTATCCCCTCCTAGCTCCTTCGCCGGCCCTTCCACTACTAGGTAACTCCAAAAGGAAAATGACACGCAGTACGGCTGATTGACGCATCATCCGTAAAGGAATAGAGGACAATAGAATGGAAAGTTTCAGGCCAACTGTTAACAAGAGGATAAGAGAGGACATAAAATCGAGTTGAGGGTTAAAGATGAGCCACACAAGGATGAAAGGGGACCATAAAAGATGAAGGACCATAAACATCGAAAGATAACAACGACGATCATATGAGGAAAATATCGCAGAATTGAATTGATTTGACTTGACTTGCGGTGATCCCCTCGAAGTTTGCCTAATCCGTAGCAAGCACTTTGTTATCACCTTAATCAATACTAACAAAAGAAAAAAGTCAAAGAAGGCATTCAACCATACTTAAATTCTTATATCGCGTATAGACAACTCTTTTCACTCACCACGGGACTTCTAATTCTACTTTACGCATTATTGCAAATACATTTCCTGTTTGAACCGGACAAAATTACGAATGGAATCACTTTTATGGAGTATAACAAGCCGATTTTGAACTCTATAAATCAGGAGGAATAGATAGAATGTTAGTTAGGACCCAGCATATACTCAAAATTTCTTCTAGAACAGCTGACGAAAAGTTTCACTGCTCCATTTTGTTTTAGAAAAATTATTACAATATTATGAAAGTCAATCTGGGTTCCTAATACCTTTATTTGTAATTATTGCATTTTCTAAATTGAAGCATTTATGTAAACAAACAACAAATTAAAAATAAAAATTAAAAAAAAAAAATTTAAATCACTCCTTGTGTACATTACTTATTACTATTTTTAAGCGAACACAAAAGCAGAAGTAGGTGAATTTCATGAAACTACGCGATATAAGAACAAAAAACAAAAAAAAAAGGGACCAGAAACAGAGAAATTTTTATTCTGAAATAATGTCCAGAGGCATTTCCTACTCCAATTTAGAAATTTAAAAATTCATAAAGACAAAAATGTCCCACTTTCATCTCTCTGAGTTTTAAAGTTGAAGTTGAACACGCGGTTTCCTTCTGGCCCGGAAGGAATCATGAAATTGAATGTAGGGAGGGGACTATGGGGTACTACATATTCTACTAGTGAAGTTACACACAAAAGGAATATAAAGAATTGTGTCTGGAAGTTCTGCAAAGCATTCATTTCTTATCCCAATGAAAGCACCACCCCAACAGCATTTTCTCTTCAGTCCTTTGAAGACTTCAAGTAACCGACTGACTGCGGTGTCACAGGATAATGCTGACATAGTGATTTGCCTGTCATAACCCAAAAATACGCTATGTGGTCGGATATGCAATTTTATGGTGTTATGGAGGAGAGTCATGGAACTGTGACTGTTCTTTGTTTTTTGTTTTTGCTTAAAGTTAAAACCAGCTAGTTGAAAGCTACACCTTTTGACATGATTGTGCAGAATCTCTATTATAACTTTAGACTCGTGTTCATTTGGATTATTGTAGGTGCATAGGCACTTTAAATCCTTTGACTTAAATAACACCAGTATAGACTGGTAGTAGTAGTAGTAGTAAATATAGATGTCTCTATAAATGTATGCATATCCAAAAATTGAAAATTCATTCTACTTCCGCCGCCGAATATATACCACATAATAAAGTTTTGTATCTTATCTGCTAAATGAATTCATCTGCGGATGCGGCTATCGTTTACATGAGTGATGAGACGCAAATATTGAAATGATCCCATAAATACAAGGTTCGTCCTTCTTGATAGCCCAATTTCCTTTTTTATGAGACTCAATATGTGATGGAGAGTGACGTCAGTTGTTATATGCTGTATAAGAATAGTGAATAAAAAAAAACGATTTTTTTAATGGCTTCTTCCTGTGACCATTTCAGTATAAGATTTATCAAGAGAGAGAGAGTTAAGCACATGTGGGACTGCTGATTTTATTGATTCTGCATTACACAGAAGGACATTGTATTCAAGACTATCGGTGGTATAGTCCTAGTCTTCTTAACGATGTACATTTCCCAGAATGATGAATCTTGCAGAATTTTAGACATACTCGGTATCTCTTCTGAATAAATTGGTACTTCAGGGTCATCATAGAAGGAATGGGAAATTACTACTTATATTATAGCGTGTTGCGGGGATATGGAATAAGTTTACATATATATTTATATAACTATCACCATTTAATGAAGGCTGATACTTTGCGTTGATTACATTATTCCCACTGTAGGCCAGTCAATACAGACATTATAATTCCACAATTTAACAATAATTACAAAAGTTTTGAAATTTTGATTTAATGTTGGGAATGATAAAATAATTACAAATTTTAATTTACAACCATCACCGAGATCCGAAATCACTGGAGCAACATTTGCTTGTATGGCTGCCATCTTAAAACAAAAAGAATTACAAAAGTTCTGAAAGTGGATTTCAAACCGTTTTTGGTCATAATCTGCTAAGTTTGCAACCTCAAACATGGTCCACAACCTAAAAACAAATGAGCAAAAATTATCAACAATTAGTATTTTTCACTTTCTGCAGTCGTTCAAATATATTGCAATTTTACATAGTCCTTCGTATGTCCTACCCAATGAGGTAATAACTAAAGAGGAGATGCAATCACATGTACGATCCGTGTACATGAGCGTACCCAAAATTGCCCTGTATTTGTGTATGTTTCATTCTGCCATTTTTGGTCTTCGCTGTCAAATCCATACTTAGGTTTGGTTGGTTTTGGGCTTGGTGGATTGACGCAGGAAAACCCGTGAAATAACTGTAGGGGCACGAAGCAAATATTACTCACAAACTTTTTACCACTGAACTTTTCTTCTTAATTATTAACTTTTTTACGTTCACGTTTGCAAATTTAATAAATACTTTCGAGTATATGAAAATAAAAGCGATTAAAATTGCGCATAGGTTGTACAATTGTGTACAGGTGTACAAATTTTACGGCGCTTATGTTTAAACAATATCAGTGTCATTGGGTTAGAATTGGGTGCGCGATATTTTCTCATTTGCATCTCCTTTAGTTCTTACCTCGTTGGTCCTACCCCATCACAGTGGCGGATACAGCGGGGGGCGATCGGGGCGATCGCCCCCCTCCCCCCTAGAGCTTTAATAATAATAAATCAAAATTTATATTCTAATCCAATGAAATAGAAAATACAAAAAAAAATTTTCAAAAAAGACCGTTTCTAAACCGGCGTTAAAAAAATAGAAAATAATTTCTCCCTTCATTTCTCCAGAGTTTCCCTTCATTTTGCATTTAATTAAATTTTTAAATTATATTACATTTGTATATAAATTTTAAAATTTTCAAGGTATACAGAGAAAACAAGATGTGGACAGCTCAAATTACACTACAGTGAATAACAATTTCCCGAAATTTAAATTTGGAACTCCTAATGTTTATCAAAATACTTAATTAAATTACTTTCCTTTCAATATGCTTTTTTTGTGTACCATGAAAATTTAAAAATTTTTATACAAATGTAATTTGATTAAATGGAAAACTCTAGATAGTTATTTGATATATTTATTGTTTTTTCCTTTTTAGTTATAAATTATTCTCAAAAAATGTAAAATTATATCACTAATGAATTTTCAGTACAAGCATTGTTGCACTTTTTTGTGATCGAAAGCTCACAAAAGCCAGGTATTTTGATGAAAACTAGTGTGTAGGGAAAATTATCATAGCCGGGGTAATTAATCTCAGATTCAGTTGTCCTGCAAATATTTAATTTAAGGCAAATAGGATAATATGTATATTAACCCTACCTAATTAGCATTCCTCGAAAATTTCTTCCACCATTTAAGTTGCAAGAAATTGCAGTCCAGCCCAAGAAATTATGGTGTTTGAGCGAAATACAAGCGACCTATGTATGAAAAACACCAGTAGTAAGGCAAGCAAGAAGTGTATAACGTCTATTTTATGTGGGATTAAATTTTACTATGCTTACGGGATCAAAAACTTATATTATATAGATAAAAGAACTCTGGCGATATCTGAATGCTAATGAAATTTTTATGCCAAAACGAAATGAGAAAGCTATACAGAGCAGTCCACAGCTGATGGCAAGTGCGGTTGTAGGGGGCGATGGGGGCGATCGCCCCCCCCCCCTAGAGCAAACGTCTGGATCCGCCCTTGCCCCATCAGAATATAAATTTTCAACCCTCTACTAGTGCAAAGGTGTTGCAAATGCAGAGAAATATGTATATTAAATTTATTAATTACGTTTACAACCACCTATACAATTTAATAAAAATATATCAAAGTTTTTTGCTATTTTTATAGCCTTGAAAATAAAATAAGTATTGTTACAAGTTGGCTGGCTATTCTATTTAAATTATCGGAGAGGGAGGTATTTTCTTTTTGGGTAAGAACTTGTTTCTGCAGCAAGCCAATGTCAACAAGATGCGAAGATAATACTGCCAGTAAGAGTTTGGCAACAAAGCTTTGTTACACGCAAGGTCTCCACAAATCCCCCTCTACTGTGAGAGGCACCGCTCTTAGTTGTGCAGTTTGCAGACAAGGCTTTTACGATGTAATCAGTTTCAGTGCAGCCAGTCTAATTAGTGAATGGGTAACGTAAACTGACCCTTTCGTCTGCGCGAACGCCGGTGATAGTTTGGTGCGGAGTGCTTGTAGCGCGATTATTGAATAGCTAATAGTGTTCGATGTGAAACCGGTGCTGGTGCAAGTAAATAAATAAATTATTATTAAATAATAATCAGCAGTGCAGGTGTTTCCGGGAAAAGATTTTTAAGGTGTCCTGTGACAATAATCGAAAGATGGGGTCGACTATGGCTCGCTGAGCTGCCGCTGGTGTTTTTCTTGCTATGCTGGAACCGAGTTGGGAAGGTATTTATTTGGCTATCCTCCCGCTTGATTCTTTATGGCAAGCCGGCTAGATCAACGAGGAAAAAAGTGGACATCAACAACGAGCATTGTAAGATGGCGGAGCGGATCATTCACAAGTAAGTAATTGTGTTGGTGTATGTATGGATGTCGTAATTGGTGAATTCGCTTCGTGCCAAAAAAACAGAGGGGAAGAGCATTCGGCTTCTCAAGTTCTAAGCTGCAATCAAGTGTGTGTGAAAGCCCGACGATTTGATGAAATTTTGTGACGGAGCTTTTGACCTTGGCCTTGTGGGCTAATGACAAACAAAAAAATAGAAATAAATCTTGTTGTTGGATATAAACAACTTGGTTTAGTTCACAGTTCCTCCTTGGTGCCCTGCAATTCCTTCCTAAAGGAAAATTGTGACAGATTGCGACAGCAAAACTTACCACACTTCTTGTTCCTATTTAAATCCTTATTTGTTTCCCACTTTATAAATAAAAGACCGAATAACTTTTGTCGAATAAAATGACAATAAATTAATTTATTTAACAATTAATTTAATTAAAACAAAATTCATGAACACGTTTGCAATTGATCGCACTCTACTACCGGTTGATCTAGAAGAGAGAGCTAGTCCCGGTATTTGCTTTTTTATATCCAAGTTCTGGAAAGAGTAACGTCTTCGGCTAGCTTTTTCAGTGGTGGGTTGCGATCGTTTTCCTTGGCTTGTATTTACTTGAAGGATTAGATATATGGACTTCTCTAATGCAGGTTTCCATTTCAGGTAGTATGTCAGGAAAATCCCAGGCCTCAACCTCCACAAGACAGGAAGAATCGCCTTTTTTCACAGCTTAGGAAAATTTTCAGGTACGTCGAAATTTGGTGGTGGATAATCATTTATTTGTATCGTAGTTTTATTTTTGTTGCTTATTTATACCTCAGCTAATCGATTCAATTAAACGTTTTAGGTAAGGATGTAACAGTATAAATGAAATATTTAATCCAAATGATCTGAAATAAAAGCGCTTGATTCATTTTGTAATTAATATGAATGCAAGTTTGCAGTTGATTTTTATAACAGTTTGAAAATGTTATTAAAGCTTCACTTTCGTGCTACCAGAAGGTCTATAGTTATCGGAAATTTTCATTTTCGGATTGTCAAGATATATTTCGCATTTACCTATGTATCAAGTCTTGATGTTGTCGTGCCCCTATAGCAATCAACCAACGAAATTATTGAATTAACTAAAAAAACACTTCTCGAATTACACTAGAACAATTCTTTATTTATGTACTTTATTTTTAGAACACCGCGACTTTCCCTATCTTACGTTAAGTAGACTACCTGGCGCTTAGGTAACCTGAACCGACACACGAAACTTGATGCGCTCCAAGAGCAGTTAGAACTTGACTGATAATAAAACGGCGCTCGCCAGACCAGTCATTGGGCTTTTATTGCCCCAATTATCGGAAGTAAGCTTGTACTCGCAACGCGGATGTAAACAAACGACAACAACCTTGTCGTTTGTTCTACCGGTTGCAGCACCTGAGTTGCTTAGTTGTAAACAATCGCCTTACATAATAATTACCATGCGAGGTAAATTATTATCGTAATCGTCGATTGCTCCACTAAGCGCTCATCGCAGCCAGCTGTTGGGCTAATCAGCAAAACAACCGACAGTTGCAGAACAATACCATGCGAGGTTATTGTTTAGCAATTGCTGATTATTTCGCTGTAATGCCCTTGGCTGTTGGAAGAATCTTCCGTATATTGGGCCATCACAATGTGAGAATTCAGGTATTTCGTATTCTTCCTCACATATAGCGTCATTGTAATCGAAGTAAGTGTCTAACGGTGATCCAATCCAAATCTATGGCTTTAAACACAAAACTGTCCTATTCGGTTTTCTAATTCCAATTCTTCATTGTCGCTGTCTGATGTTGAATGACAAATTTCTGTGCCATTCAAGCAAGATTACCCTTGATATGAATAGTAAATCTCAGAGCACTTCAAGTCAACTTTCCGGGAAGCACATAGTTTTCCACAGCCTTTTTCGCACTTAGATGTGACGAATTTTAGCAATTCAGCTGACGCTGGTACCTTCAAAGTTAGAATAGGCATGTGACCGTTCGATTCTTGCTTTCAGCCCCAAAATTTAGCTCGCTCCTTATTAACCTTCCATTTTTGTGAAATTAAAGTATTGTTTTGCTACTCTATTTAAACCTTGTCTACGAATTAAAATGTTTCGCAAACCGATAACATTGCACAGCATTAACATGATTAAATCGGAAAATACAGCCAAGTTAATTTCGGTAATAAAAAAGTGTTACTGAAAGCTAAAAAATGTGAGTCGCATATTTTTTTTAATGTTATGTGTAAAAAGGAGAGTTTAACGCCGAGTTACATCAAGATTAACTATAGAATTCCTTCAAAAAGTGCAAGGCAGGCAGTAAGAATTGCAGAACGTACTTGGCCGAGCAATGAGATTAAAAAGTGGTATTCGAATAAATATAACCTACGCATACACACAAAACTTATTCATATGGAATTGAGCCGCCGACTGAGTCTTCTGGAATTTGATCTAATTGACAAAACCATTAGGGCATTGCATTCAGACGAAGAGAAAAAACTACGAAGGCTACGGTTTTTGGAATCTGAAAAGAAAGAACGACAATCAAGAAATGACACAAAAAAAGTTTGCACTCACAATAACATCGCATCCAAAACAACACCAGTTAATTCAAGAACTGCTGAATTCTATCCAAGAGTGGTCAACAGATCTGACTGTCTAATGTCTCTCAGAAGAATTATTTTTTATTTTATGAACAGCCTGTAATTTAATCCATTTTCTCGTACCAACATCAATTTCTTCCTGGTATAATTCGCATGCATTAAGGGTAGAAAAAAACACTTGATAAAACTAAGGCCCTTAAAACTTCAATAAAAATGCAAAAGCTTAAAATTGTCGAACAGTCCTGTGCCCCGAAGCATGAAAGCATTAAACTTTCTGCATAAGTTCAAAAATGTTGCAATTTAAAAATTTTTAATTTTCCTTTTAAAATTTCTATACCGGGGTCCTTGAAAACTGTTAGTCATGAAGTTGAGTCCAAAAATGCTGAATTTAACTTAGACCAAGGCAATTTCCTAGCCGCTCAATTAAAAAAGTGGTGAGTGAACAACGTCTGAACTTGAATAATTGAGTCTGTTCAGAGCAATACGCTATAGTGACTTCAAAAGCGTTTTGAAGTAGCTCTATGAATTTGACAATAGCATAAAAAGCAACTTGGCCGCTCTGAACAAGAAAAAAGCGAGTATTCATATGTGTGTGTACATTAAAAGAAGATATACATATATACAAGGTCAGAAAACAAGTTCGGGTATTGTTTGCCGGTAAGTTGGGACTTCAATAAATTAAAACTATTAAAGAGTAATGAATTAATTATCTTCTTTGCATCCATTTTAGTTTTAATTACTTATTTAAATCAATTTCTAATTTTTAATGTGTTTGACATTTTACTGAAAATACATAACCTAAAATGGAGAAAGAAAGTAGTTTCGCAGTCGGAAATGATGGGCAAATATATTTGTTTAGAGGAATGTCATCAGATAATTAATATAAATGCTTTTCAGTATTTTTATATAAAATATTTAAAAACAAAAGACTGAAATTGTTTGTGTTTGATAATAAAATTTTACTTTGAATTTAAAAAGTTTTTAAGAATCAAATTTATCAATTAAATTCTAATCAATTCTTCCACGTGCCATATCTGAAAGTTCATTTCATGCGTACTCTTTGACCTTCTGCAATTCCCTCGTAGTTCTGATGATTATACTCCGCAGAGCTCCTCGCAGCATGTTCCAAGCCGTCGCTTATATATTCAGATAATGTATCTGATTCGAATATATTTTTTTAACAGATAACTTCTGAAAAGAAAATATCCTGAAAACACAGCATTTTTAGTAAAATTCAATCAAATTTGAATACTCTTAATCAAAAAACAGGTACGCATCCTAAAAAAGCCATGTATTTGTCATCTTCATAACACATTGCACAAATACAATACATAAGTATAGTTTCATCGAGCAGATCAAATTAAAATCATTAGCATATATTTGAACTTTAAGATTCGTGCTAAAACCGATTCCTACAAACGGAAAATATTACAAACATACCATGCTAAAATTGAGTTCTGAAAGTAAAACAAATTCAATCTAATTACAATTATCCCAAAAATAGGTACAACATCTAACAAAAGCAACTCTATCTTTATCATCATTACAAGTACCATCCAACGGGAATTTCTTCGCTACGTGATAGAGAGAATATTTTTTGCAAATATAATTCAATTTAACACAGCAGCATGGGTTGCTCGAAATTTCTTGTTGCTATGCATTTTTGCATGGATGTAAAGGACTCGAATTTTGACTCAACTCATCGCTCAACTCAAGCAGTGAGTCCGCTCAACAGTTGACCGGTGGTTCATCGCTCGAAATTTGAGCGGACTCACTGGCTGAGCGAACTCAATCTTGAGCGGACTCAATTCTTGAATGGACTTGAGCGGACTCATCATTTGAATTGAGCAGACTCAAATCTTTCTTGTTGAAATAACATAAGGAAAATCCAATTTAATTAAAATTGAAACTGAAACTGAAATTTTAATCAAATAAAAAAAGCTTACAAAAATGTCATTTATATTATATATATTATATATTTATATTAATTTAGGTTTTGCTATTTTTCTTAGCCAACATGTCAATATAATGTACAAATTCTCACGGATACTGGTAATTATTTTTTAAATTTTATTTTTCAAAAAGGGGGCGCTAAAAATTCTTATTCATGTTCATTTTCTATAGACGATGAAGACAATAAAAATTCTGGTTCCACCTCGCAAGACAAGAAGAATGAAGAGCAGGCCCAGGAAATGAAAACTAATGACGGAGGACGAGCTGTATGTCAGCAAAATAATGCCACTGTAATTAAAAGTGTGCAAGTAGCACAAGCTATTAATAAATAAGGATCTGTTGTCAAAAATGTGTATTTATTTCCTTATTAAATATCAAGTCAAAAAGCTAGAATTCCTCTAAGAACAATTCTTATGATACCCTAGATAAAAATTCCAAATTTTTATATGGCAACAGCAAGAGTGGGTTGCCCGATTTAATCCATTTTTGAAATTACATTTACTTCGTTTTCTTAAAAGCCCGTGTGCAAAATTTCAACCCGGGTTTGCGAGTTATCGGGAGGACGGACAAAAGACGGACGGATGTGCAGATGGATGGACAGACGGACGGACGTGGAGACGGAAGAACATGCAAAATGAAAATAACTTTTAATATTATACGTAGGTGTTCAATCCATTTTGCTCTACAAGAATTGTTTTTCTATGCGTCGCAAACGGAATGACTAACTTAGTAGACAGACCCTATAGATTTTATCTACGATCTAAAAATCAGACAAAGACAATTATAATGGTCATAACAGAACTTTTCAAATCTGAAGTTATGACTTATTTTCGGCTGTAAAACTTAAATGCAATTCATAAAACTGAGTTTCCTCAAGTGCATATTTCTTTCTCTTTATATTTCACATAATTGTAAGTAGAATCGCCATAAATTGAATCATATCATTTCCAAGTATGGCAAAATACCACACAGTCTTTACACATTATTGAATAAGTACAGTTGTGCATTATATTGAGAAGAAGAAGAAATGCTGGCTAAGGAAATTAGCAAAAGCTAAATTAATATAATATGAACGACTTTTTTGTGTGCTTTTCTAATTTGATTAAAATTTCAGTTTCAGTTTCAAATTAAATTAAATCAGATTTTTCTTATGTTATTTAAAACATGATTTGAGTCCGCTCAACTCAAATGATGAGTTTGCTCAGGCAGTGAGTCCGCTCAAGC
The DNA here is from genome assembly GCA_963924295.1 of Dioctria rufipes. Taxonomy (NCBI): domain Eukaryota; kingdom Metazoa; phylum Arthropoda; class Insecta; order Diptera; family Asilidae; genus Dioctria; species Dioctria rufipes. Next base: position 49,427,418 of record OZ002744.1, on the reverse strand, counting down.
CGGTCAAGCAGTGAGCCCGCTCAAGCTGATCAAGCAGTGAGGCCGCTCAAGAAAGAGTCCGCTCAAGTTTCGAGCGATAAATCATCGCTCAATTGTTGAGCGGACTCAATGATTGAGCGGACTCAATGATTGAGCGGACTCAAGTCCTGAGCTGAGCGATGAGTTGATATGACAAATGAGTCCGCTCATTTACAACCCTGCATTTTTGTTCGTTGCTATGAACATCATGCGCATCTGCTAGTCCATTAGTGGTGTCGTGTGCAAGCAACGGCTATAAAAACGACAAGCTGACTGATTTCGATCTCCTTTTGTAGTTCGAATCGCTTGCGATAAGTTGGCTAGTTAGGGACTTACATTTATATCGGGTATCGACTAGGGCATGGTTCGATTAATCGATTAATGGATTAATCGAAAAACTCATGAATGCTTCAATTAATCGAACAAATTTCTAGCTTAATCGATTAATCGTTTTTTTGTCGTTTTCCGTTGTTTCTTTTTGTTTTATTTTCTGCGAATTTCGTTGTTTTTGTCGTTTTCCGTTGTTTCTTTTTGTTTTATTTTCTGCGAATTTCATTTAAAAAAACCGTTGAAAATATTCTGGGAATAGAAATTTATCACAGTAGCCTTTGGCTTTGGAATATGCATAATTTTTTTTTTTGCAATTTACATTACTTTTCTAATTTACAGCAGTTCAGTATTACGTTGGTTTTCTTTTTGTAAACATTAGAAAAGTGGTTAAAATAAAAGTGTATCATTAGATTAATTTACATAAATATACCATTTTAAAGAAATCAAAATTAAAAAATATATTTTTATATAAATATTTGTGCTCCATAAATATCACTAAACTTAACAAAATTTTCAATTATCTCGCATCAAACAGGTATATTTGATAATATATTACATAAAATTTTTATATATCATAAAAATTAAATTTAGATTTATCTATGGCTGAGAAGGAAAAAGAAAATGATTGGATTAAATCCAAAGAAAAGAGAAGTGAAATTTGGACTCATCTATTAATTAACAGGAAAGACAATAATATTTTAAAGTGCAAACACTGTGACACCACATTTCGGTTGCATACAACAACGACGTCATACAGGTATCATATGGAAGACAAACATAATTTGTGTAAAGTGGTTGCTTCAACATCAAATCAAAATAAGGAAACATTTAAAATTACTTCGTTTTTTATCAAACAATCTGCATCATGCCCAGCATACGTACTTGCTAAACTAACTGCATTAGATCGCATACCTTTTTCTACACTGGCAAATAGTGAAGAAATCAAGAATGGATGGAAAGCCCAAGGTTTATGTATACCGTTAACAGAACAAGGAATCAAAGCATTGGTAGTTGAATATGCAGAAACACTTCAACAAGCTCTCAAAAACAAACTTAAATTGATGATCGAAGCTTCGGAACGATTTTCTTTATCTTTAGATGAGTGGACATCAAAACGCAATCGTCGATATATGTGTCTTAATATTCACACTAAGGATAAGGATGTTTTTGTGCTTGGCATGATAAGAATAAAGGACTCAATGCCAACATCCAAAGCAGTTGAAATCGTAGAAAAAAAATTAAGTCAATTCGATATTCTTCTAAAAGGGCATATAGTGGCAGTTGTGACAGATGGCGCTTCTGTAATGAAGAAGATGGGTCGTTTGATGGGTATTTACCATCAAGTTTGCCACAGTCACGGAATGCATTTGGGAGTTGTTGACGTTCTCTACAAAAAAAAAATCAACTACGTTTGAAGAAATAGATGAGGAAAGCCAATTTTTAAATGAAAGCACTGGGGATGGGGAAGGGGAAGAATATGATTCCGATTCAAATGAAAGTGAAACAGAAAGTGAACTTCAATTTTGGATGGAAGAAAATCCTCCAGAACACATAAACTACGCCATAGCTGAAAATTTTTCAACGGTTATTCAAAAAGTAAGAAAAATAGCTCGAATGTTTCGCAAATCTCCTGTTAAAAATGATGTGCTACAAAAAGCCTGCAAAACTAAAATTGGTAAAGAGTTAAATTTGATAATTGATACCTCCACAAGATGGAATTCGTTGCTGGCTATGCTTAAACGGTTCCTGGAAATGAAAGACGTCATAAAAACAGTTTTACAGGATTTGTCTGTTGCTCAAACTTTCCCTTCCAATAATGAAGTAAATATAATTTCGGATGTTGTCGAATCATTGGAAATAATTGAAGTAAGCTCCTTGGCCCTGGGCAGGAAAGATTGCAACTTAATGCAAGCTACGAAAATTTTTCAATTTTGTTGACAAAATTAAAAGTGCAGTCCCACTCAAGTGTTCTAGCACAAAAGTTTTACACTTCATTAAATACCAGAATTAATGAGAGAAAGAACCCAAATCTAGAAGGATTACTGTTGTATTTGGATGACCCAATAAAATATTTGGAATGTATGTCTGAGGAAAACTTTGTTTTTAAAAAGCTAACTAAAAACGAGCTCGCTAATACCGCTATAGATTTTGCAAATAGATTACTGTTACCGCTCGCAGAAAATCCGTCTGAATCCGATGCTGATTGCGAAGATGAAAACGATACAATAGAAGTTGTATCTGAAAAACGAGCAAAATATTCAAAAGCAGATGAGTTACAGGAATTCTTAACTAGAAAAAAATCCTATAATCAATTCGACAACTCCATTCACTTATAGTTTACCAGATATAAAAAGGGAAATGATGGTTTACGAACACAGTAAAATAAGGACTGATTTACTTCAAACAATTTATAATGGATTGTTGAGCGTGCCGCCATCATCAGTAGAGGCGGAAAGAAGTTTTAGCGCTGCAGGGTTATTCGTTACGAAGCTCCGGACATCCCTGAACGATGATACGTTGGATAAACTGTGCTTCCTACGTGCACATTTATTAAAAGAAAAAAAACCAAACTAAATATTTTATAATGTATATTTTATTGTTTTCTATATTGAATTTAATTTGAATTGAAATACACTTTTATTTTTTTTAAATGCAGTAGTTAATATTTACTTAACATACCTCAAAAAATAAAATTAATAAATAATCGATTAATCGATTAATCGACTCAAAAACTGAACAATTAATCGTTATTCGTTTTTCTCTAAAATCGATTAATCAACCATGCCCTAGTATCGACTGATATATCATCTTTTAACAACTAATTAATACACTTTATTTCTGGTCTCTACGGAAATAGAGAATCGTGCTTCGGGTCTCGACTGAAGTTAAGATATTTACTAACATTAACACTTTATTTCTGGTCTCGACGGGAATAAAGAATTGTTCTAACAAAATATTAGAACAAAGGATCTTAACATTAGCTTAAGTGCCAAGGTGGAGATCGGTGAGTACCAGTCACTTCATAGACCTATTTGACTATATTTTGACTTATATATATATTATACATTTCGTGTACAAATCTATTTTACATATATATTTATATTACGTTCTTGACGATCTTATATTACAACTTGTTGCCAATACGGGTTTTCAGTGTGATACAAAAAATCTCTGACGCAAACTTATGTACTGAGTTTTGTCTCAACATATCTATTTCTGAAAATCTTACATCATAAATCGGTGTCAAATAGTGTGTTTTCTAGTGTGTGTTGATCTGTGATCCAACAGTATACATAATCCTGTCTTAATACGATTACTCGAGATATTTAAGCTAAGTAAGTGTGCCAATGTTTTGAAGTTAAGTTATTCTAACTTTTGCTCTATATTAACACCACATATTGAATATTTATGATTAACAATCCTGTAAGTATGTTTCCCCATACGTTTGAATTGTTGACCGCATCGCAGCGAAAAATTTAATGGTTGAAACTTTATTAAGTATTGAAGAAATTCAATAGAAGAGATTCCATTCACACAATTTTTAAATTAATCCTTAAGTTTATAATTTTACAATATTTTTATAACTTTTTACATTTTTACGAGTTTTCCTAGTGCCCCATTTATTTTCTGATAATATTTTTTGGCGTTCCCTTTGAATGGCTACTGTAACATAAGGCGTCAATGACAATTCAATTTTAAACAAACAAACCGGCATTGGAAAATGTTAAATTTTTTTTGTCACAGCTGTTTATTTTTATAAATATTTCACTCTTATTTTATATAAAACAATATAATTTATTATTGAAAGAATTAAGCTTGCCTGCAAAATTATTTCCTAAGAGAATATCTCCGGTTGTTTCTGCAGCACAGAGCAGCGCATTTCATCGCGATAAGTCTAAACTCCGGAGTCTTGATTATATAAAATCCCGTTCTCAAAACAATATTCCACTATTGTACCACACTATGATTAAGTAAAAATTACTTTTAATTAGTTATTTACCACAAAATCGCTAAATCAAACCCGAACTTCTTGTCATAAAATCTGAAATGTCAGAAATAAATCCGAATTATCGAACTGACGAATAAGAAGGCGATACTCCTCTTGTCATTTCCCCTCGATGTCGCAAAATAATCCTTATCACACGTACACGAATTTTACACATTTTAGCCTATCCTTTTCGTTTTATGTTCTAAGGTTGCTATTCCTAGTTTTTCAATCATGCTGAAAAGCACATCGATCTGTACACCTGACCGCACGGACGAAAGTGACTATTTTGATAGCACTCCCGAGTGCTATCAAGAAAAGTGACTTCAATAGTGACTATAGCGTGCGCTATGAACACATTTATCTGTCAAAAGCGAGGGGAAAAAGTTACTTTTTGACAGCTTTGAACGAAAAAAGTGACTATAGAGTGTTGCTTTGAACAGACTTAATGTTTTCTTTCACATCGTCGAGGGGATATCTTAATGCATTTTGGAACAATTTTGGTCATTGATAATTCTTCTAGAAGGCTGGAGTTGTTTATTGCTTTCACAGTTTCTATACAGTGGTTACATTTTTTCAAAAATTTTTCCGTCTAGTTTTCTGTCTTGAAACATGACGATCAAATGTTGTTTTTGAGAATCACTATCTACTAATATGATGGGTCTACCAACAGCACTTAGTCCTTTAAATGCATCCTGGCCTCAGCAGACGCATTTTCCTTTACCTTATCTTTTCAGAAAGAATCGGAGGGTCCGTGGAAGCAACCTTCACTCTTCTTTTTCTTTTTCATTTGGATTACAGTATTATCACTCCAGTATATGTAGCTGGCTCCATTTGAATTTCCGAAGCTCGAAAAATACTCCTCAGATCGATTTCTATTGAGATCTCGAAGTAAAATATTCTGATTAGGATCCTTATGTAGTGCAATGGTTTTGCCTCCGACCTTGGTTGAATTTTTTCAAAAAAAAATTTTTTTCAGCCTACTCGCGCCTTTTCTTGGATCTCAGTTGAATTGAGCGTTATCCACCGAAAACAAATCTTTTTGACTGTCAAATGTTCATGTAGGACTTATTTTTTTATGATCATGAATATGCCCACGGATAACTCAATATCCCCGTAGGTGCATCTACTGTCTATAATGCTTATGACAGACATGGGATATCGATATCTAAATATTCAGAATATCCCGTTCATACACCATGTCTGTCATCAAATACACCCGATATACCCAGAAAAACTAGTGGGTATAGACTAGATATCTAGATATCGATATCCTCTAAAATTAGTGGGTATACCCCGATCATCGTCACTTCTTACGGTTCGCAGCGCCATCTAATAATATGATAATGTGTCAAATTAAGCAAAAATGTGCCTGTGCTTACCCAAGAAAGCGAAAAAGAAGAAGAAGACCAACAATTGTTTCTCAACATGGAGTCGAAAGTGGCAAAAGTTCGTTCTCCCGGGAAAAATTATAATAAAAAAAGAAAAATATTAAACTCCGCAGAGACGATGTACATAATTGAAGTATGGAGAAACCATGATATTGATCTTCGGTCAAATAAAAGGAATATCCATATTTATAGTAGCATGCAAGAAGAGCTGAATAAAACGTACGGGCTGAAACTCTCAGTGGAGGGTATTAAAAATCGCGTCAAAAATTTGACGAAAAAATTCAGGTTAGTAGTGATGTTTGTGTTAGAGGATGAATTGAATATAATTACACTATCCTTGTAACAAATTTACAGGTCAGAAGTGCTGAAGAGAGGAGCATCCGGTGGAGCGCCGTCCGACTGGGAGTATTTTGAGGTATTGCAAGAATTTATCGGGCACCATAAAAGTAATCGGGGAAAGGAATTTATGGAGGAGTCCATATCTTCAAATATACTAGGTAATACAAACTTATTTTATTACTTGTACTTTATAATTTATTTATTTTTAATTTTTTGTTTCCTAGATGTTGATGACATATTGGATGTTGGATTAGATGTTGAAAGTATTTACCCCCGCACCGAGCCCGAAACGTCAGCGCAGTTTTTACCTCAGATGACATCTCCAACACCTAGAACATCCTCATCGTCGGAAAATATAATGATGTCACCCCCACCTGTAGCCGCATCTCCAGTTCCCTCATTTTCGCGCTCTGCAAAAAAGAAAAATTTTAATGAGCGATTCTTAAAATTGGTGGAAGAGGAGGCAGATACATTTAAAAAATTTTGTGCGGAAGCGAAGGAAGCTGATATGCAACATATCCAACAAATTTCGGAAACGAATGAGCTCTTAAAACAAAGCAATAAGTTTCAAGAGCAATTAATAAACTTCCTTACTAAGAATTAGAGAGATGTACTTTACTTTAATAAATATTTTTTTTTAAACTATTTTTTTATACTTACTAAATGATTCCATAATAGCGTTACGAATGACATTTCCTGAAACAGTCATATTTCCTGCTGTAATAGCCCTGTTCGGTTGTGATTTCCCCGGCTGCTTCTCCATTTCCATCAACCAACTCTTGTTTATGTTGTCGTTAGTCTCGTTGCATATATTATGCAGGATACAACAGGCCTTGACAATTGAGGGGACGTTGTCAATGTGTACCTCTAAACCTTTTCCCAGACGGCGAAACTTCGCTTTTAAATGCCCAAATGCATTCTCAACAACTCGTCTACACCTGTATAAATGTGCATTAAAACGCTTTTCGTCCTCGGATTGGTTGCCATGAAATGGAAAAGGCTTCATGAGTTGCCTAGATAGCCGAAATGCGGAATCCCCGATTAATAGCACCGGCACATGAACTCCTTCGATAACTTGGTTGTTACATTCAAAAACTGTATTTGTTGTGTGCTGAATTTTTAGCAATGAATTTTCGAATATTGTTGAATCATTGCTCCGACCAGGAATACCAACATTAATATAGGTAAAACGATACCTATAATCCACTGCCGCAAACAGAACTATTGAGTGCCACCCTTTGAAATTGTAAAAATCGACTGCCTCATCTTTTGGCGGGTTAATTTCGATGTGGCAACCATCAATTGCGCCGAAGCATTGCGGAAATCCCAATTTCTCAAATCCGCTTACCACTTCCTCGACTTTCACTTGCGAAGGTAAACGTTTAAGTAAGACCTGCCACACTTCATTCACGAACTCCAAGACAATTTCCCCAACTGTCGTTCTACCGACTCCAAATAAACTGCCGATTGTCCTATATTCCCCTGATGATCCAAGAGCATAGGGCAATTGCTACCCTTTTAGCAAGAGAAATGGCACAACGCCAAGTCGTGTTCTGCCTTGCAATCTTCCTCAATTTGTAGACTAGGAATTTAAATGTATTCCTATTTACGCGAAAATAAGTTTTAAATTTTTCCTCATCGAACCGTGGTACTTCTTTTTCCCAAAACTGTGAATTTTCCACCGTAAAAAGAAAATTCAGTTAATAGATTATTCCAAAACAATTATGTTACTTTTAAACAAACCTTCGACCACAGTTTTCTTCGTTTCACACGAATTGTGAATTGAGACACCACATCCGCCGATACATTTTGCACCTCAACCAGGATCTTATTGCAAAATAACACAATTTTTACTTTTTTCGATCTAAATCTTGAATTTGTCGTATATTTACAATTATTTGTTGCCGTTTAGCCTGCGTTAAAGCTAATATATTTGTCACTTCCATTTCCAAATTTGTTGCAATTGGAGATGTCAAATGAATTGAAATGTCAAAGTACGGCTTGTCACATCAATACCCCATGTCTGTCATGGGTACTTTGATATCTAGATATTCGGAATATCTAGATATCAATATCTAGATATCGATATCCCATGTCTGTCATAAGTATAAGCTGAATATTCTGTACAACTTCGATGATTTCTAGGACAATAACAATGACAGAGCCTCCCTCTCGTTGCTCATCCTTGGGTGCGTTCGCTGACACGATAGCGTCCTTTAGCATTATGATAACGTTGTGTTGTACACAAATGTTAAAAGAATTACTTTGACCGTTAGTGACTACCGTGGTGACTCTTGTGTAACCAAATTACAGAGAACGTCAAAGAAAATAACGCAGCAAATCAAATATTTTTGACGCTTGCAAAATATAAGCAAATTAAAAGTAAACATAAACGTCGAATTGCAAATAGCGTGTTCGTTGGTAGATGAACTTTTTTCGACATTACAAGGAAATAAAGTAATGCAATGAAATTGATTTATAATAAAAACAAAACTGTTTGGCCCATCACCCAGGCCATATTGTTCTCATCAACCAAAATTGATATATTTTCTGCCTCCATTTCCATATCAGTTTCACTTCGACAAAACAAATTTATTATCGCATAACTTTACTATTCTAAATACGGGTAGTGAAATACTGCGCGCTTCCTTTTACTCTTGGCCGTCTCAGTGAACGCGTGAGAGAATAAAAGGAAGTGACTCTCTGTCATTTGCTGTGTACAATGAACGCACGATAGCGTTATGTAGTGAGTCGGTAGTGGCATTGTGTCACTATTTTTCTGTCGGTGAACGCACCCCTTGTTGAGTGAACTGCACCTATGTTTAAACTTATTGAACCGTAGATTTTATAGTTACTAAAGATGACGCGCCAACGTCAAATAATCGCTTTAGTATTTCCGAACATTAGAAAAATCATAGCTCACAAACGTTCGTGTGTTAATTCCATTTTTTAACCAAATTGTTTTCACTATAATGAACAAAGACAAAAAATTTCTGTTTTCTGTTTCTGTCAAAAGATAAACAAACTTCGAAGAATCAGAAAATGACATTTCTAAAAGCGACACCTTACAGGAAGTAGTATAATCGCAAAACTTGACAGACAACTCATTTCAACCATACTTTCTGAGGGGCCTGAAGTAGGGTCCATTTAAAAAGTGACCACCTTAGGAAACGTACACATATTTTGCTTGCCAATCCTATGTTATTCAACTAACCCTGGCTTACGATAGTTATTTTACGGTTTTAAAAAATAGTCGGTATGCCCCCCATCACTTGAACCCTTTCCCATCTATGCAATTACCAATTACTCTCAATATAACTTGACTTCCGCATATAAAGAAAAAGGAGCCTAAAATTTAATAAATCGTCACTCACAGAAATTAAATTTCCATTATTTATCTTTTTTTTCTTTTTTTCTTTATTATTATTATTTTTTTTTTATTTATTTGTCACGTCTCAGTTGCCATTTCCTCTCTCACGTAAAGGTTTGACAACAAAAATTGGTCGTGAGGCATATTGCTCACAAGCGTTACATATTGTATGTGACATGACACATAGGCAGCAACGTCTCTGTAGGCTCCCGTTTTCATTTTCTGAAGATAAATTTAGTTGGTAAGGCCGAAGAGGGTCAACAAGTAAAAATACTGGGGCAGGTTCTTCATATATGTGTGCGAAGTACAGGTGGCTCAATACATACATACATAAGTAGCTGATAAAAATTCCTGTCTTGTAGCTAAAGAACAGGAGTTGACAAATTTTTACAAGCAAAGCAGAGCCTCATATAGCTCCTTGACAGCTGTGTGAATAATTATTAAATAATTCCGAGGAAATTGAATAGAACAAAAATTCAGAATTCTTAAATTGCCTCTAAATTGATTCCCTGTTCATTAGGACGGGAATGTATGAACGTGCATAGCACACATATCCACACATAAGCGTGTGTCAGTATATAATCATAAATGGAGTATACTTGGGAGGATAGCGTCCTTCAAGGACGAAATTATCACACTAAAATACTGCTCCAACGTAAAAAGTATTTCCTCGTTGAAATATTCAGCCCCGGCCAACAAAATATAGAAGAAAGGCATGCAGATGAAAACTGAAGTACGAAGGATTTGATAAGAATAATGAAAATAGATTGCGAGAGGAACTTAGCAGGAAGAGTGGATATCTAAAAAAAAAAACATATTTCATTCTGGTCTGATGTCCTTCCATTTCGTACAAGGAGAGAGGAAAAGGATGGGAGTTTTTTTTCTCTATATTCATTCCGGTTGGTTTGGTTGGTGATATTTGTAGATAGACGGACAATTATTACGTCATGTTTTGACAAAAATTCACCAAAAGATTTTCTCATGAAAATTGAAGTAGCTTCTGGCGAAATGCCTAATTTAAACCATAGAAAAAAATGAGGTTCAGAAATTCAAGGAATAGCAAAGTTAGAAAGAGGGAGAGAGAGATATATATATTCAGTCAGAGCTCAAATGACTACACAAGCTTAGGCTTATATAACCAAATTACTCGAGATGACAGGAGCCTTCTTATGAAAACAAAAGAAATTGAATTGCGGCAAAATGTAATTCACAAGGGGATTCTCCCCTAAAAAGAATTTGATGTTGTCTGGCTTTAGTATCTTAATACATATATACTAAAGATACTATTGATGACAGGCTATTTTCATATTTAAGTGGTACATGAAACCAGTTTTAGTGGTAAGTAAATAATATCTTAAGATGCCTTTGGTACACTGTATGAAATCCGGTCAATTTTTAAAACTTTTTACTTGCAAATTTTAAAACCAACGCTTTATTACTGCCATTTCAAAACATTTTCTGATTATGATGAAAACCGCAGAAAGTTTTCATAGTTTTTAGACTTTACAAGTTTTGTTACGAAACCAAGAGAAAGTCTAGATACAAAAATTCTATGGAAATCACAAATAAATTTTAATAAACAAAATTAATCCACGTGCCTCATTCAGAGAAAGAAGAAATGTGCAACCAAAATGCATTCAAAATATCAAAAATTGCTCTAAAATTCGGTTGCATACTGATTCTATTGTGGCTTTTAATCTCATGACGTTTTCTTTTAAAAGGAAAGGGAAAGATAGAGCAAATCTTAATCCATAAAATATATGTGTCACTGTGTTCGTGCACGGTATTTTCCGAAACCGCTTAACTGCTTTCAATGAAATTTTGTGCACATAAAATTTCAAAAAAGGACTAAATCGGGAAACTTCTTCGTAGGGTTGCCATACAAATATATGGCTTTTTAGTACATATTAGTATATATTTTAGTATATATTTGCCTGATAACGAGTACACATAGAGAGATGAAATGTGGTACGTAGTGCTTTCATAGCAATAGCAAAATGGACTACATCGGGGAACCCCTTCTTGGTGTTACAATACAAAACTTCGGGTTTTCAATATATACTTACCTAGAAACTGTCTGAAAACGCGTCGACGTGGAGAGCTCAAATATAAATTTAAGTTGAAAAATGGTACAAATCGGGCAACTCCTTCATAGGGTTGCCATACAAAAATTTCGTTTTTAACTATATATTTGGCACTGGCTGAGAACGTGTCGACATGGAGAGCTAAAACTTGGTACATAGTATTTTTATAGCAATACTAAATAAAATTACGAAAAGGGTGTAAGTCGGGCAACCCCTTCTTGATATTGCCATACAAAACTTTAGTTTTTCACTATATATTTGGACACTGACTTACGCGTCGACCTAGAGAGCTGAAATTTTGTACACGGGCGTTTTTAAAAAAAAACAAATTAAGTTAAAAAATGGGACCAATCGAGCAACTCCTTCATAGGGTTGCAATAAAAAAAAATTGGGACGTGGTATTTTCATAACAATTGTAAATAAAATTTTAAAAATGGACTAAATCGGGTTACCCGTTCTTGGTGTTGCCACGCAAGTCTTTTGTTTTTCACTATATACTTGGTAGCTGCCTGAGCAGGCGTCGATTTGGTGAAATCATATTTTGAACACAGCGTTTTCATAAAAATTGCAAATATAGTTCGAAAATGTGAGCAATCGGGGAACTCCTTCGTAGGGTTGCCATGCAAAAATTTCGCATTTTACTATATATTTGGGCACTGCCTGAGAACGCGTCAACGTAGAGAGCTACACTCTCCCAAACATATGAATATGCACGCACCCTCCTACAAGCACACACACACACATAGCGACGCAGAGTGGAACCCTTAAATACAAAATCGCGCGATTGAGTCAGATAATATCTTAGATATTATGCATCACTTATATTTTAATTACTCTAAAGTTTACTTTTTATTCAAAGAAAGAAAGAACAAAACAAAAACTTTACCAAGGTTTAAGTAATCATCATAGGGTGTAACATTCAGAAATGATAGGGTGATCTATAAAACATACTCAAATATCTTTAAGGGTGGTATAACCGTTTCGGTGTATATCCAGCTGAAAACGCCCGAGCTTCGTTCTCTCCTGGTTATCTCGGGAACTATTTTGTTAATTGAAGCGATTTTTTTGTTTTGACCAGTTGACTCCAAATTTTAATTTAATACCAGACTTGATTTAATTTTATTAGCTTTGAGGTCATGGTAAGGTTAGAAAAATGTAGAAAATTTCACGTTTTTTTTTTTTTTGCATTGGATGTTCCGTTTCTCCGTAACTACGTCTTGGATTTTAAAATTTTTGGTTTCCAGTTATTCCCAGAGTTGACTACATTTTCGATATTTAATTTTGTTCAATCGTAGCATCAAACCAAAGTAAACATAAGTAGCCCTTTTTTCCGTAAAAACCTTCTTTTTGCTCGAAATTTGGTGAATATAAAGTGATGAATTCAAAATATTCATATATTACCTGCATTACCTGGAAAAAAAACGTGCGATATCTATTACGGTTTCCGAGAAAAGTTACATTTTATATAAAAAAAATAAGAAAAATTCGTGTGTTTGTAATTAGGTTCATCGGGTACTGAAATCAACCGGGAGTGTTCGATTTGAAAAATTTATTTGACCCACTTGTAGTAGTGTGATTTGCCTAAAATTGGCACCAAAATTTCGAGAATTACTTCCACTATAATAAAAAATAACAAAAAAATATATTTTTTTATCAAAACGGTTAAGGGGGGTCTTAAGTTCCCTGGAAACCGTTGCGACCCCCCCTCCCCCCACATAATTTGACCTATCCATAGCCTCTGGGTACCACACCACTTACGGGACACCCTGTATATAAATGGGTTGATTTTGTTTTAATCAGGGACCGAAAATAACTGGTATTTTGAAAATTTTAAACCAAAAAATCTGGGATAAATCATGATCGTGGAATTTAATGGAATACACCAAAAGATGTCCCGTGAAACCCGTTTCGATTCCTGTAAAATTTTTGAAAACTTAACTTTTTAAAAAAAACAAAAAGCTAAAAAAAAACTAAGCTGGAAAGGCTTTTTATTTTTCCTTGACTTTTTATTTTTTCGAGCTGGAAGTAACAGACTTTGAAGCCGGAAGTATAAAAAGCCAAGCTGGCTTCTTATTTTTAGGTACCGAATCAGCTATGAATTTTTACGAAAAAAACTTAATTTATTTGTTATTCTGGCCGGTAATAATTTTGAAGCCAGAAAAGCAAGCACAACGGCTTAATACCTTTTTCGGTAAAAATATAAAAAACCAGCCCGACTTTTTTTTTAGCCAAGCTGGCTTTCTATTTTGGCCAGATAAAATAAAAAGCCTTTCCAGCTTAGTTTTTTTAGCTTCAAATTATTATCGGTCAAGAATAACAAGTAAAGTTGGCTTTTTTCGTAAAAAGCCAGAACTGGTTCGGTCCTTGTTTAATTTTTGTGAAACACAATTGTGCGTCATCACAAAGTTACTGGCGCATTAGAAAGTACAGAAAAGATATGGAAATATCTACTTTATGAAGAATCACTTTATTACAATCGGTCTTAGTCAGTATTTGGAATCTCTGCTGATTTATCGTTGAAATAGATTCTGAGATGTATCTCGTCGAGCTGATAACCTCTTCATGGTGCCTTGCCAAATACGATTAACACGAACATTTCGGTGACAATAGACAGACATTTAAATGAGTATTCAGTGATACTACAAATACCATTAGTAGAAACAGTTGAGTTGTCTTCTTCTTCATAACAAAAATTAGACTGAGCAAAAGAAGCGTAAGAAACCAAAGTGCATAAATGGAAATTGTAGAACTAATGAATTACAAAGTTGTCCTGAGAACGAACATCGTTAATCGGGATCCGCAAGATCGTAATCATCGTTGGACGTTACCACCTCTATCCTCGATCAAATGAAATCCTTCTGAATTTCAGAAACTCAAAATATACGGAGATTTCGGAAGATTCAGTCAGCTTTATTCAAAACTTAAATTTAAAGCTTTGAAATTTATACGTTTGACGTTACACTTATTTTTATTTTTTTATACTCCACTACACTCGAGATCGTTCCTGCAATAAAAATGAAGACGACTAAATTTGAAAACATGGAAACATAGAAAATGTAAATGGCCGCTTCATTTAAAATTATTAATTTATTTTATTTTCACATTCCAAATAAATAATTTTCATAAACTTTAATTTAACACAAAAATTTTCCATAATGGATTTATGCCTTGTAAATGAGCTTACAGTTTCGCAGCTATTCGCAATTCTGTCTTATTGGATGTTTAATATTTGCTTATATACCTACTTCGTAACCCTACGACCAAAAAATATTTCAATTAAATTGATTGAGCTTGAAATTGAAAATTTTCATCAAAGAAAAACAAACCTGTATGTGGGTGGTAGATATATGGTAGCGAAACCAATTTGAGTTTTTCAAATTTTAAACGATCTAGATTCCGGTGAATTTCAGAGAGAAATGTCCCCTTTGAAACTGACAAGAATCACCTGCTGCTGCAACTTATCGAATTTTGTGTTCAAACATAATATTTTCACGTTTTATATATTGTTGTTGTTGTTTGAAATGCTTGACGAAATTATACCATCATCCATATCTGAGAGCGAAAAGTAGGAAAAAGATTAAAATTTTCTTTAATCTACTGCAATGTCATGATTCTCGCGGCTTTACTCTAAAATCGTTGTCAAGTTTTCTACAGCTCTACACACATATATACATGTATACACCAGCGAAAACCCTCGAGAATACTTAATTAAGCAGAAATCTATATGTGTGAGTTGGGTGGTCCGTTCTCTAAAATGTTCAATATTGATACTTATGGAAAAGTGCCAAACATTGACTTTATATATGCTATAGGGCCTTAACTACATACAGGGAAATAGTCTTCTAGTAATTTAAAGCTTGGTTTCTTACCTTTCCAAAGGCTGTACTTACTGTATACCTTACTTAACAAAATAATAAAATCATTTTGATTACAAAGTAAACTTACCATTGTACGGATTAAGAACCCGGATCATAAACTTCGCTCTGGTCCGAGTCCTGTACTTAACATAGACGAGGAGACTCAATTGAAAAATTGGTTAAATTTTTGCCATGCAAAGGGTTTTCCAAAACGGAAAGAAAATCTTTTGAATAGCGTATCAGAGTTTATGAAAAAGAGCGGCCGATCTAACCCCTTCAAAGATAACATTCCCGGAGATAAATGGGTTAAAACCTTCTGAAAGCATCACCCGGATATTGTTGTAAGAACTCTTGAAGCAATAACAGCGGCAAGTGCTGCCGGATCAGAGAATAATATTAAAGGATGGTTTCAAGTGCTTACCAAGTGAAATTGCTTCAAAAGTACAATCAGATTGGGGCATAGGACTCAGCGATAATGGTTGGATGAAGACTGAAGTTTTTACTCAATACATAGAAAAGGTATTACATCCGCATCTCGTGCGAAATCGAGTCACATTCCCGGTCATTTTATTTGTAGACGTACGGACACAAGACTCATCTCACTTATCCTGTCATAAGTATAAATATTAATAGATCTCAAGAATAGCAATTTAAGTATTGATAAAGTGAGAGTACAATAAGAAAAAGTGTTGGGTTTTTTACTTATAAGTTTATAGTTTATAATATTGTTATGAAAACTTTAAATAGGATCTACTTATCTAAGGCATATTTACTTGAATAAACTGTGTCTGAATTATACCATAACTACCTATGAAGGTTTTTTATATTTGAATGATAAGTAGAGACCTATCTCCTACTTTAAGTGCATGCCAATAATTAGACGAGTTTATGCCAATATTGAGAATGTCTATGCCAACAACAGGATTTTTTGTAGTATTTTGGATTTACGTTTTGTTTTACTTTAATACAATTTAATCATGTAAAAATGGTTTGCAAAAACAAAGATTAATGCGTTTTATTTAATAATGTCAAGTTTTTTGTCAACTAGCTCATGTTTATAAAATATTATGGCAATTTCATTTCAGATTGACAAAAAGCTCACTCTTAAAGTGCGAACGATTTGATGGTTTACCCTACATATATACCTTTGTCAACAAAATAATAAAATAATTTTGATTATAAAGTAAGCCTAACATTTTACGCTCCCTAAGTCCCCAGTGTGAAGATGTTACAGTTAAAAGCCCGCAGCTAATATTTTTTGTTTTGAAGATAACCTCAGCTATCGCAAGATTATCTTGAAGACTAGTAATTTTCAAGGAATTTAACTATTTCTTTTGGTTTTAGTTAGTTATAAGTGGTGAATTGTTTCGCCTCCCATACATATAAATGAAGATCTCTATAAGACTTACTAATTTTTTTCTAACAAATGTTCAGGACATAGGTAAAGGGTACAGAATCGATCGAAATTCTATTAGATGTTCTTAAATGTATATGTACCAAACTATGGATAGAATTTAAAGTAGTAATTGAAAACAGGTTATTGATAACAATTAAAAGGAAAGATCGAGACCCTGTGGCACACCAGCGTTAATAGCATTAGGTTCCGATGTATGCTCATATCATATAACCATAACAGTATGGCAATTGGAGGGGACACTCCCCAACCCTCAAATTCACCGACAGAATATCAGCTCTAAATAGAAGAAAGTGTATGGTGGCCTGTTTCTTTGACGCCGAAAAATCTTTCGACACTGTTTAAAAAAATAACATAGTCTTTAAAATTATAGAATCCGTCTTCCCAACACTTTTGACAAAAATTATGAACAGCTTTCTACCCTCAAAGAAATTCTCCGTGAAACTTAAAAACCCAAATGAGCAATTCTGCCATTCGAAGTATGAGCCCCTCAGCTTTCTTGATCCACTCTTATGCAATCTATATACGTCAGATAAATCGTCAATCCGCAGTACTGTGATATGTGTACGACTCACTCAAATAGTAGAATATTGTAAAACTGGATGCCTCCTATAAATAATAGGGCATCAAAATAAGTATTGCAAAATTAGACATTATTTGCATTAGGCAGACCGACTACAAAAGATTAGTCAAACTTGGCCTGCTTGGCTGTAATATTAATATAAAAGTCAACAATAAAAAAATAAAACCCTCAAGTAAAGGTAATTACCTCGGTATAACTTTCAGCAACCTTCTCTAATTCAATCTTTGTGCCCAACTAACCTTTAGATAAGCTACTCAACATCCAAAACGGCTCATTTCCAACTAAGCTTCTATTGTACAAAGAATTCATTCGAGCAATTATCCCTTACTGCTTTCAATCTGGCACTCATTTTCTCCTACATGAATAGCTTTGGAAATTGGGAAAGCGAAATATTAAAAATTTTTACTGGTCTTCATAAGAGAGTAGACAATAGGTACTACCACAAAAAAATCCTTTACGAGGCTGTAAAAATTCTACCTATTGATGGGTACCTTGTAGTACAAGCCTAACCTTAGATGGAAAACTTTCGCCATCTTCCAAACCACATCATGTTCAACCTTTCTGAGCACACTCTTCCAGCAGAATTTAAGTACATCTAGCCTATTCGACTTGTTGATCTCGAAAGTACCTAGGAACATTTACTTTATTGGTGAAAAACTTTTCTTTTTTTGCATCAAAAGAACATACCATCGAGGATAGATCTTCAGAACAGTAGCCATCAATAACATAGAAAGACGCCTTATGAAGAAACACATCCGCGAAAGAAGACTCGATAAAAAATGCTATGTAGACCTTAAAAACTAAACATTTCACCACACCTGCCGATATAATACGAAAACTTTGTTGAGTATAGCTTTTTCAGAGATACACTTAAGTACTTCATCGGCTGTGAGCTTACTAGATATATCTTGGTAGAGTTCTGTTATCAAAGTTTTGGGGTCTTAGCTTTGAAGTCAAAGAGATCCTTTTTTTAGCTACACGATCCCAACATAGATTCTTTCCAGTGATAAATCCTAGGGTAACTTGAATTATTACTAATATTAACATAACTGTACACCATACTTTAAAAAGCCTAAATTTAAGTGCAACACTATCAAACTGTAAAAAAGCCTAAATTTAGACGCAACCCTCATTTACCTTATATTAAAGACTCAAAACCACATTCCACGTTTAGCCTGGACTAGACCCACTCAGCGACGGTGGCACCACCTGTGGGGGAGTTGTAAATGAAACCTGTGATTTGGTACATATGTACAGTGAATAACTACTACTAGTCTTTTTTTTATTCTAGTCAGTATTTTTAAAAACTTGAGCCACAGGTAAAATCATGTGAATATATATTACAAGGTAGGCTTCTTATATATTTTTCTCCGGCCTGTTTAAGTCTCTTTTCTTTTAATGTAACTGGTTACTTCGAATTCGAACCAAACTTTATCAACACCTCGTTTGTGAAGTCCCAATGTGAGCTTTACATAAAAAAAAAGGGAGAGGTGCCGGTGTAATTGATAAGAATGGTAATTCTCACAAAATCTGCCTTAACCTATAAATTCAACTCTTATGCTACTATGTTCCAATTCAAAAGAATAAAATAATGAAATAACAAAAAAATAATAATAAGAAAGTAAGAAATGAAAACAAAATAATTCAAACTTAAACGAAATGAAAATTACTACAAATCACTTTGGTAGAAAATACTCCACTCGGGATTTAACCCTGGGTTTCTGAAAATATAATTTAATTAATTAATCTTATTAGTAATTATGTTAGGGTTCAATTCTCTCTTATCGGTTAGTCAAGACTTAAAGCCAGTTTATCGATTCCGATCTGTCAGTTTGCACGTAATTTGCTACTCCCAACAGCTCGCTATTTATATCCAGGAATACAATAGGAGCTGTTTCGTCTGTCGGTCGCCGTCGATTTGACGCTTTTCAATAACAGCGCGTCGTCATGGAAATTTTTGTTGTCACTGGCTTTGCGTAATGGAGATATCCATTACTAAATGGAAGAAGAAGACCAGCTGCCGCGGGTACAAACTTATAACATATAACTAAAGGAAGCGCAATAAGCCCGAAAAATAGCGGCATTTCCCACTATGTGGTAGAATTCTGTTTATGTATTCGTTAATGTCATGGAAGTAGTTAATTTGAAATATTTTTGAAGGGTCGTTTGACGTAATTATTTCAAATAAAACAAACTTGTGAACTGCCACTGGCTGATTGAAGAACGAAAAATAAATTGGGAACACAAAAACGTAAACAAAGAAATATTTTGGAACAATTATCTTGATATTTTCGTTTTCCCAACCTTTTTTCGTTTCCTTTGCACGTATTTGCAGAAAAGGAACTTTCTATTTTAATTTCAGGATTTCAACTTGCCTGAAAAACGTCTTTCCGGGATCATTTCGCCGATTATTCCAACAGCACCGCACAGCACAATTCATTATTGATATATTAACACTTTTATGAAGTTAAGTCCACCGCTTAATCACTAAATTGTCACTTCAAATGTTTTTATTTAAATTTAACACAATTTACTGACCAATAAAGGCTTTGTATTTAAATAACACAATAAATACAAGGCTCGGAGCAAAAACACGAATGTGACGTTTAATTAGAATTGACTATTGTCAAGTACACTTTTAGCTAAAGCTTGGTTAAAGCTTGGCTAGACTTGGTTCAATTCTTCTTGCCTTTCCACACCTTCGCCCAAAAACCGAGTTTCCCTCACACCGATAGGGTTTTTACACGATATTTCGCTTCCTTTAGTTATATGTACAAAAGGTACAAATGTCACTGGTAGTTGATGGCGGCTTCCATGAAATGGTAAAATTTTTCCTTATTTTTGTTTGTTTACATTTATTAATGTACCTTAATTTTCTTGTTAAAGTCTCAGATCGTAATGATCTAGGACTTTTACTTTTGATTGTATTGTAATTAATTTGTGTTGTTTTCTTTTTTTAGGCCTATTTAGATAAGGCAATGCCCATAGAGTGCCAGGAATTGCTGTGGCACTGGAAGAAATTCGCAGTGAGTGCTCTATTTTAATTTTTTTATTTTATTTAGGATGTTGTTCCGCGACGGAACATCGTTCTTGCGATCTTTTACTAAAATCTTTAGATGCTCATTCAGAATTTGTTAGCTAATGTAATTTTAAACTTCTATGCAAAATTTCAGTGAAATTCATTAGCTCAAATCGAAACTAGTCTTTTTTGGCTGTTTTGGACTTTCAGGATTTTTTTTTTTGTTCCCTTTTTAAATTTAAGGGGACTCAGTTATGAATTTACTGCAGTGAAAATCGTTTCAGAAAAAATAAATTCTTTTATTTTTTATAAATTTTTCAAATGAGGACTCGTAACAGAACTCCACACTTTTGACTTTACGCTACTTTTCTTGTAAGGAAAATTAGCACGCGAGTATAATTTTTCTACTACATTCTAATCTAGTACCGATTATCTTTCAAACAACTACAACTTAAGAGGGTCCTGTAGTGTATCAACTATTCTCAAAATGCGATTTTCGAAAATGAAGCATTTTTGTAAATTACAAAGATGTGCCGACTTATAAAAGTAACGACTTTGTACCAAAGAAATTTTTTTTTTTTGCAATTTTTGGATCGGACTCCCACGCATAATATTATAAAGTATTTTGATTTTTACATGTCCGCCTGTCCGTCTGTCTGTCCGTCCGCCTTTTCGCACGATAACTCGAGAGCGCGTTCACTTAGAGTGCTGAAATTTTGTACACGGCCTTTTTCTCAAAAAAAGTAAACTTAATTTCGAAAATGAGACAATTCGCACACTGTTTGGCAGGGTTGCCATACAGAAATTTGATTTTTAACGATTTATTTGGTCACTTCTCAAGAACGCGTTGATGTAGAGAGCTGACTTCTAGTACGTCGTTTTCGTAATAATATTAAATAAAATTTCAAAAATTTACTAAATCGGGGAACCCCTTTCGGTGTTGCCATACAAAACTATGGGTTTTCACTGTATAGTTGGATATTGCCTAAGAACACGTCGACCTAGAGGACTGAAATGTTGTGGACAGCGTTTGCATAAAAATAGTACATGAAATTTTAAAAATTTATTAAATCGGGCAATCCCTTCTTGGTGTTGACATACAGAGTTTTTGTTTTTAATTTTATTTAAATTTGATGTTCATCTAGCGTACAATATTATTGGTCTTGAAACCAATTGTAACTTGTTCTCTTGCTTTTTGTATAAATCATTTTTTGACAGTGAAGAGAACAGTGAGAACAGTTCATACACTACATGACCCCCTTAAGTTGTAGTTGTTTGAAAGATAATCGATAGTAGACTGCAATATAGTAGAAAAAGTATACTCACGTTTCACTTTTCTTTACAAAAAATTTGACGTGAAGTCAAAAATGTAGAGTTCCGGGTCCGAATTTTCGTTTTGAAAAATATACTAAAAATAAAACAATTTAATTTTCTGAAACGATTTTCTCTGCAGTATATTAATAACTAAGTTCCCTTAAATTTAATTTAATTTCGATTTGAGCGACCTCTAAAGATTAATGATTTTCACTGAAATTTTGAATAAAAGTTTAAAATTACATTAAGTAACAAATTCTGAATGATCATCTAGAGATTTTAACATTTTTGTTTTTTTGGGCCACCCTAATGTACATACATATTTTTATAAAGTGTATGGAATGTGAAGAAAATTGCTGATGCAATCTTCTTCACCCATTTGGGAGATAAGCCAATCATGTTTTAAGCAGGATTAGCTTAAATGAAATATTCCTATTCTATGTGCCCTTTTCAGGTTAATGGTTTGTAGGACTTTCAGGGTTTTGTATATGTAGTACTTTCTACATACACAACAGGCTTATGAGGTATGAAAGACAAACAGAAAATATACTGTACACTAATATCATTTTCTAAGACTGTATTTATTGTTTTCAGTACGAAAGATATTAGACTAATTAGCTGACTCCTCCTGAAATATGAACTTGCTTTAACAATTCTCGTCCTCACGGAGATTATATACTCTATTGCTATTGTAAAAGATATCCTATAGTATGATGATTTTTGTTTGTTTTATAAACCTTGTAGGAAGTGGGAACGCTCACAGAATCTTCTCTAAAAAAGAAAATAACATTTTTAAAGGGTGTACATATAACGATAAAATTTAGCTGAAAAGTTCCCGTCAACTTTCTTGCATGCCAAATCATTTTTTCCCTTCCAAATCCAAGCATTCTCTCCTTTAGCTTTAATATAAATAGGCAAAATGCCGCAGACGAAAGGGTTCCGAATTTAAAGCCATTTGGGAATTAGAATGTTGAAATTGGAAATAACTCTAACTCTAGAAAAAACCAAAAAGGAAATATTTGGAAGCCATAGACAGAAAGAACAAAAACAAGGATCCCTCCTAGGATTACTAGGATTAAAGTGAACTGTTTTTCAATTCCAGATGGAATAAAGTAAAATCATTAGCGCGAACCCTTGTTATCGTTATCCATTTCTTGGCATATTAAAGCTAAGTATTAAGTCATCTATCAGATGCTACAAGGGTAAAATTTATGAAAAACGAGTTTTTTTTACTGATCCTTTTTCCGAAATGGAGTTCTATTAACATCAATTTTCAAGGTTAATCCATATTTACACCGTGTCTTGAAATATTTAACACAAGCGTGTTAAGGGATAAAAAATGTCTGCCATTCACCTCCCCCAAACTTGTACATGTTCGAAAATGCGGTTTTAAGGAATTTGAAAATTAATTTCCTTTTTCCTTATTTTCAAAGAATTTCTGATAAATATGACCTAGTTTTATTCTATCCTTTATACACACGTAAAAACTGATGGAGGAAAAAATGTTTTCCCACTTTACCCTCTCAAGCAGAAAGTTAAGAAAATTCTTATCAACCTTTCAGTTGTTTCTGGTTCATCTGATTTCCAGTAACGAATTTTGAAAAGTATATGTCCTTTTCTCATATCTTTTCTTTCTAGAAAGTCTGAACATTTTCCACTCGAAAAATCGTTTCGGTTCTTTTTAGATCAATTACTTTTCATTTATGTGTCTTCCTTTAGAAATTCCAATGTAAATGCAGGTAAGGAATGCGTAAGAAGAAAAATGCTGAGTCCTTTTTGGCCACAATTATATTTTGGATTTAAGTCAAAGTCTCCAATAAAGGCCAAATAAATGCGGTTCATTCGATTAGAGGAAATTTGTTGTGTAAGGACATTTTGTTAAATAGATTTTAGGATTAGTTTTCCTTTTTCTGAAATTAAATTCTCTTTGAGTTATTTGAAGAGAAATGATGCGTCTAATTGTGACTGGAAGCTGGATTGAAGGTTATTAACTAAATCGAGAGAAATATGCACGAAGATTAATTTCAGGGATTATAGAAATTTGGAGGAGGTGTGAATGAAGAAATTTTTATTGTCATTTTCAAAAATAAAAAAAAAAAAAAAGAAGACCAAGCGACATAAGGATGAGTTAGAAATCTATTTTAATGGTACTGCAAAGTTTATTTATTTATTTATTGACTTTAATGGGTACTAGAACAGCTCAGAATTATCGTTGTCATCGTGCATGTTCGATACAGTTTTTGCACAATTTACACAAGGCCTAAGAAATTCCATGTTTTTTGTTTTTCTTACCGCCAATTCCTTTACCTAGACATTAACATTCTTTGCTACTAGGCAAGTTTTATTGTTTTAATTTTCCTCACATATTTTCTATAAAAGTCTCTCAAATTTGAGTTTAAGAAAACATTAATGGGAAAATGGATTATGCCGATGCCGATCTTCACAAATTATGATTTGCAAGTAGGTTATTATCTGACGATTTTATCTTTATATCTTCTAATTTAACGCAAAGTGTTAGCCTTTCCATATCCTCTTCATTTTGGGAAACAAGAAAAAGAGGTTACAGATACAGATATGCCGGATCAACAGAATAGGGAATGGCTAGCATTCTGCCGATATTGTATTTGACCAAAAATTTACGAATTAATAGTAACAATATATGAACTGGAATGTTATTGTGGTTCAAGTCGATTTTCTGCAATTTATATCGTTTTCTTTAGATTGCCCCCTTCAAACGACATAAAACTTCAAGGTTATATACGTGGTAAATATTCGTTTAAACGCAGTAGGTTTTTTGGAAAATTCTAAGAAGCAAAACATTTCTTTCATATAACAGAGATATATTATAATTCAGTGAGTATTAACATTGAATTTTATTTTGTTAAAAAAAAAACATGTATATTTCCAATACAAAAAAATTGAAATACTTTAAAATACTTAAATATTCGTTTAAACGCAACTTCAATTAAGTCATGTATATTATTATTTTTATATATATTTTTTCATCTTTTTTTTTTCCAATCAGTATTTAGTATGACCACCCCGACTTTTTATAACCTCAAATATCCTTTTCGGCATAGAGTTCACCAAAGTTTTAAGATTTTCAAGTTCGATACTCTCCCAGCATGATTTAATGCACAGTTTAAGCTCATTAAGTGTTTTAAATTGGCGTCCGGTGTTAAATTAGGTTTTCCCTGAACTTTCTTCCATTTCACATTTTTTGTATGCCGCAATATGTGTGCGATGTGCTGCTTTGTTACGGGAAGATGTAATTTGTCTTTAATTTGCCTTGCAGTTAATTTATTTTTGGTTGCTTCGTAACGTATTTGTCCCTTTTGGCGAGCCGTGAGTTTGGTGTTCCCCTTCGTTGGTTTTTTATAACCATAATTTTCACCCTTTTTAAAAAAATTCCTAATTACCGTCTCAGATCTCTTAATTTCTTTTGCAATTTTCCGATTAGAATATCCCAACTCTTTAAAAATTTTGATTGCCGTAATTTCTTCACTGTTCAATGGTTTTCCCTTAGCCATAGCTACAAGAAACAATGTATCAGTCTCAACGTGTTTATTTAATAATAAAAACACTTACCGTAATACAAAAATAATTCACTTTATACAATATTTTCTACAAGAAACTTTTTAATTCAA
The DNA here is from genome assembly GCA_963924295.1 of Dioctria rufipes. Lineage (NCBI taxonomy): Eukaryota > Metazoa > Arthropoda > Insecta > Diptera > Asilidae > Dioctria > Dioctria rufipes. The sequence continues at coordinate 49,402,067 of OZ002744.1, read as the reverse complement.
TATTTTTCCCGATGCGTTTAAAGGAATATTTCTCTTCAAAGCGACTAACTGTAAGAAAATCCACAATTTGATGAAAGTTCTGTTAGATCATGAAACGTTGTGCTTTGGATTAATAGCAGTCCCCGACAGAAACACTTTTTTAGAACAGTGTTACCGATTTAGAGTTATCGCCCAAAAATAAACGAAATTGCTTTAACAATTTCTTATGCGTTTAAACGAATATTTACCACTGACTTGGCATTCTTTTTCCGATCTTGGTAATTGAGTCTATGTTTCTCAGTCAGATAGCATCGTTTGTCAACTCCTTCGGGTAATTCTGGATCATCAGTGACTTTGCCCACAAAATTTTCTAAGCGATGTTTTCCCAATGTTATTTTTGTTAAAAATCTCATAATTTTGAAACAATATATTCTGCCACTCGTTTTTCGTACCCAAAACGTTAATGAAAATTGCTTTGCATATGAGCTATATGAGACACCAACTTCTTCAGGAACCTTCATTATAGTAATTCGGCAAATATCAGAATATCCTTTCCAAATTTTCTGCGGTAGTTAATGTGCTAAAAAGTCCAGCACATTCTTGCCATCATCAACCTTTTTATGACCTCTTGAAAATGTTTTTCGCCATATATAAATCCTTGATTTCGATATAGTATCCTCTCTCCAAAGTTCTTCTTCAATATTTCCACCATTTCACTGAATTTTATTCTATTTTTAATACGGAAAATTTAATAAAAGATGTTTGTACTGTCATTCTTAAAATACAGAAATTCACCGATCTTGTCCGAAATTCGTCATCAATGCTTTGGCTGTCAGACACAAACAATATGGATGAAGATTGACATGTCTATGACAGAAGTACCTTTCGTGGTAATATAGTTCTGGTGGGGATAGTTTTCGGCCAGCCTATATTTCTGCTCCTCAGCACTTTTCCCGCTTCATCTACAGCAATGTTTCTGCAGATCTCAACCTGACTTTTCTAAAAGTAACTATTGGCTGTCTGGCTCCGTGACTATAGTAATATACTCAATTGCTTTTAGTTATTTTATGATTCTATACTCCTTTGTTTTTTCAGAATGAACCAATTTCTAGACACTTAGAATTTGAAAACAAAAGTGTGGGAGGGATTTTTTTCGATGAGGATTAACAAGTCTCTTCGATTTCCGTTTAAATAATAAGAGCCGCAAACCCAATCGATATCATCATCCAAAGGATTTTAAAAGCAATAAAAACATAGCGAAAACAATTTTTTGCTTCCAATAAGATAATATTACCCATGGGCACGTTTAAACCATTCTAATCTGCTGGAGGTGGTAGCATTTTCCTAGATCCTTATGGGCAGGATTTTGAAGATATAATCAGTTACTATATAACTCCGCTTTCCCTCATTAAGTCAATGGAGAATATCATACTCTCATACGGTATAAGCAAAACTTTCATGAAATTAGCACTTCTAATTAACTAATTTACTTATAAAACTGGTAAGAATACCGAGTCCGCCATTCCCATATTGGTCAATGTCATTAGAAGCAAAAAAGTGTCTATACATATAGAATTTTCAGATATCGTGGGAGCTGTGAAAATGGTTATTGAGACCTCCACGGATAACTGTATAGATAACATGCTCAGAAGCAAGAGAATATGCACAGTAATAATAATAAAAATTAATTAGATTGTACCAGTATGCAATAACTTGCGATTAATTGCTATAAAAAGAACTAATATTCTTTTTTCTTAAGTGTTTTATGAATTCAAGATTTCAACATTTCTCGTTTACCCGTCTCTATCTATGGGTTTACTTCGACAAGGCTTATCTCATTTTCTACCAGTTTTTTCAAGCTTAGAAATTTTGTAGAATTTTCGCGTATTTGATAAATAATATCGGTAAATCCATCATGCGATCCTGACTGGTCAAATTAATTTCAAATATGGTAACGGTCCAATATATTTAAGAAAATATAAATAAATAAGCGCCGTGTTGTATAGCGATGGCACATATAAATGAAGATTAGTAAAATAATCTAAGACTTAATATTAATATTAAAATTAGAGAACGAAAAATAATTTTAATCAGAGCTAATTACTACTTCAGAGAGTTGAAGGATATAAAAGATTCATTAAGAAATATAAAAAACAGATCCAAATTTGAAGAAACAAAAGAGAATTAAAAACTCTATGATAAGACTTTGCAGATAAGTGTGTGTGTACTAGAAATTAACATTAAATCTGATTCTTTGTAAACAATGTTTCATATTTCTACTACTTAAATCCATGGATGAATTATAGCAGCTTCTTCACGGAATCTAGTGTGAAAGGGAATTTTTCTATAATCCGCATTTGGTGTCTAAACAAAGCCTGAGCATATACATACAACAGGTGAACAACTTCTGTTTCAATCAATACATACAATAGCCGAATAGTTTGCATTACATTTAGGAGATAAAGAACAGTTGATAAAATATTTACTTGAAAAGAGTTCTTGGGTTGCTTTAGATGTGTCGTCGCTTCGTTGTAAGAGCGTGGTCAGCTATGAGCTCCTCGCTTATCGGCCAAAGCTAATAAAAGTAAAACCCAGGATTAACTGGAAAACATTCCAGGGTTGGTTTGTCCAAGAGTTTCTGATACATGAGAACATGCTGCTACTGCATGCCCCTAATATAGTCTTGAACCTTATGGAACCTTCTTCCATCATGCATTAGAATTTTATAAATATACCTAAAACATATTACTCATCATTATAGTATTTATTTAGAAAAATATACGTTAATAAAATTACACACTAGGCCACCGAGTTTTAACTCTAGATTACGACTTTCAGTACGGTACGGTGCATTGCCATGATAAAATTAAGTTTCAGGATGATTTCGGCCTCAGTATTTTTTCTTTTTTTAATTTTAAGCGGTTTCTTCAAAATAAACCATCAACCAGCCAGATAGTTATATAATCGCGAAAGACTTGTAACTGCTTCTGAAGTCTCTTATTGGTTGTATATATTTAAATTGAAGGCTACTTTGCTCGATAGGCCCACTGACTTATTACAATGGACTGAGCGATTTGCTATTTCATATATGGCACAAATATTGTGTTTGTGTATAACACCGTTAGAGCACTCTTTAAAAGTTTTGCTACATAAAAACATGTAAAACTCAACCAACCAGATGAAATTTTACACCCGAAAATCGAATTAAATTAAAAAAATATATTTTCTTGTGTCCAAGTGATACTTGAATTACTTATAAGGAATCAAACTCATTCCAACTTTAATTTTAACATAAAAACATGAAATGGCATACGAAAACGTTTAGTAAGAAATATTTTATGTTGGTAGCTCCAACTCTGTCATAGGGCGAAAGAGAAAACTGTAAAGCTTATACCATTATTTCCTGTAGGAAAATGGCAATATTCTCAGTCCATTGTTATAAGTCAGTAGATAGGCCGAAGCAGAGTACTAGTCCTTTGTTAATTCTAAACGTAAATCTGAAGGATTCCATTTATACTTATCCCACTGTGACATTGAGAGTGCTGCCCCCACAATTAATGCCAATTTGTTTGCTGACTTTTTTAACTTTTTTAAATCAACCTTTAGTGATTCGAGTTTAAGCGATTTAACACATTTGACAGGCACAGTAGAGGCAAGTGCTCAAGGATAATCCACTAATTCCGAAGCAATTTGCCTACTAAAAATGAAATCAACAGACCTACCTGTACTAAACCTGACAGATGGTATAGGAAGGGGCATTGTCAACAGAGAAATAGCCCTCTGTTCATTCTTGGACATTGAAGGTGCGTTTGATAACACCTCTGTTAAGTCAATAATGCCAACATTGGTTAGACACGGAGTGAATCCAACACATAACAGATCGATTCAGGCTATACTTTCCAATAGGATAATAAGGACGCAGCTATCTGGTGAGATACTGGAGATTTGCACCACCAGGGGGTGTCAACAAGGAGGAGGACTATCTCCTCTCCTGTGGTCCATGGTGGTTGACGATCTTTTAGTTCAACTAAATAACCAAGGTATTGAATCTCAAGGTTACGCCGATGACCTTGTGATTATTATCAGAGGTCAATAAGCTTCAAGAAGCCCTAAGTTTTGTTCAAGACTGGTGTGCTGCACACAGGCTATCAGTCAATCCGAACAAAACAACAATTATACCCTTCACCAAAAGAAAGAAAATTAGGAACATAACAAGCCCTATTCTCTTTGGGAGAGAAGTCTCAATGTCACAAGAAGCTAAACATCTCGGGATAATTCTTGATGAAAAGCTGAATTGGAATAAACATATTGATAAGACAGTTTAGAAAGGTATACTAATGCTGTAGAACTGCAGGAAACTAGCGGACTCAACATGTAGTCCAGTCAAATAAGCCGAAAAAATGCTAAAGATCGCATTTAATTTGTTTCAGACTGCAATTTTGAGGGTTAGTGTAGGGTGGTCCTGGGAGTATTGTCGCAAAAATGCAACCTCGCAGGACCAAAAAAAAGGGGTGAAAGACAATAAAAACACCCCCGAACGCATAACAACCCACGGCTGGAGCGAAACTGGTTAAGTAATGCCAAATAGGGGCCTACACGGCCATTTCCCCTTAATTAAACTCTAAAATTTTTTTGTTAGACCATAGTATCTCACAACATAGTAAAAATTTGTATCAAGACCTATCGGGCTGTATTGCTACGTAGGCCAGCAACTCCCCATAAGGATAGCAGCAAGACCCTAACAAAACTAATAAACTAAACAGGACATGTAACTGCATGAAACACAACACATAAAAACACGAACACATCATCTACATCACTTAATGGAAGGTTTTTCTAGTACCTCACTTAAGCACTACGGTGGCTAAACTAAGTGACTTACGGCGCTGGACAAGTGGTGCCCCACCTGCCATACAACGTTTCGTCATGCTGCTCCACGAAAGCTTCATGGACACAGATGACATAAAAACCAGCACTTGCATTTTTTTTGCAAAATTTAATAATTTTTTGCAAAATTTAATAAAAGACATTTTTTTAATTTAGTTAGAGAAATCGACGGAAACAAATTACTAACATCAAATGAAATTAATTTAGCTTTATTAAGTATATATAAATCCTTAGTTTTTTTAACCAATTCTAGCGAATTTTTGATTGAAAATTTGGGTTCAAAGTGGATAAAAGTGGAGTCTATAAGCTTAACTGCAATGATTGCCAAGCTGTTTATATAGGGAAGACAAAAATATCTCTTAGGACAAGATTTTCTGAACACATAAAATCTAGTAAATCCAATAACCCGAACTCTGGCTTCGGAAAACATCTACGCGATAATAAACATTCAGCTAATTTAAACGACATGGAACTGGTGCATTGCTTAAAAGATGGAAAAATATTAGACAAGTACGAAATCCAAAAGCTACAGAAGAATGGTACTTTTCTAGTTAATGACCAAAATGATTTCAGTAACAGAAGCCATCTGTTAGACCCTCTTATTGTTAAAATTAGCTCTCAGAGCATCTAGCCAGCACAATCAAAATTGATAATTAGTAGTCGTTTAGCCTTGATAATGTTCTGATCGAACGAAACGCGTCGGCTTTAATTTTTTGTTTTTTTAATAAAATGACAAATATATTTATAAAGTTGAACATAAATTGCCAAGTGTTTTTTTAAATTATTTAAATTGCTTAAAATTTATAACACCTTACATAATGTGTAGCATGGTCCACCAAGTGCCCACACAAATTAGAATAAATATGATTAAACAAATCCTCTTTAATTTATTTGATTTTTTGATTTGAAAATTGCAAGAGACAATTATTGCACTATATCATATTGGGAATTAGTAAACCCTTTTTTAATTAAATTTAAAAAAGAAAGCACCTGCAAATTTTATATAACTATGATTTGTCAGTAATAAATTTTTAAATAAGGTAACGCTTCTATTTTTAACCATCTAACCAACCCAGATCCCACCCATCTAGTCTATACCATTAATTTATTATATCCCATTCCTCCTGCGTAGCCTGCAATCCCATATCCTACCCTTTACAACAATTAAAAACAAACAACAAATGTACACAATCACATAACATTATTTTCTTCCCCGCCTACGCAATCGAAGTCACCTAAAACCTTAAAAACCATCGAATGCGCAAAACTGCAGCCATATTGAACTAAAAAGAAAAAATTCAAAGCAAAAATCATCATTCTCGGCTCGCTTTGCACAACCAACCAAAATTCTAAGAAAACTTCAAAAATGTTCCAAGTACGTCACCACAGCAAAACATGAGCGCAAATATTGCTCAACATATAGTCCGATAACTTTCTTCACTCCCCCGTTCTTCCATTCTATCATCGAAAAATTCACTCTTCTTTTGGTTGCTAGCTCTTGAACGAAAATGTTGCAGAATTGAAGTAATCGGACACATGTTAGTGGATATAGCGAAGTGTCCACCCTTAGCTTCTTTCTGTTTTCCTGTCGCGCCCTTACGAGATAGGGGTTGGCCACCATAGACTTTTTTATTTAGAATCATATTCTGAATAATACAGCATTTTTAATTTTTTCAAAAATTTTACCTCTTCCAAACCGCACGCACGGCAAATAGATTGTCATGCGTTCGGGGTGTTTTTATTGTCTTTCACCTCTTTTTTTTTTTGTCCTGCGAGGCTGCATTTTTGCGACAATACTCCCAGGACCACCCTACACTAACCCTCAAAATTGCAGCCTGAAACAAATTAAATGCATTTAGCATTTTTTCGGCTTATTTGACTGGACTAATGGGGATTTAAGCCAAATATCATGATTTGGCTTTACAAATCGGTAGTCAAACCCATGGTCACTTATGCTGCAGCAGCACGGGGGAATAAATGTACACAAAAGACAACCACCAGAAAGCTGAACAAGCTTCAAAGGATGGCCTGACTTAGTGTAACTGGTGCCATGCGCACAACATCTACCAGCGCTCTAGAGGCACTATTGATATAGCGGCACTCGGCGACGTTGCTGCAAAAGAGGCTGGACTCATGGTGTACAGAGCCCGGGCAGATGGATATAGTGAATGGATCTCTGAAAGTTTACGCGCTCTAACCAAAAGAATTGAAGCAAATCCAATACTGGATATGATGCCAGACAGAATGGTTGTTGAGCACAATATCCGGTTGCCCTTCAAGTTCATAATACCAGATATGGAAGAAATAGATACAAATCTAGAAAATCAAGCAATAATCTGGTACACCGACGTGTCTAAAAGACAAAGGAGTAGGAGAAGGAATATATGGCGCTGGGTCAAGAGTTAACATATACCAAAGCCTAGGAAAAAATACCCCAATATTTCAGACAGAAGTTTATGCCAATACTAGGTGTTCATACGAAAACGTCAGCCGATTCTACACGAATAAAAATTTTTATATCCTTACAGATAGCCAAGCGGCTTTGAAAGCCATCTCAATACCTGAGATCAAAACTAAGTTAATGTGGGAATGCATCCAAGCATTAACGAACCTTGGTACATGCAACAACCTAACATTTCAGTGAGTGCCAGGACACTCGGGAATTGATGGAAATGAAACTGCAGACTTTCTGGCCAAAAAAGGAGCATCCATGCTTTCGCAGGACCAGAACCCGTTTGCGATATTTCCTACAATACCGTGAAGCTTACCATGCAAAACTGGATCTACAACCAGATGGACCAGAAATGGACTTCATTAACAGGATCCAGACAAGTCAAAAGAATTATCAGAAAAGCTTCTTCAAAGAAGAGCCTAGATCTTTTAGGGCTATCTAGAAATCAACTCAGAGTCATAGGAGTCCTAACGAGACACTGTAAACTCAACAAATACATGCATCAGATAGGCATCTGACCCACTGATGTATGTAGACTATGTCTCGAAGAGGATGAAACATCAACATCAACACATGGGAATCCATTACGCAATATAGATTCCAGGCATTTTGCTCATACTTCTTAAAGGCTGCCGACTTCGAAGAAATCTCTTCGAAAAAAATACTGCTCTTCCTGGGAAGAGTGTGCATGCTGGAGGAACTGTAAAGCAAGGGGGTGCACAATAAGCCAATTATGGCTGCATTGCAAAGGCTACTCGCCCAGCTATATATATAAATCTATAAATCTAAATCTATGCTTCCTTTGACTTCTTTCGATTTGACGCCTTTTGCTTTTTGATGACGCCATAATGGTATCCCATTTTCATTGTTGAAAAATTCTGCATTCCGCTTATTTCCATCCTATGTCACTTATATAAATTGTCCTGGAAATATGGCGTCTTTCCTAAGTGTTATAGAAACACTCTGTAATTTTATCATGTCACAAAAAAGGTAACAGAAACTACATAATTAATTACAAGCTAGTTGCCAATCTTTCATTTATTCCTATGAACTTTGAGGCTATTGTTTCTGAGACACTTTCATTTTAACCCGCTTATAGGTAGTTTTCAGCATAGACTTACTAGCAGTAAGTCAACTACCAATTTATTGGAGTTTTCTAACCACTGTATTTTTGGATTAAAAGCAAAAACCAAGTTGATTGTATCCATTCAGACTTTACTGAGGCATTCGATAGGATTAGTTATAAGATACTTTTACACAAAACTACTTTGCTCGGTTTTCCTGTTCGATTTCTACTTCGATTGTATGCCAAAAACATCCTTAATACTTCTGCAGTACCCCAGAGCAGTCATTTAGGGCTACTATTGTTTGTCATTTATAACGTTCACATACACTTGTTATTACCCCACATCAAGATTTTCTGTTATGCTGATGACGTCAAGATTTTTCGAACTATCCCGAATGACGATGACTGTGATTTAATTAATTCTACTTAACTATCTTCTGTTTTTTGTGTTTTAACAAGTTTGGTAAGTATTTTGATATGTCTTATAATCGTATGTGCAGCGCTGCATATCTCAATTACTTCATCAATGGAAGCTTATTGTCTGGACTTGACAGCAGCAAAGTATTTCAAACTCTCTTTTGAAGACCACATTTTGAGTATTCTCAATAGGGCTAACACTGTTTAGGCTTTGCTAAGAAGTAGTCTCGGGAGTGTAATGATCCGTAACACCGCAGTGACGCTGAAATACTTACAGCGTCTTTGCAATAACAAAGCCAATGTAAAAAGTTAAACACATTTAACTTTTTGGACTCATATGCACTCAAGAGTTTGTATACGTACATTGCTATGGTACGCTGAATGCAGCGTAGCATTTCGCAATTGATTTACACCCCTTGATAGAGCTTTCATCGATAAATCCTGAAATATATGCAGCTGAGTGTGTTGGTCTTGCTCTCGATTTAAATGTTTCTAGAAGCTAGTTTTTTAAAATAACTTTTATCCACTCACTAACTGTTGACTAAATAATTTTATGCGTAAGCACTACGTTCGTGACGAAATCGTAAAATTTTAGCAATAGTTTTAGGGTAATAAACGTGGATGGATTTACATGGGGTTTTTGGTTTAGAATGAGTGAATGGGGCGCTTTCCGATAGCGTAAATTTTTGTTCGCTTCGCTGCTCTATTTAACAATGATACTGGCTTCCTTCTATTTCAAGAGCAATAATAATGATGCATATGAAAAGCAGAGCTATAATTTACACAAAATGAATTGCTTCCCTTCTTCTGAATCCCACGAACCGCCACTAAGTTCAATTAAAGCGTCTCTTAAATAGTCAGCTTATCTTAACGTAGATTTTTAAAGTTCCTATCCAAAGAACAAAACCGAAAACCCTATTACTAAGCCTCCAATGTCCATTCGTCTGTCCATCTATATGTGACCGGGCTGTATCTCATGAACCGTAATAGGTAGACAGTTGAAATTTGCTCAGAGTGTGTATTGCTACTTAAATGGGGTCCCATTCAAGAAACGTGTATTTTGGCGTAAGCATAGTGTTAAATTTTGTACGGAGCCCTTCGTGTGGGAGTCTGACTCGCACTTGGCCGGTTTTTAATCTGATGTGTTTACTTCAGTCATTTAAATATTTTTATTTTTATTTTACTAACTTTGACGTAAAAGTTTTACAAATAAAAAGACAGTGGTACCAATATTACAATAACAAAATAGAATCAATCGAAAACGAATAGCGTGAGAAATTCAAAAATTCTCATTATTTTTGTTTTTTATAACCATTCTCATATTTATCGTAGTTACAGTTACCTTGGAACTGTACACAAAGAGCAAAATAAAGAGTGGGAAGCAAGTTAATTTTTGTAAATATGTTAAAAGAACAATAAAAAAAAAGAAATCTTAACTAAATTGTACAAAAGTAATAACCTCTGGCTGCAATTCCCAAAAATATGTGACTCGTCCTTTTGAAGAATTCACTTGTTTTTTTTTTTCATCGAAAGAAATATGACAAAATTCGTACTTAAAGTTTGGCTGGACGGAAATCTTAACCCGACAACGTGACGATAAATCCCTAAAGATGCCATTCTAAAAAAATTAGATCCGTTATTTACCTTATCACAATTCCACGATGGTGGAGTCATTTGCTGTCCAAAAGAAAGAATTCCCAGGGAGATTTATATGCCCGCATATTCCTTTCATATAGAGAGATTCATTTCATATTCTAAATGGGTTTATATATTAGGGGGGAGGATGCTGTGATATGCATGTATCCGCAAGATTTTTCTTCCTACTTATATTTGCAGTCTGGGAACATATAATGCCTTCAGGATTCTGGCTGGATGGCGATTAATCTTTGAGGAAAGAGCTACTATGCACAATTGTTATGAAGTATTTTTTACCACTTAGTATATGTATGTAGATATGCTGATATGTACAACATATATCAAGAGCAAGAATCATACTTTCTCTCGCCTGTTTGCCAAATATCTGAAATGGAAGATTCGCTCTGTTGTACATACCCATAGTACATATATGTACACGAAGTATGTAGAATATGGATAGAGTGATTCCTCTTGGAGATACAACGTTAAATATTGTTTACATATATGGAGGAAGAGACCAGGTCTGGAAGGTATTTAATGCATGATTGACTACGGAGTGTGGTGGGATAAGATCAGATTTCGTGCGTGCCCTTCTAGATACATGTTTACCTTCAATTATATTTACATAAATTCAAGCACATATTTTGTTAACAACACCGAACTCATCATATCATGAAAAGTTTATGTACACAAGTTTATGTTGTAAGTACGTGTGGTATGTACACACGTGTACATTGTAAACAGCGATTTTTTAAGGCTGACTTAAGAGAGGTTATAAATCATCTCGTAGTTGTTATGCATAGAAATTTTATATTTTTTTCTTTTTTTTTTATGAATTTTAATTTTATTTGATTTTAATAAAATGAGCCGCTTTGTACTCGAGTATCATGAAATCAAGTAATCTGCTTTCTTTAGGGGAATTGGATTTTGAAAATATCTTTTCTTATGAAATATGTTGATGTTATCAGATTTCTCGTAGCATGGGTCTAATATACAAAATCTCCTACGTTTGTAAGCTGGGCAATTTTCACAACTTAAGGGGAGGTTACCGTCGAGAGATATGAAAAATGCGTGAACTTTGGTTTTTTTTTTTTTTTACATAAAATAAATATTTTGGAAATGGGTTTTTTACGCATTTTATTCTTCTATCAATGAAGACTAAATTCCAAATTTATTTATAAAAAAAATCCAAAATCCCGGCTCTAGCTCCCATTAAACCAAACCGTGCACAGCATGTTTTGTTCTGCACGGGGCGTTCCACAGCTCTGCCAGTTCATCCGAAACGAAAAGGATTCAAATGATTAAACTAGATAAAATTGGGGGGCCCTACCAGTTCTCATGTCCAAAAAAAAACCTCTGAATCTCGGAATGACAGCCGTTTGAAAAGAAAACATTTTCTGCTCTGTTCTTTTTTCGCGTCAATTAACGAAAAACTATTTCTAAATCAACTTTTGACAAAAATCGCTTGCGGATGGCCCCGAAAATTGAATTTTCTTTCAATTGTACAGAGATTCATGTGAATCGGTTCATCCGTTGAAGGTGTAGAGCGCCCCTCGCGTTGAGTATCTGAAGGTTTGTGGTTTCCCGAAATTTATGAGGATACTTCATGTAGCGAGAAAATGTCTCACCAGCAAGCTCGTTCCAGCCGGTGGACGGTTCCGCTCTCAACAGGCAATTCTAAAATATTTTAGATATGAAAATATACTTTTACCCACGTGTAAAAAAAATCTAATTTTTCATCGTCATGAACTGTAACCTCCCCTAAGTTTCCTAAATTTAATGCATAAATTTATAAATATTATTTAACCCTTTATTACCACACGGGGTCGAAAAGGACCCGAAAAATAATTCATTGATGCTTTTCTCTAAAAAATATTGAAAATTCTCATCGCTCAATGTTTTAAAAGCATACTAAGCATAACTGAAATTCATTCAGCGCCAACATAAAAATATCGGTTCGTGCCTTTTTGTGAGAAATATAAAGGGACTGGGGTCGAATTGCGACAGCTACCAGCAATACATTTCCTCAATACATTATGAAAAAATTTGTTTTAACTGCCTTCATAAATAAAATAAAATGCATAATTATATGATATACATATACACAATAATACTATGTCAGCCCAAATTATTAAAACTTTCATACCTATTTCGGCAGTTATACGAAACACTTGCTCAGAAGGTTAGCTATTGTGTCAACGCTTGTGGTCGTCACTAACCTTCCGAATCAGTTATAGAGCTGATTCAAAGAATATATAAATGATTAATAAATTGATAAATGCCGATGCTTTTAATGTGTAACTTTATTCTATTTTTAGTATTCAATTCTTCCTCCACCAACAGAATCACAAATGGTAAAATATTCAACTCTAATTCAATAAACTATGAAATGCTTATGCTCCGTTAATTATTCAACTAGACTTAATCGTACCTTTACTGAACAAAGGTGATAAAACAAAACAAAAACTTTATGTGGGCGTTGAAGTAGATGATTTCTATCCATAGAATTCGTGAAGATGCTTCTTATTGTTGATGCTGACGTCTAAGTCGATATTCATACACAGCTTCTTCACTGGCATCACTGGCACTCAACAAAAATAAGCTAAACTAAAGACCTCTGATAAATCCCATTGGCCAAGCTAACCCTATGAGGATGGTAAATTCCAACCTCTGGCTTCAAATATTCCCACGTCTATGATCCACTAGTTCCAGACATCCAAGAAAAAATCTATATAAAAGGGAAAAAAAGAAAAATAATTAGTTGTTTTATATTTACCCATTATTTTGTGGCAAATTCCACTTATTCTAAACTGGTGAATACAAATATGGCAAACTCCACGTCGGACGACTTATACCAGTCTGACCAAAAACAAGCTCCTGTAGCTTGCTTTATAGCAGTTCCCCCACCACACAGAATCAATTCGAAATCAAAGTCAATGCCAACTTGACTTGCGGGGTTTACGATATTGTGATGTTCACGCCGTCTGTGAGTCAACAATAGATGTTTATCGTTAGCTAATTTCGGCACCAACTTTTATTAATGCTGGTAAGCATTCGCTTATTTAGCTAGTTTCTCAATTTAGTATGCAGATAAAGGCTGCAACAATACCTAAAAAAACTTTTGAATATCCTAGTAAAATCGGCTCGATCCAGGGTAGGAAAATTAATGTTGAAACTATGGGTAGTATTAAATGGTTAATGTCGTATAGGTATCAAATGAAAATTATACTTATCATGATGCAATGCATAATAACAAATTTGTTATACCTTTCTCAAAAATCTATATTCTATGAATTCTCGATGGCTGTATTTTATCCTTATCACATATTTTAATTATCTTCTAAAACTAAAAAAAAAAAAAACTTCAATCTTAACCGGTAAATTCCAAATATTTACCTAACTTTTTCGAATGGATTTATTTATTTTTCATTGTGGTGTTCCAGATTTATTCTTGGCACTTTTATTTATTTTTTTTGTTTTTGAATTGATTCAGGTTTGACTTGGTCAACCACTACATCTTCATGCTTACAATAATCGACCAAATATGACTGAGAATGCCGTTCCCCATTAATAGCATGCGATATGTATATATCTTGTAGTAAGGGAAGACCCCAGTTTACACCTCGCAAAAATCGTTTTTTGACAAATTTGCTTAAACAATTCTATGGTTCGTCCTCTTTTTATTTGCGACCTCTCCGAGCACAGGCATTTATCTGCCTATTTGCCGTCAGCTCTACGTATTTACAAATTCCGTGCTCGGTTTCCCACACTTCATTCAATCATCATAGACTGACTAAGGGCAAGAAACTAATATTTATAAGCCAACACTAAGGCACTTTGTGAATCAGTTGAGAATGGCCCTCCAAGAGATTATTCACTCAATTGAAAAGGGCTTAGTCTTCAAAAAAATCTACGCTGGCGGTTTTCATCGATGTAGAAGGTGCTTTCAGTAATGTCCTTCTACATAAGTTTACTAAACCGTTAACAAAACATGGAGTTAACCAGTCCCTAAAATACGGGATAGCCCACATATTACATGGAGTGAACCAGTCCCTAAAATACGGGATAGCGCACATATTGAATAATAAAAGTGTCTTTCCCGAACTGGGCGGCGTATGAAGACTAAAAAGAGTCAAGAGGGGCACTCTACAAGGCAGTATTTTACCACTTTTCTTGTAGGTGCTCATTAAGGATAATCTCTCGCTAACACCCACCCGAATGGGTTATCAAGAAATATGTTATGCAGATGATGATCTTGGTCACCGACTAGTCATCGACTGCACTACTGACTTCGGACTTTGCATTAATCCATTGAAAACGGATATATGCCTCTCTACTAGGAAAAGGAACATTACTAGATTGAACCTGCCCTCAATCGACTCCACACGTTTCGAACTGAAGGATTGGGTAAAATATTTAGGTACCATATTAGATAGAAAACATAGCTGGAAACCACAGCTTAAGGAAACAGCGGGTAATGCTCTCAGAGCCTTGACGATGTGTCGCAGATACATAGGGAAAAAGTGCGGACTTAAGCCGCGGATGATCCTATGGATCTATGCTAGCGTTATCTAACTCATACTAACCTACCGTTCTGTGGTATGATAGAAAACAATTGAGATTTTGCATCATTAGTGTAAGTGTCTCTCTCAAGTCAACCAATTCTGGTGGTCTTGAGGGCATATCTAACGCACACCCAGTGCATATACAAGTCAAGGGAGGGGTGGGGCGTAAGTCGCTGCCCTGAGATTGCATCTTACTCAGAGCTAGATTCACATTAGTACAAGAGTTCTACATGAGCCCGTATTTTAATTAGTGCTCTCAGTCGAACCTGACATAGCCGAGGACAGTGATCATCTGCTCACTACTACGCTGAAAAGCAACTTTAAATAAAAAATTCCAGATAGGGACAAACTGGAAATATATTCCATGTTTCAAGCACTGACAAACCCTATCATATATACAGACGGCTCCTAATTGGAAGAAAATATCGGAGCAGGCGTTTTTTGCGAGCGGCCTCACATGGAAATTGTCATACAACTTGGAAGTCATATCTCGGTTTTCCAAGCGGAAGTCAAGGCCAACCTTGAAGCGGGAAGATATCTCCTTATCTGAAACATTGAGAATAAGGAGATTGTAATCTGCTTAAACTGCCAAGCAGCAGTCAAGGTCTTGTCAAAACCTTTTATAAACTCCACACATGTATTGGAATTGAAAACCACCCTGAACTCCCTTTCACGGAACAACAGGGTACTGCTGCTTTGGGTGCCTGTGCATAGCGTCATTAGTGGGAATGTAAAGGTGGATGAACTTGCTCTTCCTAGTACAGCCTCGGAGGCATCCTCCTCCACAAATGGAATTGCACCAAAATACCTTGCCTCAGATATCTCGGGTTGGACCGACTGTCTACACTGCCGCCTTTATTTAGATAACCCTTCTGGTAGAACAGCAAGGGAGCTGTTGGGCAGACCTAACCCAAACGAAATGAAAAATCTATTTGGACTATACAAGCCAATCCAGAGACCTCTATTATCACTTCTCACCGCACATTCTCTTCTCAGAAATAAAAGTAGAGATTACTCTTTCGGATTTTTTTTTACCGGGGTAAACTTATATTTGTTCAAGAAGGAATTTATTTAGAATCTCCGGTATATAGCAAAGGCTAAAGATGTTTTTAATTTGTTATTTCATCACACAACCCATTAATTTTTGGTGACAAGTTTCAAGTCTTGGTTTTGACTCATCAACATGTCCCAAAAAGCGAAATTGAGTGACTTGAAAAACAAATGAAAAAATAGAATAAAGAAAAGAAATGAAAACATGAACCAAATTTGAGAAAAATAGAAAAAAAAATGTTTGTTAAAAAAATTTAAAAATTAAATTTAAATTTAAAAATTTATTTCATGTTTTCATTTCCGCCGTTAACGTTTTTTTTTACAATAGTCTCGCTTGGTGGGGACGATGTCTATTGTTGTCGATAAAAAAATAAATATCGGGGTCGTTCAATCGGCGTTAAACCCTTGGATGATAGGACTAGAGACGAGCCGCTATCAAAAGGAAAGCCCCGATTAATTGCTATAATAATTGTAGTACTTTCAGCGTTCAACTCGTGAGTGGTGGAACGCTTTCAGTGGTGGGGTGTGAAGTGAGGCGAAGCTTTTCTTATGTTTGGAGTGCAATGGACCAGATGAGACGCGGCGGTTAATTGATTCTAGGATCTGGTGTACGATTCATAGAAGCTCTCTTAGTAGAGTATACAGAGTCTGTGGAGGCGAAGGAATTAATTATCCTTTCAACACCGTATGGCACGACAGAAATGCACGGAGTGAACGGGGCAACAGTGAATGAACTTAGATCAATCGCGAAATTTAATGTGTACCAATACTGAAACGCGATGACTAAAGAGTATAGTTCGTGTCAATTCTAGATTCTAACGTAATTCTAGGACTGAAAGTTCGGTAAAGTTTCCGAATACAATGCGTGTTCTATAACATTCTTCCTTGTACCTAGATAAGTATTGCAGAGTGATGTTTAAGGAGAACAACTTGTATCAATGCTGGACTGTGAAGCGATTTTAGAATTCGATGCGTATAGTCACTGTAATGCGGCAATTAAATAGTACAGCTTATAATAATTTTGGGAATTCAACGCAGTTTTAAAAGTCAATGCGTGCCAATGCTGAAATGTAGTGATTAGATAGAATCACTTGTACTAATTTTAGGAATTCAATGTAGTTTTAAAATTCAATGCGAGCAAATGCTGAAATTCGATAATAATCTAGAATAACTTCCAACAATTTTAGAGTCCGATGCATGATCTATAAAAACAAAGAGTCTTTCCAGTAACTGTGTACAAGTACTGTAACTAGTCTCAATTAGGACTTCGTTGCTGTTTTGGAATTTAACAATGATGGTAGAATTCAATAAAACAATAGGCAATGTAAATAAAATGTCGTAAATAAAATAAAAACACTCAATAAAGAAATATACAGCACTACTTCTCCGTTAATCCAGTCCCTGGTTGGACAAGCGGTACCCCAAATTCCTCCGGGTAACTAGTCCCGTTCCTCGAACAGATTCTGTAAGTTTTCTAATTTCTATAGGGCAAGATGTTTTACACCGTTTTTAGTTTTATCTGCTTTATTCCAGTTATTTACAATAATTCAGTGAATCTTACAGAAATAACCATCAGAGATAAAACTTTACAAAAGAAACTTCATAAAACAATTCCAACCTATATCAGAAAAACTTCACTACTTGACTATCTTGAGGACTCCTCTCTTGTATATTATCTCGAACCAGCCTTTTTTCTTATTGTTCTTGTCATCGAGGGGCTTCTCTTTTGGGGCTTGTGTTGCCACATAGATTGGGGGCGGAATTCGCCGCATTGGGAGCAGCCGCCATCTCTTGGGTTTCTTGTGTACCCGCTCGGACGCACTGCTTTGTTCTTGTCATGGGCATCATAGCCAACGCATAAGACTTCAGCGCAGGCTTTTTTTTTCTTCATTTCGGGGGAAATATGGAAATTTCGTAACAATATTTTTCCTTTTGTTTATCGCTTCTTGATTGCCAATAGGCAAATGATCTCATGAGAAAAGGTTTTAGCGCAAAAGCTTCATCCTCTATCAAGACGTGCGGATATGGTTGAGTTTTCTGGGAAAGAATTTTTTCTCTGGGTACATTCATAGTACCAGTTTTAAATCCTCTTCCCATATTAGAGGTTTCGAAAATTCTGCCATCGCTACTTTTTCCATAACCGTCAATATAAAAAAATAAATTGATATTCGGATCCAACAGTAGCCATCAGAACAACTGAAAATTTCTTTAAATAGCAAAAGTGATTTGACGCACTATTTTTTGGGCATTCGATAGTGAGATGTTTTCCATCTATACTGCCTAAACAATTAAGAAATTTCTACAAGTTCTCAAATCCTTCAGGAGTTCTTTTCCCAAACTGCTTCTGTCGGCTCAGGCTTGTACAGTGATTGTATTCTCTTCCAAATTGCTTTGCAAACATTTTGACAATACAACTAAATATTGAACCCAACTCAATGACTATGACCTATTATAAAATAGGAATCGCCAGTCGCAAAAAATCTGTAATAAGAAATATTTTTTTAGGTACTGAAGTAAAAAGAAAAATTGTGAAAAATCATCGAGATACGTACCCAAAATATTTAAGAAGCACTAAAACTAGAACGGGCCATGCGAAAAAGAACTACGCGAATTGGCAATGGGCATATAATTAATGGAGTCGTTTAGATATTCTATGAAATTTGCCAAAACAGATTCAATGTAGAAGTAATGGTCGATTGTGAAAATCAAAATCTTACCAAAGGGTCACAATCAGAAATAGATCTAACATTGGAATCAGTAGATTCGTCAGGAAAAGAAATTAATGAAAATCCATCTGAAATGAGGCAACCATTGCGAAAAAAGGGCAACCGAAGTACTCGTAACTCTTGTAATAATTAGAACAAAAGAAATATATCTTCGGTTGACATGGTTGTACAGTACTTCAAAAATAAAAGAAAATCGTTGGAAATGGTTGACTTTGATTTAATTTTTCCGAGCTATGCAAAAACTATTAAATCGTTCCCAAAAACAAGGCAAGCAGTCACAAAGATGGAAGTTGCCATAATTATAGGAACTAGAGCATTTAGAAGAAATGACCAGCGAAAAACCGTCTACAAGTGCCACCTCAGCTTCAGGATCAAGTTTACAGAAGTTGAGACCGCCTTTAAGTGCTTCAAGTGTCTCACGTGAGTCGCAGATTATTGTCTGCAAAAACAACAGTCAGTCTTTCGTATTACAAGTAACCCAGTCAGGTTCAGTATTTTACTATTTAAATTTTTACAACCCGTATGAATTTGAAGACGCTAATATTTTGTAATTTCCTCCCGAGGTAATATTTGAAACAATTAACCTTCTTTTCATAAAAATTAAATTGTTTTTTCTTATAAAAAGAAGGAAGCTTGTTTTCCGTTATTTTACAAAATAAATAAAGGGTTTTCCAATAAGAGGTGTTATTTTAATTAGCCCGCTATTTCGGTAGATGTCACTTTTGGATTTTAAATTAAATGTTATCCAATATTTTTCTTTACCTCACAGCAAATGGCTTCACGATAATTTGTATATTCTTTGTAAATATCATATTTTATGAGATTTAGAATTTCGTCTAAACAATCGCTAGTCATCCTACATAAAGTAAACATAAAACCCCTTCTCACATTTCCTCAGTTCCGCTGTTAGTGTGTGGAATTCGCCATGTATTAATTTGGTGAACCCCACTGACTTATAACAATGGACTGAGTGATTTGCTATTTCATGTGGCACAAAAAATATTGTGTTTCTGTATATCACCGTTAGAGCACCCTTTAAAACGTTTGCTACATAAAAATATGTAAAACTCAACCAATTAGATGAAATTTTACACCCGTAAATCGAATTAAATTAAAAAAATATATTTTCTTGTGTCCAAGTGATATTTTAATCATTTATAAGCACTCTTATAAGAAATTAAACTAATTCCGACTTTAATTTTCAAAAGTTATTCTTAACTGAATCCTGCGTATGGGAAAGAGAGATGGCGCATGGTAAACACTATTTTTACCTTATTCTTTCTGCGGTGATTGCATCTGCAGCCAACATAAAAACATCAAATGGCATAACTAAACGTTCAGTAAGCAATATTTTGTGTTGGTAGCTCCAACTCTGCCATAGGGCGAAAGAGAGAACTGTAAAACTTGTGCCATTCTTTCCTATGGGAAATTGTTATAAGTCAGTGGGTGAACCCATATTCTTTTCTGTCTAGTGTTCATTAATATGCATGTATCCTGTACTGATATCTAATACTTCATTGAACTGGGGTAAAATAATTTTTTAAGTATTAAAACCAAATAAATTACAATTCAATCCAAAACATTTATTGAAACACCCCCCCCCCCCCCCCCCTTAAAGTTACGTTATAACGTTGGATATATAGAGTGTAAGTGAACATTTAACGAAAATACTTCAAAAGACTTAGAAAACTAACAAAATTCAACTAGCTCATTCTGGCATTTATATTTAAGAGTAAGAGTTTTAAGAATTAGGATTCGATTTCTAGTATTACAATAAACACCACCAGATAGCTTACTGGTTTCCAGAAAATCTTTTAACGCTTTCTTTTTCCATAACCATAACTTTACAAATCGTGTTTCATCCCAATCTGTTGAAGGTTTTCCAAGCAAATTTATTGTCATAAAATGTGAAATATTTTCAATCAACAAAGAATTCCTTTTCTTAGTTGCCATATTTTTCATCACACTGATGCTTACTTCGGCCAACTGACTGAAACTGCTTTTGAAATATCATAGCTCCTTGAAATATTTCAGGAATGTGTGGGTTTGGTAAATTTCTAATATTAACCAACTCTCGAAAATCATTTTTAGGAATAGAAAATTTCAATAGCATGGATAAATCCTCTAATTGTTTCTTGTCTACTAGCCAAGGCGAGAGTGAAACATTTCCTTGCAATATAGTAGGATTCAACAAATTAAAAATTAATACCAAATAATTACTTTCGCAATTTTTTCATGTTCTCTATAACAGCTTGAATTAACATACCTCTTGGCAAATGAACACATTTATTCTCAACGAACAATAATAATGTTTATAAACGTCTGATTGGATTATGTTACAAACATTCATAAGTTCCCTAATTTTCTTTCATTAGCTCCACTACACTTATACACCTCGAAATAAGTCTATCTGCTTTGTTTACTGGCACCTCTCGACTTTGTAAACCTAATGACAACAGTGTCAGTTCTTCTAGAATATAACGCCAGATTTATAAGGCATTTTTTCAATGCCAAAAAATTTTTAAAATCTTATGAAAAACTCAAACTGTTTGAAACGAGTTCAAATCGCAGAATGATTTGTTTTTTTTTTTTGCAACGAAAAACATATTTAAAAAATTTATAAATATTACAAATATAAGAAATACATAATAAAATTAAAAAAATAAAAATTAAATAAAAAAAAATAAATGGAAATTAACAATATTAAAATAAACTAAAAGAATAATTTGCAAATTTACAAACTTAAGAGAGAATCCCGTTCCAACTTTACTTGGTTTTAAATATAATAATTTTACAAAATTTACAAAAATCGAAAAATTAATATCCATTGTTAACTTGACGAAATAACTTTAGTAATAAAGACGCCGTCATAGAAGATCTGGGATTCTAGAAGCAATTATTTTATTTCACGGAAAGCAGAAATTTTATAAATTTTAAAGAATGGCAGAGAAAACAGATGATGAGAGCTAATACAATAGGAAAAGGGTAAATTGAGAAATATTTTAAGTAGTCTCTGGTGAAAATACAAATGAAAATCGTATCAAAAAGTATAAATTTCTGCGCAAATTCTCTGTAGGATTAATTGCTTTCATTTAATTTTTTTACGATTGACAATTTCTCCATGCTTTATTTTACAATGAAAAATATATACAAGGTTTATAATAATATGTCCCAAAATTTGTTATATTGAATATCCGAAAGTGTTAAGGCAGTATTTCCAACTAGTTAATTCAAAGTATTTCTTCCAAGACCTTTGGACGTTTTCGCAGCATTCAGTGGCATGCTCGTTCGGCAGACATGACTTCTCAATGGTTTCTTATCTGAAACTTACTTGAAAAAAAATGACCGCACACAAATCGATTAATGTCATGAGAGCGTTATTCTTTATTAGGCGTTTCATAACAGCCATTTAATAGGCATCATTCAACATACATAATACAACAAAAAAAGTTATAAAAAAAAAAATAAGTTATCATAAGAATTATAGTCACCCTGTACGGACACATTTGCATAAATATTACATCTGTTTAATGAGTTGTTCTAGGTTATTCTAGAGCAGAAAATAGCAAAAAACCGTGTTTATTGATCGAACACTGCTCTAAAGTGAACTAGAGTGACCTAGAGTAAGACATTCTACTCTACCTTTTTTAAACGAGTAACATAAACCAGGAGGGTGATTCTGATCTTTTGTCGTACTTTAATGTCAAAATATACGCCTAAATGAAATGAACTTTTCTACTGATTTTCTCGTGTTTTTATCCAGCTCAGCAAGCCTTGCATTACATAGAATGAACAGAAAATAACACTTCGCTATACAAATTCAAAATATTATTTCGAATTTAAGCACTTGTATTACTCTAATTAGATGTAGAAAATAAATTTACCACAATACAAAATTTTTGTCACAACCTCGGAAGCAGTTGACTAATTTGTCGTACTTTCAGGCGTGTATTCTGACATTAATTCATTGCAAATTCATTTTAGTTTATTTAATGGTTTAAGAAAAGGTTAAATCAAAATTAATATGGTAAATATAAAAGTACGACAAATTTGAGATGAAGTGTCAAAATATGTGACAAAAATATACGCCTAAGCTACGACAAAGAGATCAGAATCACTCCCCAGGCATTTGACAACTGTAAATTGTGTTGACAGTTCTGATCACAATTCAAATAATTGCGTTTTGTGGGGGAAAAATTAATTTCTGGACTATTCTAGTGGAATCATTTAAATAATAATTGTATTTTTGTGTGTGAAAAAAGGTTTGATTGCATTTTAATTTAAGCAATTGTGTTTTTTGGTAACAGAACTCAGAAAATTTTAGAAAACTTAGTCTATTGAGATTTCTGCTTCTTTCTACTCTTCTTCTTCTTCTTCTTCTTCTTCTTCTTCTTCTTCTTCTTCTTCTTCTTCTTCTTCTTCCTCCTCCTCTTCTTCTTCTTCTTCTTCTTCTTCCTCTTCTTCTTCTTCTTCTTCTTCTTCTTCTTATTCTTCTTATTCTTCTTCGTCTATTGGATATGATCCGGAAATATGGGCTCGACACGCGAGCTGGAATTCCTTCACAATGGCTTGACCCTATGAGGTATAACGCCAAAAAAGTGTGCCGTGTCCAGCTAAATGTTGATTGCCATGTCCGGCTAAATGTTGTTGATTGCCATGTCCGGCTATTTGATGTTTTATGATTGTGTGTGTATATCGTTGAGTTTTGTTTTAAAGTTTCATTTGTATTTTATTTGTGCTTGTTTGTTTGTTTGTTTATGTATAGGTCGACGGAACACAAGTAACCCGGGGGTTACACCTGCAAGTAGAGCTTGCATGGAAGCTGCACTGCCATACTTCTTGCACGTGTAACCTCTACTGGCCCATGCTGGCAGTACAGCTTTCAGCGAACTTGCATGATGAAAAACCATGGCAGATGAGGTGATAGTAATTTGACATTATGCAGTTTTCAAGATGCCGGAAAAGAAATGTTTGAGAAAAATTGATAAATTTATACTGGGAAAATGAGATTTTCTGGGATCATTTGCATTACATCATTTACTAACACCTTCCTCTTAACTTTTTCTTGGGTTTTTATCATTCTGCTACTTCATCTATTGCTATAATATTCCAATATACGCATGACTTTACGGCTCAATGCCATTTTTTAAATGAACTTGCATGCAAGCTGATAAGACATCAACCGAACTGCCTTCCGCTGTCAAGTTAAAAATCGTGTTGGAAGGAAGGCTGTACTTGCAGGTGTAACTCCCGGGTAAGTTTCATGAATTGAAACTACCGTTACCGAAGCCACGCTTGATGAAATCAACTATTGAGTAAAAATTTGATTACGAACACTGTACACTAAACACCGAACACCAAAAATATATCCGAGAGATAGCAAATCCGATGATGCATTAAAGGCATCACCAAGAATAAAGAATCTCACGGAAAACCCCTAATCTGGTCCAAGCGTCGAAGTGAGAGGATTTGATAAAACGTCCGGCCGCACTGAGGTACAATTTGGAACTCTTCTGCACTTTTCTACTCTACTTTTAATTTGACAGTTAACCTAATTTTATCTTCCATGTTCTGCTCTGACCTTTTTTCGAATTCATTTAACAGACCTATTAACATCTAAAGTAATGATGATCCTCAATTTCTTTGCTTTGCTGGATGGAACTTAGCAGAAGTGTATGTATGCAATAAGAAGATTTCTTTCTCCCACTCAGGGCTGCCAGGTTCCCCGATTTTCAAGTATAATTCCGATTCCCCGATTTTGGCTCTGTTATTTTCGATATTTTACTGCCTTTTCCGAATTTTAGAAATTTTCACTATTAACCCATATTTTATTATATTAACGCTTCTGACACTAACCTAAAGAACATGAAAAGTTGGTAAAAGCAACGAACTAGTTCCTATATACATGCAAAAATATGGATCAGACGCGCGAAACAATGGAGAAATGTGAGCAAAAATGGACGCAAACATTACAGATATTGCAGACTAGAACTCAACTTTGAAATCTGACGAAATTGGGCAAACCTTAAATATTTTCCATTGTCACTTTTTGTTTTTGTTCAGTTGATTTCACAATCTTAAGCGGGTATTTTCCTAATAGGATCTCCGCTTATTTAGTTCTTCTATTATGTGATGGATAAATTTATAGTAAGAAAAGGTAAGATTATATGCAGGTATAGAAATATTTACATATATTGAAATACTGTTGATTTTTCTTGATTTTTCTTCTTAGTACGTGTACCACGGCCAGCGCCAGATGATTCAGATTTAGATAATGATAATAATGATGCGGAAAATAGCAGTAAAATTACAGGTTTGGAATTATGTAGCTTTTGTAATTGTGAGCAAAAATGTATGTTCAAAAATTTTTCAAATTGTGCCAAAATGATCCGAAATTAAAAAACCGGTTAGTAGAAAATGAAAACTATGACGCGACCCGTAATATTGGTAATATTGCATTTTGCATATTCTGCTTTGTTTAACAGATAAATATAAAAAAAAAAAAACTGAGAAATTGTTTGGATGCGGAAACCTTAAAAAGCATTTTATTGTCCAAATATTTTTTGACAAAAAACAGAGATAAATCTTTTAATATGCATATACATATATGAAAACATGCTTACGCGCTTTAATTCTAAAATGTATTAAAAATAGTATAAATTTTACTTATAAGATTGAAATAGGGCAAATGGCAATAAGAATGGTAATCTAATCTATTTTATAGTTCTGGATACATTCATAATTTCTTTTTAATTTATATTTTATTGGATTTCTATAGATTATGTTTTGAACAATTAATTATGTGATTTAATTCTTTCATCGATTTTCATACCCTATTCACGATTTTCTCGACAACATTTTCCCGATTTTTGTACGTGGCCTTCTGGCAGCACTGCTCCCACTTTCGATTTAGATAGCAACCTCTGTATTAAAAATTGACTCGTGTTTTAGTGAAAGTAGTTAGGAGACAAAGTGTAATCACATTCACTTCCATGTAGAACATGAACTGCTTGATTTTCTAATTAGAGAGTTGAAATTTTGCACAAGGCGTTTTCATAAAAATAGAAAATATAATTGCAAAAATGGTTTTGCCATACAATAATTTAGGATTTTTACGTATATTGTTAAAACGAACATTTCTAGACGTTTTTATTGTATTGAAGTTTTTCACCATATAAAAGCAAATGAAAGTGGTTGTAATCATATTTACTGTCGACGAACTGCTCTAGAAATAAATGCGAAAACCATTTTAACAATCAAACTTGCACAGAAACTTACGAAATTACATACGGGCATTCATCCAGTGTAATCGTAAGAATAGTTCTTGTGTTTTTCTTGTTCCAGACATTTATTTATTAACAAAGCTCGATAAGCTTTTCTTTTGAAAATTTTAGCAATTCATCTTGCGAACGGAAATACACTATTAAATCTTATTTTATTAATGTCTCTCACGCTAGTTTTTATAAACTTCTTAGAAATATCTATTTCATAACATTTTAAAAGTTTCATTTTAGTTGAGTTTGGTTGGCAAAACTCTGATTTTGTTAACAACTGCTTCGCCCGAACCGGTGCAAACCGGCTGAATATCAGCACTGAGTTATTTAACAACTGGTTCGCAAAATTCTGATTTTTTAACAAACGATTCGGCCGAACCGGTGCGAAGCGGCTAAATATCATCACTGCATATTTCATCTGAATATTTGGCGTTTTGTCCAAGAATATTTAATTTACCTGTTATTTTCTTCGTCTTCTGCAAATGTTAATAGCAAAAGAGCTTTTTCCTCGTCGTCCGAGTAAAACATTTTTAAATCTTTAGCATCAAAAAATTTTATAAGAACGACGGGAAGAATTCGTTCCCACGTCGCTGAGTGTGATTGGTTCATAGTTTCTCGCTCCCGCTGAATCCCGCCAAAATTCACTCCCGCTCCCGCTCTGCGGTTTTGCATTGGTCTGTGAAGACCTTTATCGGGCAGACGGACGGACGGACGGACATGTAAAAATCAAAATAATTTTTAATATTATGCATGGCTGTCCAATACATTTTGTTCCACCATTATCATTTCTATGCGTTACAAACGAAATGGCAAACTTAGTACATGGGGTATAAAAAGAAAAAACATTAAAATGAAAACTGTTTTTAAAATTTCCTCTATGAATTCGATTTCTGTTGAAAATTTGTGTAGTACAAGTAACCAAGCCAAGAATCGAGGCAATGGACCGTTGTAATTGAATTCGACAAAATCTTTGGATCTTTCACCACCCTGAAAGCGGGCAAGAGTATAAAACTTTATATCCCAATAGAGAAAATTTTCTTTCTTTTATTTTTTTTCCTTTTTATTCTTAGAAGAAAGAAGAAAAACTTCCAATTGGATATCTATACAGCTTTGCTGTGTGTAAAACTTGTAAAGAATGAACAGCAAGCAGCTCATGTGTTATTTATGAGTTCCTGATCCTATGATTTGACTCGAATATCCCAATTTGAGTCAACAAGGAGTCCCTGGCTTAAATGTATGGATCCACACAATTTCTATCATGTTGCTGTTGTTACAATTATTCTAACTGGAATTGCGGAAATTATTTTGACTTTAAAAAGGGGTAAATGATAAGCCTTTAAGTATTTTCTGATTGGAGATTAAGGAGTTCTTGTTGTTGTTTAATTTTGAATGAAAATAATTAGGTAAGTCAATGTTCGCACCACTGCACTGTGATGGTTGAAATGTTCTCATTGGATGATGTAAAATATGTTCTGCATAGACTTTTAAGAGTCTCGTCCACCCTATAGGTGTTACTGCCACTAATTATGATGAGAACAAACGAGTATAAGTTTTGAACGTATCTGTCAAAATAATTGTTTCATTGCCAAAGCACTCGATTAACAGCAACTTTTGCCGATTCCGTGTATTAAAAGAATTTCCAAGTTTGTTGGCACGATTTATAAGAAACTGGTTGCGGACACATTTTTAAAAAAAAATTGAAAATTTGACTGGACATGTGTAAACTTAAGATATGTCATTTTTTTTTTGTTCGCTGGGATATTGACGAAAATAACTCAAAATGGCGCCGTCGTCCCGCCAAAATCACCTATGCAAGCCTCTTCGCTTTTTGAAATATTTCATAAACGAAAAGAGATATCTATTCGATTTTCAGTCAATAAACTAAGTAAACTTCAAGCTATAAAATGCACTGTTAACTTTCAATTAATTGTAAAATATAAGATACAAAGCTCCTGCCTCATTTTAACTTAAATTGTGGATATTTAGAACCCTATAGCTCCGAAATGCGAAATATACCAAAAATGAAACTCCTTGGGCTTACAGGCTACACATAGATAAGCACTTTGGTTTACAAGATTAAGCATATAGAAATACAGAAAAAATTGAAAAAATACAAATGAATTTTACCTAGCCGAAATCTTTTTATTTGTGATAATTAAATAAATGAAGGTACTAATACATTTACTTGTGTTTATGGATTCAACTTTTTGAATATTTACCTCAAGTTTTTTGCTGAGCCTGAAATAAGACTAACTTTCAACTCAAATTTATTTACTTGCATGAAAGAATGGTACTTTCTTGTTTGTGGAATCAGTGATGCAATTATAAATTTTTCTTCTAAAAGTACACCAGCAGCAGCTGTATCCACCGTAGACACCAATTTAAAAATAGTTCCTGGTATGATGTCCTTGGAAAAATTATACATGTGCTGTGCCGTCAAATTTGGTTCTCATAAGGACGTTGTAGACTAGCCTTTGTAACTAACCGTTTCACCGTTCCCCCAATACGATGACATGGCCCTTTCCCATGAGCTGTGGCGAAAAAATGACACTCAGCAGGTATTCAAAAGTCATCCTTATGGTAACACAGGTGAATAAAATTTTTGCTATTTTTGTTTTGCCCTACACATCCGTTCGAAAAGGAATATAATTTTTTTATATTTCCAAACTTCTCTGATTTTAAATGAGAAATGACTTATTTTTGGAAGGCATAAAACGATGTGGTATTGTGGCCTAGAAAATCGCTAATTACACAGATGCTTTTGGAAACCACGTCGTTGTTTTCAATTTTTATGAACTTCATCTTGTATTATTACTGAACAATTTTCTGAAAAATCACCAATTATAATTGCTTCATTTTGTTGCAGTTGAGTTTTTAAGTCTCTCAAGAACCTTGACTGTTTCTTTACAATATAGTGGTGCGTTCTCAAAACTTCTAATTTTTCTTCCAACTTAATTTGAAAGTCAAAATATATCTCACAGATTGTACTTAAATCACATTGGGCAGTTGTAACTCACTGTTTATATCTTATTTCATCATTAAATAACAAGTACTCCGGTTCTCTCTATTGCAATATTTCTGATACTGCCGAAGTACCTAGTAGGATACATTTCACATTCACATAAAATGCAAACCTCACTTGTTATATCAAAACCATAATACGAAGCATATATTTATAGTCTAATTTCTGGTCAAGGGCCCGAAATGTTAGCTTCACATTTTGATGTATAATACAAATACACCCAGAGTTCCTGTAGCATCAGCAAATATACACCACTTAGGCCAAAGCTCAGCAAATTTTGAAAACCCTATATTAAGTAAGATAAGTGTTTTTAAATTTGGAATAAATTTCCCTCAAGTTAGACATAGTCAGGCGCTTTTGCTTTGATTCTTTTATCCCATTTTCATCTCTCATAGAAAAGCAGTATTTTTATCCAGGACAAGATCAGCTGATATCATCACATTCATAATATGTTGTCACCACATTTACTGTGCTTTCCTCTAAACTGTGCCACTTTTCTGCTGCTGCAGGTAGTACACCATACTTTTCTTCATATTAGTAACTAAATACTGAGACACTCCAAGCTCTGACACAATTATTTGTTTTGACCAGCTCTTCGACATTGATTTTCTCCTGAACGGTAGTAGGTATCCTTATCTTTTCCTTAAGATTATATATTAATTGAGAATAATCATCTTCATCTGTGTCTATATCCATTGAATCCTTTGAAAGTGTGTCTAATTCTAATGATGATGCCATCTTTCGTTTCAGCTTTTATTTTACCTCTTCTATTTTTAGTTAACAGCTCTTTTTCTTTGGCCTGAATTCAAATGTTGAATTTCTTTAATAGCAGACACACCAAGTGAGGAACACATTTTATCTACTGCTTGCAAATGGTCGGTAGACACAGTATACTCTTCTTCAGGTTGCTGTTTGTCTAAACTTATAGACACATCAGTATTGCGTTTAACTATTTTACTTCAGAAATTGGAACATAGTGATTTTCCAGGGATCAAAAGTGTGCCATGCTCAGGGTTGGCACCATTGAATGAAATTATAGTTTTAGATCTAACGTTTAGAGGGTCATAGATTTCCTGATAGGGTGGTAGATTTAAAAACAAAAATTTTCTTTTTGTACCTCTATACCTTTCAGCTAAGTAAATGCATTTCTTATTCAGAAAAAAATTCAAATTTTTATTTATTACTAATACTTTTCTTCCTTCAATGGGAAAGAACAAAAAATTGAATTTTTCGTTATTACTAATAACTCTCTTCCTGCAATTCCTCAATTATTTACTAATAACTTCCGTGAATAACGGAAAACTAAACTCAAAGGTCATTTGATATTGCAGATTCAATAAAATTTCTTATTTCACATATTTTCCAGTTACGAACTTAAAGCTTGCAAAATATTTAATAATATTTGCGAAGGCCTCAAAAATATTACTGGTGGAACTGCTTATTAGCTGTTTCGCATACATAGTGCTTTTAACGGTTTTAACATTTAAGCGATTTCTTTTTTTTTACTTTTAACAACATTCATAATTGAAAATACACTTTCAGCGGCAGCACTGCTATGCATCAGACTAGCTAAAATACACATAAAATCCGCCAATTTTTTAAACATTAATGCTTCTAAAACGTCTATTTTTGTGGCTATATGTCTCCAAAATTTAACAACATTTCCATCATATATAGAATCCAATTTCTCTTCCAATTTCTCTTTGAATAATATTATCAATGATCCCCATTGTGAATTTAATACTTCTGTAGGGGGTTCATTAAAAGTGAAAGCTTCGACAATGGGAACAATGGTGGATAGATTTCCGCTTTGAATTATTTTCGGGATCACATATTGCAACAATTGTACTTTTTTATCAGAAAAATCAAATCTTCTTCTTTTTTAATTCATCGCATAACTTTATGTAGTAACCAAGTAAGTCAATTGTTAAATTAAAAATTTCATATTCTGGCAGATTTTTCTTCACGTGCTCTTCTATTTCAAACCAAAAACATTTGTAACCAGTCTAAATAGGCAGACCAGAGCTAGTAGACCCATTTTTCATAATTAATTTTATAAGACTGTTATCGCAACGTTTTCAGGTATAAAAAATTCGTTTTCATTTTGATTACTTCAATGGGTTTCTTAATAGTTCCTTTTTATTTTATTCCCTATAAGGCTTTCAATTATTATTTGCCATTTTCAAAAAAGCTTCCACGTGAGTCCATTTACCCCATGCCTGGGGTTGATTGACTCAGTGGACGGGGTTATTTGACTATATCAATTTAATAAAGTAATAAGCATGCAAAAAGACAAAGTTTTGAAAAAAAAATAATCATTTTTTACAAAATAAAGAAAATTCAACATTTTTAAATAATCTATATGTGGTAATGGCACAGACGTCTAAAACACATACTATGATGAAAGCATATATGATAATAGCGGTCTATATGGTGCACAATTATCTATATCCACGTTAATGTCGAAGTTTTAGGCGGGATAGCGCTACGGCTGAGCCAGACCCATTCATACATAAGAAATTAAATTTAATTCATTAGCCCGAGATTAAATTGATGAATGATAAAATTTTTATGATATGGGTGATCTCAATGGAGTTCCAAGAACTTAGAATTATTAAAGATATTAAGGGTAGTGCGGATAATAGGTGGTGAGTCCTAATAATTTCCGAGAATTTTCAGGTACTTATATAGTGAAAGGATGGGTTTTATAAAAGTGTAGTTTTACTTCCCGTTAACTGCAATGTATAAAAGTGGAGCACAAACATACAGTGGTCTATAATATGCTCGAGTTTATTAGTATTTGAGAAGTCTAGAGATGGGTTGTTTGTAAATGTTGTGGAAGCAACAATGAACCGTTCCGGACGTTTCGCTCTAGCCACAGAGCTGTTAAGCGGTGTTCCTCACTTTAAGCTTCGTCATTGATAACTTCTTTGTAAGCAATTTCCATCACATCTTTAGATGTATTCAATTTTTCCGTTTTTCGTTTTTGGGTCTTCATTGTTCTGAATGTAAGAAAATCATTAGTAACTGTAACCTTTGAGCTAACCAAAATAAAAACGAAACATGGGGTTAGTTGACTCATGCTATGCTGCGTGTCAATAAGCCCCAACCCGCCATTTTCTTTTTGAAACTCTAACGACAGAAAGTTATTCCAATCACAGGAAAATCAAGTTGGGAGCACCATTCACCAATGCATACACTTTCAATAAAAATCACTAGACAACCCAAAATCATGTGAACTATAAGACAATTTAAGTATGAAACAAAATTTTTACTAACGTGCTTGTAATTTGTTTTTTTTTTTTTGTTTTATAGCTCCGCAAACGACACGTGCGCTAGCTTCAACCACTATTACTACACTGAGACGGGTACCTCGACTGAATACACAGTCAAATTTACACAGCTTCGATGTCGATGTTCACTTAGTTAATTGCAATTAGTCTGCATACCCCTATAGTCAACTAACCCTGGTCTACCTTACTCCTTATTTTTGTAATCCAGATCAAGACAAATATGCTAATTTTTAATAAAACTTAGCAAAGTTTCTTTAAATGTTTCAGATATTAAAATTTAAAGTAAACGAATCAAGGTTTTTTTTCGGATTAAAATCTCTTGTTTAATTTGTTTATAATGCTCAAAATATATGATAAAAAATACAAGTAAGCTAGATGAATATGCATTAAGCCTTGAAGAATAAAATCAGCATTTGTATCAACTTTTTTTCGAAATCTAATAATAAAAAATAACGCTTAAGTGGCGTCCACTGCTCAATAGTAAGATTAACAACCTCCTTATAAGAAAGCCATCGTCATTTGGACATATTTAAAATTTCGGATTTTTAACTCGATTTTTCAACTACTATATTTATCAAAAATACTAGTCATCAGTATCAATTTTTCATATGGAATTTAAGCTTTAAATTGACCTATGACACTCTGTACCGAAAATGTAACCCTTTCTGAATTTTTTACAACTTTTTTTAAGCATGTCCATCGACTGGCTCAAAATGCTCATTCTCAATAGATAATTTCCTAATTTCTGGCATTTATTGAATTTTTTCGCTGGGTATGCTGAAGAAAAACTGAAAAAATGCAGAAGGGACTATGCTTTAGGTACAGAGTGTATTTAAAGGCTCATTTTAAAGGGAAACTTTGAGCTTTTTAAATCCCATATGAA
Organism: Dioctria rufipes; assembly: GCA_963924295.1. Classification (NCBI taxonomy): domain Eukaryota; kingdom Metazoa; phylum Arthropoda; class Insecta; order Diptera; family Asilidae; genus Dioctria; species Dioctria rufipes. The sequence goes on along the minus strand of OZ002744.1, from coordinate 49,368,818 downwards.
AAATTGGTGTTGATGACGTGTTGTCTAATAAATATAGTAGTTAAAAAAGCGAGTTAAAAATCTGAAATTTTAAATTTGTTGCACCATAACTTCAAAAGGGAGAAAACGAGGGTTAAAATTTGTACATATTTGGCAAGGTCTAACAATTATCAATCTACGAAATTTTAAATCATCATCACAGGGTGTAACGTTAAGAAGTTACAGGGTGATATTTAAAAACATTCTTAAATATTTTTAAACCTCATTATCTTGAAGCACGTGAGGATTTTCCTCCACCTCCCATACAATTTTTTACTTGTCTAAGCGTGGCCTATCCATAGCCTGCAGATGCAAAACCGCATACGTTTTTTTTTTATTTGTAGGTAGTTATAAATGTATTTTTGTAAAACTTTCTTGATTTTTTACTCCTTAATCCCGTTGAGATCCGATGTTAAAATTTTAATATGTTTTAGTGGATAAAATAAGGTATAAAATATAAAAAAAAAATGAAGAAAATCAAAAGTACGTCTTCCAGGGTAAACGGTAAAACCCTTATCTTTGATGTCCTTTCCCGCGTTTATTTTTAAGATTTTATTTTTCTTAGATAGTTTGAACTACTATCTTTCAAATGAGCTACATTTCACTGTCCTACCATAAATAGAAAAATATCTATGAATTTTTAAAGAAGTCCAGGACAGCATTTTTGAGAAATTTTGAAAATGACATAACTCGCGAAATACGCACTGTAGAAGGAAAATTTTTAATTTTAATTTTCACAAACCCTCCAAGTATGTAAAATTTCAAAAAAAATTGTGATGGTTATGTCTCACTTTTCGTGATATTTGGTCAATTTACTATGAAATGACCCTGATGTTGATTCGCTGTGCTGATCACATTCACATCGTACCAAAATGAACAGCAGGAAAAGATGTCCTTTGCAATTTCACTATACGATTTAAGCAATAAACACCGGCACAGACATTCCCTCGATGCACACAATCATAGAAAATAAAATACGCAGTAGGCAAAGCAAAGCCATCAATATCAATCACCGTTCACCGATCAGCAACATAAAAGACAAAACATTAAACATGTACAAGTACAATGTCGTTGCGTTACCGCCGCGCCGTAGTGTCGTTGTCAGCGCCACACCAATTGTCAAATGAAATGAAGTCAACTCACCTTCTTCCTTCGGTAATTTCGCATGTGTGAGATAGCGTTTACATTACTGCACAAATTACTAAACCTGGTACCTATCTGTTCGTAAAAAGCTAACTAATTGTGAATTTTTCAATTTTTTTGGCACTAATGGTAAATAGTCATAGATTTTCCAACAAGGGACATAGAGTGCTAGATAGAAAATATTGGCTTCAAATAGTGGTAGATCTATGACTATAGTCATGAAGTGGCAACCCATGATTTGTACACTGAGTATGTAACTCTAGAAGTGATTTTTTTTCTTCTGGCACCCTTCTAAAGGATCACAACACGTCCATATTTTAATAAATACTTCCTCTCATGATATTTACACACAGTTTGCATAGGTTAACCAATTCTTACATAAAAAAAAAATCTTTTTCACTATATACACTTAAAATTTTTAACGTTATTTCTTTACTGTAAGCTAAGTTTTCACATTTTTCACCTAAAAGCAGTCCAACACCGCACTTAACAGTACTACCCTCATCAGTATCCATTGTTATTAAAATTAAAATTCGATAATTTCAAAATATAATGCTCACTTTACAAGACTGACACTTAATAAATCGGCAACAGTAATAGATCTGTGATGGATGTCGCAACAGCATTATACTAGCCACTACTTGTTCCAAATCTCCAAGCAAAAGCATCATTGAGCCTGTTTAGACCATGCCATTTAGAGCTAGTTTTACGTAAGTCGACTTACGTAGAACTAATATGATGTGGTGTAAACATGCCGCATTACGAAAAACTAGTCCTACTTTAATCCGGTATCTGATGCGGTACTGACCAACACAAATTAGTATTAAATTTTGTATTGTTTACAAACAAATTCGTGTGTAGAGTGAATTTTTATTTGACTGTCGTGTGTTTTTTGTATTGATTAGCGGACTTAATTTTTATTTTACTGTGTGATTTTCGTGTTAATTACTAAACTTTATTTTTATTTAATTTAAAATTAGTGGTATAAAAAAAGAAAAAAGTGCGAACTGGTCAGAGGGAGAGACTAATTCCCTTATTGAGTTCTGTGTCGAGGAAAGTATTCCTTCGTTAATGCATGGGAAGAAATTTAGAAATTCGGATATTTTCTCAAAAATGCGGGAGCAAATGTTGCAGTTGAGGTATGAACGCAGTGTATTCCAACTACTCGTTAAGTACAAACCAGACCTGTAAAGTACTTAAGTACATTGGTACTTAAGTACTAATATCAGTACCAATACCTGGACTTGTACTTGAAAAAATTTAAAGTACCAGTACCGGGACTTGTACTTGAAATGTTTTTAAGTACCAGTACTGGGACTTGTACTTGTATTTAAAACATTTCAAGTCCAGTTACTGATACTGTACTCGTACTTGTACTTGGAATTTTACAGATTTGGTACAAACAATTAAAAGGGAAGTACAAAGACAAGACTCTAAAATTGGGGAAAAGTGGCGGAATTGCAACAAGTTGGACATTTTATTTAAGAATGAAGGAGATGTTATACAACAGGCCATTTGAGTGTTTTCCGGAATAGACCCGAAGCCCAAGACAAATTCATTTGCTACTACAGTGCCCAGCACCTGTAAAAATTATGACCAAGGACTAAATGAAAAACCAGCAGACCAATTTCTTGAGGAGCAACATACGTTTCCAATTGATGACATAATTATCGAAGAATTAAGAATGAACTATACTTACCCTTTACTTTACAAAAATTACAACTTTTTTTCTTTTCTTTAATTAAAGGTGAAATTGATGACATCGTCCTAAAAAGCCAAAAAAGGAAGTTCGGAAATAAAGCCATTCCCAAACGGTCCAAACGGAAGACCTTCAGCATTGCACTAGCTGAATTCTCTAATAGTTCCTTTGAAAAGCAACGCCAATTAAACAACGAGTTTATATTGGAGCAAAAGTATCTCATTAAATAAGAAAGGGAATACGACGAACCAGCAAGGAACGAGGATAGAATTTTTTTCCAAACATTATTAATACATCAAATAAAAAATAATATAGTATATAGAAAAACAAAACAAAGCAATAAAAAAATAAATAATTTAATCTAGTTCTAGTCTCTTTGTACAATTTTTTCATGAAAAACCTATAGAGATTGACTAAGGTAGTCACTTAAAATATCTCTAATTTGGCGCCACGCGCCACCTAGCAAAACTTTTGCATAAAAAAAAAACAAGTGTGTCCATGATAATACCACACAAAACAGCAAGTGTGTCCATGATAATATCATTTATTGACAATTGTTTTATTTTATTAGTACGCTGTAAGCATAAGTTTTCTTGCAATTTTTATGCAAAATCGAGTAAATATCATTACAATGTTTAATTTTAGATACTCTGTAACTTTTAATTTACATTGGAAGGCTGTTAAAACTTTGATCGAAAAGTGCTCATTTTGTCATATTTTGTTTATGTAAAATATTATCCCAAAAGATCCAAAAAAGAAAAAGTAAAAAACTTATCTCATCGTTTTATGGCACATCTTTCGATTTATATCAAAATCGGGTCATAAATGACTTTCACTTAGCTGGGAAGTGGTTGCAAGAGATGACAGTTTTTAACAATTTTACAAATTTCAGATAATTATATAATAATTTCTGGATTAATTTTGAGAAATTTGCTACACTTATCTCACGGATTGGACCTTTATCTAAACATTAAAATTTATTTGGAGTAAAAAGACACCTGTTCTCGAGATATCGGGTGCAAGCCGAAAGTCAATTTTCAATTTTCACTGGTATACCCTCTTAAGGAATCATATACACCCAAGTGTCGAAAAGGTTGTTCATACAAAGCCATCTCAGGGTCATTCTCCGATTCATAAATCCAGTAAATTGTGAATCCACCATTTCCTTCTTCAATAAAGTTGTGTAATATGCATCCAGCTACCACAACTGATGGCATAAAAAATGATTCATATCACTTCTTTTTGATAGCATTCTCCAACGAGCCTTTAGTCTTCCAAAAGCGATCTCCACTGACACCCGGCAGCTTTGTTGAAAGCTTCTTGTTGCGAAGGAACTCCATTTCCACTGTAATCCTTCAAAAGCCACGTCATCAAGGGATATGCAGGATCTCCAACTATTACGTAGGGCATTCCTTCACCGCAAATATTTTTTGTTATCTAAAATATCAACAAAAAAAAAACCTGTAACTATGCATTCAACTAGTATTCTATTAAAAAGTACCTGAGGAACAGAATCCTTAATATATTTATATAAACTGAAATGTTTCGGAAAAGTAAATTATAATCAACTACGGCTTGTAAATTTAGAGAAGCCCAGCCTTTCCTGTTTATAAAATCTCTGCGACCGCTTTCAAGTGCCAAAATAGGAATGTGGGCACTATGCAACCAATTATTTGAGGTAGAAGACTTTTTCTCTCAAATTGTTCGGATATTTCCTTGCATTCTTCTTCATTTGGCATGCAAATCATTTTTGGCAGTAGTTTTTTGTTTATGAGATTAATAACCTCATAGAAATAGGAATGAACAGTGCTCTTATGTATCCCAAATACATCACCTATAACTCTGTACTTACTACAAGGGACTAATTTGTATAACGCAATGGCAAGTTTCTTTGCCGCACTGGCTGGTTCGAGTGGACTTATTGCATTCAATTTCGGAGATAAAATCCTGCATTTCGTTTCTTTCTCCATATTTTACGTAGAGGCTGTCTGTAAATAGTGACGCCCTTATACACCATTAATAAATAATTGTTGCATATTTTCTTATAATGTTGTGCCATTATCCTGAAAATTTTCTATCTTGGGTATCTAGTAATATACTACTGTGGGCAAAAAATAGTAAGACTTTTTAATTTATATTTCGCGCGCAAATCCATTCGTCGAAATATTTTTTTTTCTACGTTGGTATGACTATCAGTGACATCTGTGCCAAATATCACATCAAAATAATGATTAGTGTTTACGACGAACCATGTCCAAGACGGCCATCAACATCAGCTGATGATCAACACGTCAATAAAATCAAGGAATTGGTGCTCGAGAATCGACGATTAACAGTCAGAGATCTTACTGGTATCGTTGGAATATCGGAAGAATCAGTGAAAATCAGCTATTCGTAAAAAGAGGCCGGAATTATGGGCCGACAACTCTTGGTTTTTGCACCACGATAATGCGCCGTCGCATACTGCATTGATTCTTCGTGAGTTTTTCGCCAAAAATTCAACCAATATCGTTCCCCAACCACCGTATTCACCTGATTTAGCTCCGTGTGACTTCTGGCTGTTTAGCAAACTCAAACGACCGCTCCGGGGAAACCGTTTTGAGTCAATTGAAGACATTAAACGTGAATCGCTAGGCGCATTGAAGGCTATTCCGGAAATTGACTTTAACAACTCTTTCGAGGATTGGAAAAAACGTTGGCATAAGTATATTAGGGCCGGGGGGATTACTTTGAGGGGGACGAAATAGATTTGGCAGAATAAATAAAGAATTTTAAAATTATGAACAAAGTCTTACTATTTTTTGCCCACAGTAGTAAATAACAATATTACTTCATCCTGGTTTTAAATTTTCTTCGATGCTCCATTCTCTTGTGCATGCGGTGTACAAACAAACTCAAAATTTTATTTATCATCTTTCTTTTGAAGTAGAGGACAGATCTGACAAATCTGACAACTGTCAAAAGTTTAATACGAGCAGACTAAACAGAAGTCGGATTAGTAATACGTAAGTCGACTTACGTAAAACTAGTTCTAAATAGCTGCGGTCTAAACGTACTCATTAAAGACAACGTAACATAATTTAATTTTCATGACAAATAAAAATGTTTGCGGCTAGGTGAAATGCATTCGTAAAACGGACTCCCAAACAACGTAGTTTTGAGAAAATAATTATTTTATTAGCCTGCACTCCTCATGGAAAAGAATTTCATCTCACTTTAAGTAGTTAATAACTCCAACCTTTTCAATGAATTTATGATCCTCTGCGTAGGCATGTATTGTCTTTTAGTTTTGTTCAAGAAAGAATTTTTTGGGATTCTCCGGTATATAGCAAAAGCTAAAAAATGTTCTAATTTGCTATTTCATCATGCAACCCATTAATTTTGGTGACAAGTAGTGGCGTATACAGGTTCGATTCCCTTCGAATGAATCTGTTACTTTAAAAAAAATTTTAATTTTTTTAATAAGTATAAAAATTGTTTTTTTCTATTTTCTCAAACTTTTCATTTCTTTCTTCTTTTTTTCATTTTTTTCATTTGTTTTTCAAATCACCCAATTTCGGTATTTGGGACCTGTTGATGAGTCAAAGCAAGACTTGAAACTTGTCACCAAAAATTAATGCGTTGTGTGATGAAATAACAAATTAGAACATTTTTTAGCTTTTGCTATATACCGGAGAATCCGAAAAAATTCTTTCTTGGACAAAATTCAGTTTAACCCGGTAAAAAGTCCAAAAGAGTAATCTTTTTATTTATTGTCATTTAGGTAAAATACAAAGCAAGCGATAGTTTACAACCTTTAGTCTAGTGTAAATTCATTACATCTGCCTTTTTCAATTTTTTTGATATTTCTACATCTGTATCTCTTAAACCAACTCGAAACACAAGAAGAAAATTGGACAGTGTATTTATATTCTGTTGAAGTATTTTCTTTACAATTTTCAAATTTTGCGATACAGTTTGCAGATATAGGTTCTCAAAAATCTAAATTTTTACAAAAAAAAGGGATTTTCATTCCAAATTTCTAGGATGAAGGACGAGATTACACCAAGCCTTTATAATTTTATATTGCGTATGTATATGTAGCCTGTAAGCCCAAGGAGTTTAATTTTTGGTTTATTCCGCATTTCGGAGCTATGATGTTCTAAGTTTACAAAAAATATCCATAATTTAAGCTAAAATGAGGCAGGAGCTTTGTATCTTGTATTTTACAATTAATTGAAAGTTAATAGTGCATTTTGTAGCTTGAAATTTCCTTACTTTATCGACTGAAAATCAAATAGATACCTCTTTTCGTTTATGAAATATTTCAAAAAGCGAAGAGGCTTGCATAAGTGATTTTGACGGAACGACGGCGGCCATTTTGAATTTTTTCTTCAATACGGCAGCTAAAAAAAATGGTTACATATCTTAAGTCTACACATGTAGGGCATTGTCCAGTTAAATTTTTTTTTAAATGTGTCCGCAACCTGTCCTGTGTGATATTTTATGGAATGGTCCTATCTCTAAAAACTTTCAAATCAAGAGGATATTAGTGAAATTTTCGAAGCTTGCATTTAGATTTTCATAGTAAGTTTTTCAATATTAAATTGGAAATAAGAAAGAAACATACTCGGCATATTCTTCTTTATGAGTTTAATAAAGACAAAGATGGCATATTAATGCTGCCGGCAAGCCATAGCATCCGTTACGATTAGGCATGAAGGAAGAAGTATAATGCAATAAATTAATTATACTATATTAATGGGAAGACCGGCACAAGTCATAAATACTAAAAGGGACTAGAATAACTAAGTATATTTTCGACATAATTTCTCAATTGATAAAACTGATATTTTATTAGATAGATAGATGTTTACTTCATAGAACACTTTGGTTATCATCTCTGTTACAAAAGATGATAATTTCTCAAATTATGATTGGAAATGTCTTGCTCATATAGTTGGATGGGGGGGACAAAAAAATTAATGAATTATAATTTGCGTTCTTGCCAATAAGCGCAAGGAACTATTCACCTGAACCATATCAGAATACCTTAAATTAAGGATGGGTGAAAAAATAAATACTTAAAATTCATTGAACTGTAATTAAAGAATGTTCTGACGCATAATGGGGCAGAATAAAATTTCCTGGATTTTTTTTTTCAAAGTCATCTACCATTTCGCCAATACTTCAGGATAATGGGATACCATAAATGTCTTCTTCCCTTCTACAAAAATTTTCAACTTCATTGCTAGCTTTTCCCTCCATAAATATGTTGGTCTACTACAAAACTATTCTAATGGCGTATCGTCCCTTTAAACTGTTTCCATAATTTGATTTCCTGTTCAAAATGAATTTAATAAGAAACTTAATTTTCCATTACTATATTATCATCGAAAAAAATTGACAACACTTAATATACAAATACATCAACAATATAATTGAAGATATTTTAACCATTTTAGCAGCCCGCGAATTTTTTGATTCGCATGAGGCATACCGCTGATCATGCCTGGGATTATTAAAGCTCTGAAGGTAGTCGAATTATACACAAATATTTCTGTGTTATCACTTTTCAAGAATTTCCTGTATTAGTGGTCGTTATGTTTCCTCTACCAAGAATATATATCTATATATATTTTCAGATCTACATATTTTTTCAAATATCTAACCAGATTGAAGAGTAAAATTCACCAAGAGCGATCATATGTCTATAACTTGAAAAGCAAAGTATGTAGACTATGCGTAAAGTCCTTAAAAACCAAACTCAAATTTCCTTTAAACATTTTATTATGCAATTTCTATGCAGTGTCAGTTAATATATAACTGGAGAGGGGAAAGAGTCCATAAGTTAGTCAGAAGTTAATTCAATTTCATCAAGCATACTTGAGACTAGTCCGTCTCCATTGAATATTAAATGTTTGTCAAGGTTTACCTAAATTATGAGAACTTAAAGACATTTCGTTGCTAACCAAAACTCTTCAGCAGTTGTGAATGAGATTACAACTTCAACAAGATGAATTAGTCACTACATAACTTTTCAATAAGTAAGAAGTACGAAAGCTAGACGCAAAGTTAGTTTCTCATTTCTAGGAACTTTGAATGAAGAGTTAGTTCATCTTAAAAGACGTATCTTAATTAATTAACAAGAAATATTTGAGAAAGTTCAAAGAAACATAAAGTTTCTGGGCCACTTGCTGCAAAATGCTTTCACTTGGTGATAAATATACTTACATAGTGCTGCAGATGCACTTTCGTAATCCATCCTAGGTCATTGTAGCATATATACACAAGAAAATAACATCATAAGAATTTTGTATTTTGTAGTAAGGTAAGTTGAGGATGAATAGAAGGTATAGATTCAGGTAAGCGTTGGATCATGTTTATTGCCTGGATCTATAGTACTAGGGATATAATGGAAATCGCAGTAAAGTTTGCCGACTTTATTCCCACGTTGAGTTTATAAAACACAGCAAATTAAAGATAAAAAGATTAATTGTAAGAAACCTGTCGAGTTCGTCATAAAAGACAACCAAGAAAATTGTAATGTTAGTATGCTTTGAACTTCGAGTACATTGATTCTACGAATATTCATGTTTGATAAACCTGCTCCGACTGTGTGCTGTTAAACTTGTTTGCTAAAGGCTACTTTTGATTATATTCAATTTTCCTCTGTGGACAAAACTGACATTGGTAAACATATTTAAATTAAAACAAGTAAAAAAGCTAGAATTGGTCTAAAACAAATTCTTATGATACCCTAGATGAATGTTCATTTGTAATTTCGTCTAGTCACCCATCTGCGTAATTTTGATTTTTGAAGTGGCTTTTGAATACATCTCTAGAACGGTTCGTCGAATAGAAAAAATGATTACAACTAATTTTATAGGGTTTCATATTCTGAAGAACTTTTCAATACATAAAAACCGTATTTGGTTGATCGTTTTCACAGGATACCTAAAAATCTAAATTTTTATATGGCAACACCAGAAGGTGTTTTTTTATTTATTTTATTTTATTTATTCATGAAGTTTAGTCTGCCTTTACATTCCCCATGATCTCCTATGTGACCAGGAACCCAGTCAAGAGACACTTTGTTGTGTCAAAGTCAAAGTTCATTTATTTGAGACTAGTATACACAGATTACTTAAGACTATACATGGAAAAGATTTCAGATTTAGCCGACTTACAGATTTGTCTGGCTATATTACAGTATAGTTTTTATTGTTAAGATTATTAACTAATCGGAAATGCTTTACGCGGCTTTTTTATTTAGACTACAAAAGGAAGAGTACACTTACTCCCGGCGTACTATTGACACTTTGTTGTGGATACACCACAGCTTATCCACAGATGACCTGTAATCTCCCAGTAACTTTTCAAATTCAAATTTATTAATTAATTAAATTTACATATGAGCTTTCGCTCTTTTGCATGTAATAACTCAAGGAAGGAAAGTAACAAAAAAAATATATACATATGTATATACTATATATATATATATAATAACGTAATATTAAAGTAAGTTAAACAAATTATTATATAAGTTAACTCAGTTAACGCAGCTACACGCGCCGCTGACAATGCATTTTTACCAGTGGAACAAAAATATCGTATTTCAATAAATTGCTAGCTAAGAAAACATTGTTAGGCATAAGTTCGTTTTAAGCAGGTAAAAGTAAATTTTGTAATTAGGTAGAATCAGATTAAATCGGGAATTGTCTGAAATCGGTTGTTTAATTTTTTTTAAAGAAAACAAAATAAATTTTGTTAACTTATATATAAAGAACAAATAAAAAGAAAAGTGTAAAAAGTAAAAAGAAAAAAAGAGAAAAAAGAAGATAAAAAAGAAGATACAAAAAAGAAAAAGCATTATATTACAAGCATTGAAGATAGACATAAAATTAAATCGCGCAACAACATGGCGTGGTTAGAGGCTTATGGCAGCAAAGAAGATGAGTAAATACTCAGCCATAGTCAGAGAAAAAATTGAAAGCATTAATTTTGAAATCGCTGATAGTAATGGATTGTTTTATACTGGTCGGCAGGGAGTTCCAAATCCTGACACCGTAAACAAAAAAAGATCTATCGCTCTGTCTGCAATTACTGCGAGGAATGACAAGTTGGCAGTTTCTTGATGATCTGAGCTGCTGAAGTTTACTGGACAAGAAATCAGGTGCAAGGGATCTAGTTATTTTAAAGAGCATAATAGTGACATGATAATCAAGGTAATTATCCAAAGTACAATTTAAAATGCTTCGAGCGTGCATAGAAATATTATCAAAACGACTCCTCAGATTGAACATGTATCGCGCACAGGAATTAAAAGCCATATTTAATTTCATTCTGCTAATATTGTCGGTCTTGCAGTATACTACACTACAATATAGTATAACCGGCAGAATTAGAGTGATAATCAAACGAGTGCGTACATCCAGTGGAGTGAATTTTGCAAAAAAAACCACAGCTTACGAAGTGTACCATACACCCTCCCTATCACTTTGTTAGTTTGTAGGTCCCAGGTAAGTGAACGATTGAAGACAACACCAAGATTATTGACAGACTCTGAGTAAGGTATGATGGGAACACCTAGTCTTATTGGGGGAAAGTTGTTTAAGTCGAAGCTTTTTAAGTAAATCAGGATTGCTTGGGATTTCGATGCATTTAACAAAAGTTTGTTTTCAATAACCCAGCGAGATACCCTAGCAAGTTCAGAGTCCATCAGCTCTACAACATCTCTCATACAAGTAGCAGGAGCAGATAAAGTAAGCTGAATATCATCGGCAAACAGGTGGATATTGCCACAACGAATTACTTCAGGTAAATCATTAATGTATAATAAGCAAAGCAACAGTCCGAGAATTGACCCCTGTGGAACACCTGAGAAGGTAGGTCGATACCTGGAAGCATTCACAACTTTTGAAACCTATCCGCAAGATAAGAAAAAATTAAATTAACTGCAGAAATACTAAAAAGGAACCGTGTTTTAAGTTTACTACATAATACATTAATATTTACACTGTCAAACGCCTTAGAAAAAATCTAATAATACGAGCAATGATACTAGTCGGGCATCCATATTTAATCTAATATTATCTACTCGGTGTAAAAGCGATTCAACTGTACTATGTCGTTTGCGAAAACCGGATTGAAATGCATATAAAAAGGACTGATCAGATACAAAGGTTGAAATTTGGTCACAAAGCAATTTTTCGATAACTTTCGAGGAGAAAGGAAGTATGCTAATTGAACGAAAATCTTCCTTAAGTGGAGGATTAGGTTTTTTGTTAATTGGAACAACTTTTGCTTATCACCAAGCAGACGGAAATTTGGACGTCATGACACAGGTATTTATTATATGCGTCAAAAGAGGTACAATAAACGGTAATATACTGCGTAAAAATCGCACGTCAATATTATCAACTCCAATCGCGTTGGATTTAACAGATTTAATGGCAAGTATAACATCAGAGGGAGTGATCGTATTAAATGGGAAACTATCAAAATTTAGTTAAATGCATAATTCCTCCCAGAATTAGCAGCACCATTGAAAGAAGGCCCTTGCACGAAAAACTCATTTAATACATCAGGGTCAATGTTGCAATAGGTCGGAGATTTTTTTACTCCAATATCCCTGATGTTTTTCTAAAGAGATCGTGGGAATCGCAGGGTCAAGTTTCCGAAAATAAAAGTCTCGCTTAGCTGTGCGAATCGCTTGGGCAGTTTTATTTCGCAGATATTTGAAATTTTTCAAAAAGAGGTCCGTTTTATAGGTTTTCCAGAGTTCATACGCATAATCTCGCTCATACATGAGGTTTTTAATACGTTTGTTCATCCACCGGGATCTATTGTTGAGTAATCTGCATTTAATAGGGACAAGCTCGTTACATAAGGATACTATTATAGCATGAAAGTGGTCAACTTGAATATCAACATGTGATGTTTCATAGATAGAATTAAAGGAGACGGCCTCAATGTGTAGCGGTGCGGTCTAAATAGCCGAATCCGTAACCCCTAATCTCAAAACCGATTTGTAGTCAATACACATCACGCGATCAAAATAGCGAATATATGTGACTGTACCCACAGTGGCCTTACTAAAAAATTCGAAGAATGTGACCGAGAAAATTCTAGCTCCTTCTTCTTGCGAAGTGGTCCGAGAGTGAGATATCAAAAAATTAATTTGTCTAGTGAAGAAATTTAGTAATAAAATAGTATGTCTATATAAAAAACATAAATACGTCAGAAGAAAATAAAGTGTGTAATAACCTAATAATAGGGATAATATAAAGAAATTGTAAAATTATAATTTAGTAATTGTGCCGAGCCCCTAAAAGTCTGGGAGTAAAGAAAGGAGACACGGACTACGTGCGATAGCCAAGAAGTTAAGCTAAGTAAGCTACAAAAAAAAAACTAAACCACGTGGGAGAAATCTTACCAGCGGGTACTGCGGAGACCTGGCCAGGTGTAGAGATAAGTGATAAAATTTAGTTGTCTAATATCTATTAATTATTTATCTATTTAATCATTTATTTATTTATTTATATTTTTTATTTTATTTTTTTATTTATTTATTATTAATTAGATTTGGTGCAACAAGAATTACATCTTTTTGTTTTGTACCTAAAGCAACGGAACATATTAAAAATAAGAAAAAGATAAAAGAAAGGAGTATAAGAGTATAACCGTATAAAACAACAAATAGCAGTACAACTAGTAAATAAAAAAGATAATAAAAAATAAAATAACTCTAAGTAGAATAAGAGAGAGAGAGAAAAAGAAAAAAACATATGTGAACAAAAATTAAAGAATCATAAATCATAAATGTAGTACATCAATTCAAACCACAAAAGTGCTCCATTACGCCCTTCCTGAAAGCTCCAAGTGCAGTCAACCTTTGAATATGACTAGGAAGTGAGTTCCAAAGTCTAACAACTTGAACCAAAAAGGAGCGTGCACCAATCAGAGTATTAAATTTGGGTGTAAGTATATTAATTCGCCGTTGCGAGCGAAGGAATGTGAGAGACGACGACAGATACTCAGGACCATTACAATAAATTATTTTATGGAGAAAACACAATAATTTAACATCGAAATACATTTTAAGGGAGCAACCAACTATGGAGGATATATACGGCGATACATGATCATGACGACGTAAGCCATGCACAAAACGAACACAGTCATTAAAAGCAACATTTATTTTACTAGCACACACAGAGTCAAGACAGGGAAAAATTACGAGACCGTACAAGAAAAATGGAAAGATAAGTGCCTTAATTAACCTTATACGTGTTGTAGTTGGTAGAAGCGGCGCAGTTATCCTGAGCCTTCTTAAAGTTGCATAAATCTTTGCCAGAGATGAGTTGATATGATCACAGCAGGTCATTTTATTATTAAGGACAACACCCAAATTTTTAGCTTTATCAACACGACTTAGGGTTAAATTATTGAGGTAAACTGTAGGTAAGTACAAATTTTCATCAAGCTCCGTACGCGAAAAAATGGTATAGCATGATTTTGATGGATTAAGAGATAGATAGATATATACATGCATGCTTTTAGTTTATATGCCCTTAAATGAGTAGGCCTCAAAGTTTAGTGAGTGGTAGCAGACGGGCGCTAAAATAAGTAAAATTAACCTAGGTAGATGTAAAGACAAAAGAGATAAACACAAAGAATAATGGAATAAAGATGAAAATTACATGTAACGAGTATTATAGTGTTTCGAAGAAAAAGGAGTAAGAATTCATTAAAAAAAAAAATAACATATTATATTAAAAGAACTTAAAAGGGGGCAAAGGAGCCACTGAATTCGTCGTCCTATGGACTAACGAATTGCCCTTGCCCGGGATAATTTGCTATAAAGTAAAAAAAAAGAAAAAAAAATGCTACAATAAAATGGGGGCTCAACCGGGATAAGAAAGTTGCACCTATACCGAAATTTGTTTAATTGCTAATAGTTCAGTAAAAAGCAAAATTAATTAGAATCAATAAAGAAAGCATTCGAAAAGTGCGCCTAAAACAAAAAAAAAAAAAAAAAAAAAACTGTGCCATTTTCAATTCATTTCCTAAACACAGCCACTTTGTGATAAATTGGACTGATATCTCTTTAATCGTCTACAACTGCACAAATTTGATATATATGTACATACAAAAAAAAAAAAAAAACATAAATACGTAATCTGCATAAAGTTCTAGCTCAGTTGCGAAAATTCCTATTGTCACTTGTTCATCTCGTTTAAGCGTCAGTGGTCAGTTCAAAAAAAAATTTTTGTCGAAGGGAATAAAGTTCTGAATTCTTCGAGTAGCACCGTGTTAAGAGTTAATAACACCTACAGGCTTTGGGAAAATATTAAAATATTGTGTGCATTGGATATATACTAGCAGTATGCGCTCAGTCCAATAATCTACTAGTTTCATTTGCAAAAAAAAGAGAAATTGTCTTTGTGATTACGAACTGTGGAAGTTAAAGTGAGTGATTAGAAATAATATAAATAATATTAATTAGTATATCTTACGCATTAAAATAATATATATATATTCATGCCAGAAGGTGACCTTTATAAATTTTACGATAATCGTCTGACGAATTACTCCAGTGACCGAATTGTCTATTGCTATTGCCTATTGTTAATACGTTCGAGTAACGGGCGGAGATAGGAGCCCAAAACTACAATCACAACAGCTGAGTTTTGTCTATAATCCAATGGGTTTTTTTTTAAGTGAAGTAATTTTTTTCATATGAACAATTTGTTTACAACTTTATCAGTGCTGGACGCGTAGCCATCTTCTATCGCTCTACATTGTTTATGCATATATGCAGAATACTGATAATAAGAAATATATGCAATGTTCTTATAGCAAGGTTTTGTCCCTACATATGACTATAGTAAATACTCATGTCTGGTGATTAGTTTATCTATCTTTTTGTTCAATACACCTTTAGCATTCCTATTCACTCAGCATATTTAAGAAAACAGTGTAATCGCATCTGATTAAATATCTTCCTTAGTTCTTTTTCGGTTTGTGAATATATAGTATCATACACTTTGGTGCTGTGTATACGCTTCCACTGCGCCCTATACTATCTCAGTTCCCTGTAAAAAGCTGATCGAGCATCAAGATGAATGCAATACGAAAAATGTTGGATCATGTATCCGACAGCCTAGTCCGATATGAGCTTGAATGTAGAGGACAGGATATAAAATACACCACTATGAGAACAAGAAAATTGAAGTTGTTGAAAATTTTGGAGGAAGAAAGCAAGCTTGAGCAACCGCCAGATATTAAATCCCCTTTTTCCCCAGGCGAAGATATAGTGCAATGCACAAAAATTCTGAACTTCTATGAAGAAGAATTCGAACTGCAGAAGCAAACCATCCGTATCATTGAGGCATTATCTTGCAAGATGGACTTCCTAAAAATTCGAATAGACCGCATCATAACAGTTGATAAAGTCGAGAAGGTAGCATTAAGTAGCCTAAAGTCGAAATTTGAAGAACTTCTATTAAAAGTCACTAATATATCTGTTTCCTCTGAAGATTCTCCCGACCCCACACTAAACTTTAATGCCTCAGGTTCGGACCATCGTGCTGTTCTCTCAAGTACGGTTGATAGAGGACCTGAAGTCGAACGCAATGATCCTAGGAGACCTGCTCCCACACTGAGTGAACCAAGAACGAAAGTTCCTGTGTGGAAGTGGAATATTAAATTTACGGGTGACTTAAAAGCACAATCTGCATCTGATTTTGTCAGAAAAGTTTCTGGCTTAGCGAAATCAAGAAATATTCCTGATGAAGAACTGTTTACCTCCGCTATCGAACTATTTGATGGTATAGCAATGAAGTGGTTTCAGTCAGCTGCCTGTTCTAAAGATATCAAGTCTTGGAAATCACTCTGCGACAAATTGATTGCAGATTTTGAAAGCCCTCTATACGCAGATGATCTTCTTGACACTATAAAAGCCCGTAAACAATCTCATTCAGAAAGTGTAGTCGTATTTTTCGCCACAATGGAAAGCCTTTTCCTTAAGTTAAATATAGACCTAGAGACATCAGAGAAAATGAAAATACTAAGGAGAATTATACTCCCTGAGTATTCCAGAAACCTGGCTCTTCATGTTTTCAAAACTATTAACGAGCTCAAAGAAGCGTGCAAAACCCTTGAGCACGCGTTTAAGGAAACCACGGGAGGAAGACATAGGCAGGAAGGTACAGGGGCTAGGCATGTTAATGTAATCGATCCGCAGAGAAATCCTGAAACTTGGCATAGACAAATGCTAGATAATTCGATGAATTATAGATATCAAGATAATAGGTACCTCCGTGGAAATCAGAACTCAAGTAATGGAAACCGTAGTACATGGAGACATACACCGCAGCAGAATTATCCGAATAATTCCTGGCAAAGAAATGACAGATACGATAATAGACGTGATCAGAGAAGAGGTAGCTGGCAAAATTCTAATTACAGGAATAGCAGCGATAGGCTTAGAAGGGATGGCTTAAGCCAGCAGCATAACAGGCAATCGGAAAACTCCTCAGGGGCCGAAGTTGGTGGACCAAACGCGGTTCCTATGAATTTAATAAACGGTCCGGAAGATTTGCAAGAGGCATCAACCAGCCAAGACAACAATTAATGGTTCATGATAAACCAGATGACAGTAGGCCTTATATTAATATAAAAATACTCGAATTTAAGACGACATGTTTAATAGATACGGGATCCGTATACTCTATTGCAGGTACTAGTGGCATTCGACTTTTAAAAGATCTAGGCCTAAGACTCGACAAGAGGAAGGTGAATAAATTCTCCACAGCTGATAATGCATTTCATTTCTCGTTAGGTACCTTCGATGTCCCAATCCAAATGGGTAGTGTAATAAAGATTATAAGAATCCATGCTATCCCGTCTTTTCCTCAAGAAATCATTTTGTGTATTGATTTTTGGAGATATTTTGGAGGAAAGTTAGATCTAAATGGGGAAACATGGGCATGTAATGTAATTACTACCAATATTGCCTCAGAACCCTTGCTGTATAATCAACCCAGTCTTAGTGAGGGACAAAATGCAGAGCTACTAGTTAGAGTGGAAAGTTTTAGAGAACTCTCAAGGAGGGGCTTAGGGCACACATCTCTATTAGAACACAAGATCGACACTGGTGAAGCAGAACCTATAAAGCAAAGGTATTACCCTGTTTCTCCCGCTATACAAAATAGAATGAAAAGTGAGCTTGATAGAATGTTATCCCTGGGTGTGGTAGAAGCCTCCACTAGTCCATGGTGCTCGCCAATAGTTCTTGTTAAGAAGAAAAATGGAAAAGATCGACTTTGCCTAGATAGCAGGAAACTTAATAGTGTTACAAAGAAATGCGCATACCCACTTCCTTATGTATCATCAATTCTGGATAGATTAGGAAAAACTCGGTACATAACATCAATTGATTTAGAGAGCGCATTTTGGCAAATACCTCTTTCTGAAGAATCTAAAGAGAAGACAGCATTTGTAGTACCGGGACACGGATTCTTTCAGTTTAAAGTACTACCATTTGGTCTAAACAATGCTGCCCAAACAATGCAGAAACTCATGGACGGCCTTTTTCTACACGCAGCGGACAAAGGAATCTTTATTTATTTAGACGACATTATTATCACATCCGAAACATTCGAGGACCACCTGGAGGCCTTAGATTATGTTTATAATAAGCTCAAATATGCCAATCTAAGTATTAACGTCGACAAGAGCAAATTCTGCCGCCCATCATTACACTATTTAGGATTTTTGCTAGATAAGAACGGGTTACGTACTGATCCAGAAAAAGTAGACGCGGTCTTGAATTTTCCTAGGCCAAAGACCTACAAAGAACTCAAGCGCTTTCTAGGCTTATGCTCATGGTACAGGCGCTTTGTTAAGAATTACGCGATTGTAGCTTCAGCCTTACATGATCTCACAAAAGGCACTAAGAATAGACCTATAAGCTGGACAGAAGCAGCCCAAAATAGCTTCATCGAATGCTTTAATATCTGCACCTGTACTTTCAACTCCAGACTTCGAAAAACCATTTAACATACATTGTGATGCTTCTGACATCGGTCTAGGTGCTATCATATCACAGGGAGAAGCTGACTACGAACATCCGGTAGCCTACGCTAGTAGGAAACTACGTGGGGCGGAAGTTAACTACTCCACTACCGAGAAAGAATGCCTCGCTGTGTTATTTGCCGTTGAAAAATTTAGACCATATGTGGAAGGTAGCCACTTTAAAGTATACACAGACCACCATTCTTTAGTTTGGCTTTTCAAGCAACAGAATCCTTCAGGCAGAATAGCCAGATGGATTATGCGGCTACAACAGTTCGATTTTTCAGTTATCCATAAAAAAGGAAAACATAATGTCGTTGCGGATTGTATTTCACGAATTCCTGATATAAGCTTGGTAAGGTTTGACGTGCAATCTCATGATACATGGTACTTGAAAATGATGGTGAAAGTTTCGTTAAACCCCAATCGTTTTCGTAACTGGAAGATTGACGGAGACAAGTTGTACCTGAAATTCAAGGACAGCGATGTTACATATGTTCAGCAATTGTGGAAGCTCGTGGTACCAGAATCTGGAGGGGAAAAGGTTCTACATGAATGTCATGATAGCCCCATGTCAGGCCATTACGGAGTAGCGAAGACCAAAGCCAAAATCCTTAGCCGATATTACTGGCCGGGGGTTCCAATAGACGTTAAGAAGTATGTGGACTCGTGCGATACTTGCAAGAAAAGCAAGGCATGCAATGCAAAAAAAAGTGGTAAAATGGGTAGGTGCAAAAGGTCAGACCAACCGTGGCGAATGATATCTATGGATTTGCTAGGACCATTTCCGCGATCGTCCAAAGGAAATATTGCATTACTGGTCGTCGCAGACTTTTTCACTAAATTCTGTTGTCTTTTTCCGTTACGGTCTACAACAACGCCCAATATAGTAAAAAACGTAGAAGAGAGAGTCTTTCTTCAGTTCGGAATTCCAGAAACGGTAATCAGTGACAATGGTCCGCAGTTCAGATCGAAAGAATTTAACAACTTATTAACCAAATACAATGTTCCAAACATATGGTATAATTGCAATTACCATCCTCAAAATAATTACACTGAGAGATATAACCGAACAATAGGAAATATGCTGAGGTCATATGTAGGTACGAACCACAAGCATTGGGATAAAGAATTAAACAAAATCAATGTAGCTTTAAATACTGCGGTTAATGAAACAACAGGCCGTACACCATTCTATCTTAATTACGGTAGGCAATTTATATATAGCGGGGACGAATACCAGCTATTCGATACAAGCGATAACCCTTTAAAAACACGGGAAAACTTCCTCCAAAAGTTTAACCTGGACCAAATCAAGACCCTAGACAAGATTATAAACAAACACAGAACTAACAAAGAACACTACGACAAAAAACGTGATGACGGTGTGATATTTAATGTAGGTGACACAGTATTTAAAAAAAATTATGCAGTGTCCGACAAGTCGAAAGGCTTCTCGGCAAAACTGGCACCCAAATATATTAAATGTGAGGTTACCGAAAAGATATCAAATTTGTGCTATAGATTGATGGATGAGAGTGAAAATGATATTGGACGTTGGCACATAAAGGATCTTAAGAAATAAATAAGTACTTCGATTGCATATGCATATAATTTATGTTTATAGGACTCGGCAAGCACGCAGCTCCAGACTCCCTTTGCTTTTACAGAAAAATTGTCCTTTCGAGAGAATATGCACAATTTTTCTTATCCTAGTGAGAGGGTATTGTAGCGGTCCAAATAGCCGAATCCGTAACCCCTAATCTCAAAACCGATTTGTAGTCAATACACATCACGCGATCAAAATAGCGAATATACGTGACTGTACCCACAGTGGCCTTACCAAAAAATTCGAAGAATGTGACCGAGAAAATTCTAGCTCCTTCTTCTTGCGAAGTGGTCCGAGAGTGAGATATCAAAAAATTAATTTGTCTAGTGAAGAAATTTAGTAATAAAATAGTATGTCTATATAAAAAACATAAATACGTCAGAAGAAAATAAAGTGTGTAATAACCTAATAATAGGGATAATATAAAGAAATTGTAAAATTATAATTTAGTAATTGTGCCGAGCCCCTAAAAGTCTGGGAGTAAAGAAAGGAGACACGGACTACGTGCGATAGCCAAGAAGTTAAGCTAAGTAAGCTACAAAAAAAAAACTAAACCACGTGGGAGAAATCTTACCAGCGGGTACTGCGGAGACCTGGCCAGGTGTAGAGATAAGTGTTAAAATTTAGTTGTCTAATATCTATTAATTATTTATCTATTTAATCATTTATTTATTTATATATATACATGTATGCTTCTAGTTTATATGCCCTTAAATGAGTAGGCCTCAAAGTTTAGTGAGTGGTAGCAGACGGGCACTAAAATAAGTAAAATTAACCTAGGTAGATGTAAAGACAAAAGAGATAAACACAAAGAATAATGGAATAAAGATGAAAATTACATGTAACGAGTATTATAGTGTTTCGAAGAAAAAGGAGTAAGAATTCATTAAAAAAAAAATAACATATTATATTAAAAGAACTTAAAAGGGGGCAAAGGAGCCACTGAATTCGTCGTCCTATGAACTAACGAATGGAGAACAATGACTATTTTAGTTAATTATGCAGAATCATAATCACAAAATAAACAATTAATTCAGTGAAAGAATTATTGAAATCGGATAAAAAATGACGAAGTTATAGCTATTTTAGCGCCGCATTCTCAAAAACGCGCTCTAGCATGATGACGTCACTATACACAATACAATTCGCGGTCTAACGCAGCGCGAGTATAGTTGCTGCGCCGCCGTGATAGTAAGCGCACGGGATTGGATTTGTTTTGTATTTATTTCATAAAATATCGTCTTATAAATATTATATTGTGCAAACTGGCATCGTGCGTGTTGTGTACCGTGACGTCATCACCAGATTCGCCGTTTTTAATTTCCGTTTTTTTAAACTTCAATAACTTTGTCATTTTTTGACGGATTTGAGTCATTCAAAAAGAAATATACTCAGAAATATATATTGCTTTTGATCTGATATATTAAATTTGAATATCTTGTAGTAAGATCGTTCTCCATTGCCCTTGCCCGGGATAATTTGCTATAAAGTAAAAAAAAAAGAAAAAAAAATGCTACAAATGCTACTAATTAGTCCTTCAATGTCAACGTTTTTAAAGTCCCTGAACACAACACGCAAACTGTTCCGTTCGATAGAAAAAGAAAAGCGTGCACATACTGCTTCATGATCAGATATCCCTGGAAATGGAAATTCGTAATGATCAACCAAAAGATCGATTCGATTTATAATTATAATGTCAAGTAATGAACTCCGAGTGGATGGTAACGTGTGCGACAACTATTAAATACGGCAAGATTTGATCCATTGATGAAGTCGAGGAAGCCACGTTTTGGACTGACATCTGCCAGCAAATCTATATTAAAATCGCCAAGTAAGATAGTAGACGAATATTGGCTTGAGAAGAGCATGAGCGTATCATAAAAAGCGTCCATTGAAGAAACTCTCGGAGGTTTATAAACACAGGCTAACAGTAATTTATCATAGCACAAGGTTAATTCAAGAAACAAGAACTAGACGTGGGGGCTTACGCCATCTGAAGAGGATCTGCCCGTTTAAACTTTTTCGAAGATAGATGGCTACTCCAGTACCTGCAGAATAGCGGCGATCATTTCAAAAAGTCTGATAACCTCCCAGAGCTACTACTTGATCGCTAACGCCATCAAAAAGCCAGGACTCACTAATGCAAATTACATCAAAATACAAAGGAGTGAAGACATGTACAAATTCTTCAAAATTTGAGCGCAGGCTCCGAGCATTTATGTGACAAATACTAAGACAGTTTTCACCGCAGTTATACAATGATACTACTTTATCAACATGGTAACAATCAGCAATTTCGTCTGCATACCAATCTAGCCATAAATCAAAACTTATGCTTGCAACAATTTTTACACTATATAATTTTATCCGTTCAGAAAGCTGTAATGAAAATATACTAGAAAAATTCCAAAAAAAGAAGAGATTTAGTTTAATTAATTTTAAGAAACAAATAATTAGATGAAAAAGATAGAAAAGAGGATAAAACTAACTACAAGGTAAATAAGCCTAAGCATTAATAAGAAGCACATAACTATTTAAGTAATTGTGTTTGTATGAAATTATAACAAAAGCCATTGTATCTAGCTCTCAGCCAAGCTCGATAAGATATCCCCCGTGACTTTAACTGGATTTTCCTCAGATGAACGTCGAATATAAACAAGTCCATTAGTAGTAAAAACAGACACTGTCTTCTTCTGATGTTTTAACTGCATTGCCAAACGAAAGAGCCCCAGTGATTTATCGGTCAGACTCTCCTGTACGAAAACTCCCGTTGTGCCAGAAAACCCAATGTCAGCCAATTTCGGCTTCATCTTCCGAACAGCTTTAACAAATTTCCCCTGCTCATGACTAGCAGAAAATTTCACTACTATGGATGGTGACTTTTTTTTATTATTATTACGCAACAGAAAAACTGATGGCATGTTGATGGGCTTAAAGTGTATCGATATGAACAATTTGTTAAGAATATCATCGAGGTCTGCATCAGGTGTTATAGGGATGCCATTAATCAAGGCATCAGTAGATTTCGAAATTTTTTGAAGTGATTCGACCTTGCTTTCCAGAGCACAATTACGGAGCCCGCCAAGTTCCCCGTTAACTTCAGCTACTGCATTCTTACAACAAATATCAACAAATTTTTTTGTTTCAAGTTGAACTGACTCCATGAAAGCAGAGAACTTTTCATTTACCATTCTACTAATTTTTTCCTCGATATATCTCTCAAAGCCACTTAATTTAACATCAATTGTGTTTTCGAGGGCTTTAATAGATTTAACTACATTCTCCAATGAAATTTGGGCGTCTGAGCTCGATGCACTGCGTAGCTGCACTTTTTCAACTTGGGCGGCATTTTATATAGTAATATATTTAAATATAATAATAGGAACCCGGAAGAACTTGATGTTATTTTATTTTTTAAACAAAAACCCTAATTAGAAATAAATCTGAGAGCCAGAACGAAGACACTTCTACTCTGTAGCCATTCACTCACTAATTAGATGTTATTCGAGGGCCACTCAGAGTTATCAAGGTTGCCGGACTGCCCGAAAGGATGGAAATATCCTTACCCTTGATTTCCATATCAAGGGCTATCTTCGCCGCCATTGCGATGGCAGCCAGTGGTATGCTTTCCAAGTGAGTACTCCATCACAATTTCAGGTTTAGAAAAGTAAACGCACACCCCAGCTTCCTCATTAGTGAGAAAGGCGTCGGTAATGGATCAGGGAAAGCTCGATAAGGCACTTCTCTCCATCCACGATTCCCTTACAGGAAAACTCACAAAAAGCGACGCCCAAAACGAAGCTTTGATACTATCGTATCACGTGGCATGCTAGCCAGAGGCTGTTTAGGTCAAGCCCACATGCCAAAGAGCAATGAGAAGAGCAAGTCCAGCCGTCCTCCCAACATCTGGTCTTATTGAGAAACATCAGTATGGCGATTGAGTAACACATGTGTTATTTGGCTCCGATTAGTTGCAATTTTCTTTGAGTTTATATTTAGTTTCTGGTGTGATAAGTACTCTAGTTTGCATTCTAAGATCAATTTCTACAGAAATATAAAATTTTGTTTGTGAGGTGTGTGAAAACTAATCTGTAATAACTATAATGCCTGCACGTGCTGCTCGTGGATCGACATCGGAGGCGCCTATAACATCCTCAGAAATGAACGCGCTTGTGGATTCAATTAAGCTACATTTTGACTCTAAGATCAAATCAATGGAGTCTATACTTACTGCTAAAATTAATGAGTTCTGTAAACAAATTAATGATACTGTAGCCACATTGAAAAGTGAAATTTCTCTTTTGCTGAAACGAGTTGATGACCTTGAGTGCAAGTGTGATACTATGGATAGAAATTCGAAATCCAAAGATGTTCTTTTGTATGGAATACCTCATCTACCGAGTGAAAATAGTAAAGTAATTGTGGAAAATCTCTCAGCTGCAATAAGCTATGCAATTCCTCCAGATGTGACCGTTTTTAGATTGCGTGGTAATCGCAAATCAAGTAATTTTTCAAATAATGGTACTGCTGATCATCAAATAAATGTGAATAAAGCTGTGATCTCCCCTATAGCTGTTAAATTTAGTAGCCCAAGTATGAAGATGGATTTCATCAAAGCTATCAGGAAAAAAAAGCCAAAAATTTCTCAGATTGGTTTCAGCGGTGAAAATAACATTTATGCACGAGAGTGCCTCTCTGCTACAAACCTACAAATATTTAAAGAATGCATGAAGTCTAAACGTAACGGAGTGTTTGCATCGGTATTTACTGTCCATGGCATTGTCTTCATCCGACGTAGTCAAAACAGAGATGAAATTCCAACAAAGATTACCTCTCTCGATCGGTTACAGACCTTGATTAATACACAATCATCACTATAGAAACGGTGTTCTATATACACGCAGTTGCTGATAGGAGCCATTTACTAAACAGTGACATAATGACAAAAGTTTTTTTTGTGATAGTTAACTTCATTTTAGTCTCTTTTGTTTTCTCTATCTTTTTAAATTTCATTAGTTTCTTTTACATTTTTTATAGTATATATAATAGCTCTCTTATCTTGATGCTTTTTCTTGTAAACATCATGCATGTAGGTATTTCTCAGAAAGGTAGTGTTGTGTCAATATTAGGGATTTTCTCTCATACTGGATTCCCCAATGGCTTCTGTGTTAAACTTACCGGAGGTTTCTGATTCTGATACCGTGGATGGACGGGGTGCTATACAACGCTTTGTTGGTGTTGGTAAGTCTTACCTGAATATCTGCCACCTTAATGTTAGAAGTTTGGTTTCAGACTTTGATGAATTTAGGGAAACGTTCTCTGACAGCAATTTGGACATTATTATGATATCGGAATCATGGCTTACTGCCTGCATCCCTGACCATTCGGTGGGTTTAGCTGGATATCAACTATTTCGCAATGATCGTAGTTATTCGAGAGGTGGGGGTGTCGCTATATACGTGCGTGATGAATTTCAGAGCAGAATTGTTTCTCAGTCTGTCAATAATTTGGCTGGCCCTGAACACATATTTTTGGAGATAATCCTTGCGAGGCAAAAATGTTTAGTGGGTTGTGTATATAGGCCCCCAAGAGTGAATGACATTGGTGAGTTCTATAATACGTTGATGCAACTCTCAGGAGCATACCCAATTAATCTGATATGTGGGGATTTTAATATAAACATGTTAAGTGATACGCAGACAAGGCATGAATTTGTAATGCAGTTGAGCAGTGTAGGTCTACAGGTCATTAATAACAAACCTACGCGATATCATGATAGTGGTTCTAGCTTATTGGATCTGATTATCTTCAATGTACCTAATCTCGTTAAAGGACAAATTGAGGTTGCTGTACCCGGAATTAGTGATCATCATGCTGTCGTGGCATCCCTAGCACTTCCTCACTTTATCAGACCTCTCCAGCGCACCATCATGTGTAGAAATCTCAACAGAATAGATACCGTACTATTAAATGAAGCAATGCTGTCTTTAGATTGGGATCCCATCTTCAACACTTCTGATGTTGACTTCCAGGTTGAATACTTTAGTGAGGTTGTGGGTAATTTATATAATAAATTTGCGCCTGAGTATTCATTAAAAACTTGTTTTCGGTCTCCTTGGTTCAATGATGACATTAGGGCACTAATTATAGAGCGAAATTTTGCTTACAGTTGCTGGAAAAGGTATGGAGGTCCTGAGTTAAAAGCAAACTACAAGAGACTTCGCAGCAAAGCTGTCTCAGTAATTCGTAATGCAAAGTTGTCCTACTTTAATGCTAAACTTGACCCAAACCTACCAACTAAGATGATTTGGAGGAACATCAAAGAGGCAGCAATTATTCCTAAGGCTGATAACTCATGTAGTTTCGATCCGGATGAATTGAATGTTTACTTTATAAGTAGTGCACAACATAATACTTCCTTGGAACCAGATTCTCATGAGCTATCATATGATGCCAGTAATGGTCGATTTGCGTTTCGTAATGTGACCTTTGACGAAGTGGTATTGGCATTTAAATCTATTAAATCTAATGCTATTGGTCTTGATAACATAGACATTCGCTTCCTTAGGCTTATTTTCCCATACATACTTAGGCCTATCTTGCATATATTTAATACAGCAATTACCACATCCTCATTCCCAGCTCAGTGGAAGGTTGCAAAAGTATACCCAACGAAAAAAAAAAGTCAAGCATCTACGCCTCAAGATTTTAGACCCATAAGTATTCTTCCTGTGCTGTCGAAAGTATTGGAACGCTTGTTATACAGTCAAATCCGGGAATTTATTGATAATAATAATCTAATCTCCGATCAACAGTCTGGTTTTAGAGCTAAACACAGTACTATTACTACTCTGCTCTATCTTATTGAGAAGGTGCGACAAAACATTGAACTACGACAACCCACAATTCTGTGTTTACTCGACTTTTCGAAGGCCTTTGACTCGGTGGATCATCGTATCTTATGTTATAAACTACTTAGTCAGTTTGATTTTTGTACTTCAGCAGCTAACTTTATGTGGTCCTATCTCACGGGTAGACAACAAGCTACTGTAGCTCACAATCGAACTTCAGGTTTATTACCTCTTTGCTCAGGTGTACCGCAGGGTTCAATCTTGGGACCGTTATTATTCACCATATACATTAATGATTTGATACTTGTCCCGGAATCTTGTTCAATACTTTTGTATGCTGATGACGTTCAACTATTTCTTCCAGCCAACGTTGACAATTTATCCGTCAGTGTTGATGAATTCAATCATGATTTATCTCGAATTAGTGCGTGGGCTGTGGATAATAAACTGTTGCTAAATCCAATTAAATCGCAAAGCATAATACTTTTTCATAGACCAATTACCACCGTGAGTGTCCCGGCATTGTATCTAAATGGTACCCGCATAGAATATAGTGAAATGGTAACTAATCTGGGCATGACTGTGGATGCAACGTTGACATGGCGTTATCACATTAACAAAACTGTTGCCAAAGTCTATGGTGGCCTAAGAAACTTATGGCGTCATGCAAAGTATACACCTTCTAAGCTCCGTGAGCGCCTTGTCAAAGCACTTTTAATTCCCATTATATCTTATGGCGCCTGCATATATTCCAATGTCGACAGCATTAATCGTAGGAAACTTAATGTGGCGTATAATGCTTGTGTGCGATATATTTTTGGTCTCCGGAGATATGATCATATATCTGAATTTTCTAGGCAGATTTTTGGCTGCTCACTGGATAATTATTTAATATTCCGACTTAGTGTCATGATGTATATGATAATAAACAATCATTGTCCTAATTATCTAAAAAATTTTCTAGGGTTCCTCCCATCACGTCGCACCCAACAAATTAATCTTCCAAGGTTTCATACTTCTTTTAGTTCGCGCACCTTTTTCATTCACGGTGTCAGAGTCTGGAATAGTCTTCCTCTAGATATTCGTATGAGTTCCAGTCCTGGGGATTTCAGATTGAGAGCTTTACAACACTTTAGGAGTTCATAATCTTATGTCCATTACATATTACTGCTATCTGTTATACAGTTGCAGGCATGATGTTCTATTGTTTTATTATTACTCTTTTTTCATCCTATAGCTATATATCTTTTCACGTCCGAATTTTCTAATACTATTGTTACTATTATTGGTCTTATCATATTTTTATTAACAATGATCTTAACTCCTAGCTTGCTTATTTGATTGATTCATTAATCTTGATTAATTTTCATTAAATTATAGTTTAAGTACATACTTATATGAAATTATAACAGTTGAATTTTTCTAACTCAGAGTTTGCGCAAATTAATGAGAATTGTATCTCAATTGTGCTCTTAATAAAAAATTATTATTATTATTATTATTTTTGCCGCAGAGACCAGACGTGTCACTTAAGAGCTCCGTGGATTTTCAAAAAAAATAACGCTTAAAAATAGTGAAAACGGGAGAAAAGTTGATATTGTGTGTGTGTATTGTTCCACTAGTTATCTGTTAAAAATTTTGTTAAAATAAAAACTAATAAAAACGAATTTGAAATTGTGAAAAATTAAAAATTATTGTGACATTTCAAGAATTTAATTTAATTTCGGTCGTTGCCATGACAACAAGGCAACAGTAAAAATTTTTTAGTGCAAATTAAAAGTGGAATATTTTGATTAATAAATAATTTTGGACAGAAGTAAAAGAATAAAAATTGTAATAAAAAGTAAGTTTAAATTACTCTGCCGTGCTCACAATGAGCTCGAGCAGCAACGAATCTGGGGGGACTGTTGATCCCCTCAAACTAAACGGAAGGAGGAAGAAGAATACGAAGGCTTCTTCCTCCTCCTCTAAACAAATGTCAAGAGGGCCCACAGAAAAGGCCATCAAGGGCCCTACTGAAGAGGCCAAGAAACTGCAGCCAATCCCGTCGGAGAAGACTGCAGGAAGTACAGAGGCCGCTGTCCCTGAAAAACCTGGAGCATCAGCCTCGGACACTACAGCTATTTCTACAGCATCGGTAACTGCAGCTTTGGAAAATGAACTGCAGAGGGGCGCAAGCCCAAAACGTCCAACGCTGAAGGAAGTCGTTGAAACGGCGTCGGCTTCAGCGCCAAAGCCTAGCGGTCTTGTCATGAGGCCACCGCTTTCTGCAGGGAAGGCAAATGCTTCGAAGCAGCTGAAGCCACAGGCATCAGCAACAAGACCAGCAGCAGCACCACGATCCCCAACAGTAGAGTTAGGGATCTCTTATGCCCAACAGGTAAGTGGCAGTTTCACGAAGGTTTCAGCTTTAGAAATTTTAGGAAAGGGCATCACTCCTCGTCCAGCCCCACTGGACGCAGGTAAGCCTCGGCCTAAGACCGGTGCGGGTCTTCAGGCTTTTTTCGACGGGAGGTGGCAGGATGAGAGCTACGGTATGCAGCTCGAGCACATCAATAGATGTCCTCAGAGCGCATACCTGAAAGCGATCTTTCAGGTCATCTCTCGTGAGGAGCTATTCTCCATGGGAGTAATAGCTGGGGGAATGGTCGAGGTGTATACCACGACCCTCGGTAGTGCTACCAAGCTCATGCTTGCGGGCATCGATGTGGATGGTAGACACCTTGTGCCATTCCCACTCAGGGAAAAGCCCACGAAGGTTGTCTTTTCACGGGTCCCAATGCGAGCCAGTCATGAAGACCTCCTGAATTTCCTAGGGAGATTTGGGAAGGTTCATGGCAGTGTTCGTGCTATTCCCATTAAAATTGGGGACGAGGGTCTTGGGCGGGGTATTTTCGGTACCAGCCGGGAAGCGTCCATCACTCTAAACAAGGGGTGCACGCTTCCAAGAGGCTTCTACTTGAGCATATCCGGCTCAAGGCACTGGATAGATGTGAGCACCGAAGCGAAATGCCATGCTTGCCATTTAGTAGGGCATTTTATTGCTGACTGCCCCAAGAGAAGCGGGAAGAAGGCTGAACAGAAGGCTTCCTCGAAGGAAACCACTGCTATGGTAGTGGCTCCGGAAAAGGAACTTTCTGCCAGCACTCAACCTGCTATCTTGGAGCAGCCAGTGGCTAAAGTGCCTGAAGTTGTCCCTGAGGCAAAAAACATTAAGGCTATAAACGGCGCCACGTCGGCACGTGAAAGCATGGCTACTTCAGACGAGGAGTCGATTAGCCATCTAGTAAAAAAAAAGAGGACGAGGAGGAAGAAGGTCGACCGGGTGATGCTGCCTCCTCCAGAGCCAGCAAAGCCGGTCGCACACAAGCGGCCCCACTCGGAGGAGGACGATAGTGGTGCCCGCGGTTCGAAGGTTGTTGTGAGAGAGGCGGAAGCATCTCTCGAACAGCTTTCGGACTGCGAAATGACCGGCTTGGATGAGACTGGTCTCTCCAGCTTCAGTGGCTACGAATCGTGTGGTAGCACCATGTCGATTGGTAGCCAATTTGAAGTCTCGGAGGGTTTGGAAACCCTTCCTAGGGAGAAGATCTCGAGGATTCTTTCCAGGCTCCTGTACAAGAAAAATTCAGGCAAAATCTGAAGTATTCTTGTGGAGGAGCTGGCGAAGCCGGAATTGCTACTTCCCCAACTTCTACTCCTACAAGAGGAGTGCAAGAAGAAGGGGAAGTACAACGGTATATCCCGGTTAGATCGACTCCATAGGAGGGTGCAGGAGTTGATACAGGAGCATCGCTTGGTTGATTCTCCTAGTCAATAGACGTCGTACCATCATCGTTTCAGCTTTTCATCTCTTTGAATGTGCAAGATAGCTTCTATCAACGCCGGGGGTTTAAGTGCACATACAAGGTTACACAGCACTATCGAACATGTCAAAATGTTCGATATAGACATCGCCCTTCTACAGGAGACTAATTTTACACAAGACACATATACACAACTTGAGCGTTATGCTTATTTGCACACTGGCTATGCAATGTTTGCCACACCTGCGCCTCGTCGAGGCTCAGGGGTGGCAATCATTGTATCCAACAAATTCACACTATCGTCTCCTGTCTATACAGATATCTTCCCAGGCTTCGCTTCTTCCTTGGACTTTGTCGTTCAAGACAAACATATCAAGGTAGTAAACGTGTACCTTCCTCATGACCAGGACATTACAAGACAAGTTCTTGATAGTGTTCAATCCTGTCTGGTGAATTTTAGTGGCGAAACTATCCTCGGAGGTGATTTCAACTGCACGCTAAATCCCTCAATGGATCGGCATTCCGGAGTTGAGTTCAACTCTGTCAATGCTACTCGGTTGAGGAATTTTGTCCGTGTTTTCAGACTCGTGGATATCTATCGTTGGATGCATCCTACGACTAGATCATACACGAGGGTCTCGCGAAATATCCATGGAAGTCTCGCAGGCTCCAGAATCGATAGACTTTACGTCTCACCTGGAATACTAGAACATTTCGTTGGTGTCACTCATGAAGTGTGTTCCGTTAGCGATCACCTTCTTGTAGTGGCAACCAGCACTCTAGTTGAAAGAAGAACTGCATACTGGATATTCAACAACTATTTGTTGAATTCCGAGCAGTTCATCAATGAATTCTGGCACGATTGGCAAGAGAGGAAAGGTGACTTCCCTCTTCTTAGTCAATGGTGGGATGTTGGAAAGCTCCAAATTCGATCTTTTATCGAAGCGAATTTCAATCGAAGTGGGTATCAAGCTTCTAGCTTGTCGGCCGAAGTATCTCGGGTGGCAGCTCTTCTCCCAACTCAGCCGGAGTTGATTCTTTATTTTAACAGAATAAAGGAACGCTTGGCAACACAAACTTACAAGCACAGCTTGGAGTTTGTGCTGCGCAGCCAATCACGCTGGCTGAGGGAAGGCGATTCTCCAACCGAGTACTTCTTTCAGGCAACTAGACGACGTACTGCTTCTTGTGAAGTCGAATCGATAGTTGATGAATCTGGACAAGTCCTCAACGGACAACAGCTATCAGAATTTATTCGAGACTATTACAGTAGTCTCTACTCTGAATCGACGTCGACAACATCCTCGAGCACTCATGAATTTCTTGAGAATATTCCCATTTTCTCTGAAGACAACAAGGAGATCCTGGATACAGTAATCTCATTGGAGGATATGATCGCTGCGACAAAGGATCTAAGGCGACACACTTCACCTGGTTATGACGGCTTGACTCCAGAATTCTTCATACGTTTCAGGGATTTATTAATTCCTGACCTTTTGGAAGTCTTCAATTCGGCGGTTGAGACACATTCAGACTTTCCTTCTAGTTGGAGGAGGTCTGTTATGCGATTGATTCCAAAGAAAGGAGATTTGCAGAGGATGGGGAACTGGAGGCCAGTAACCCTATGCAATGTGGACTATAAAATCGTCTGCAAAGCATTAGGGGCGATACTCCGCTCAGTGATTGCTTCGGTAATACACCCGGAACAGTCCTATTGTGTTCCTGGTCGTAGTATCTACGACAACATCGCGGTAGCCAAACATTTGTTTGCCTACCATGAACAGACAGGTACACAAATGGCCATGATTTCTCTTGACCAGCAAAAGGCTTTTGATAGCGTCTCGCACGAGTATCTCCTGACTGCTCTCGAGGCATTTGGGTTCCCGCCCAGGTGGCTCGATATCATCGGGAAACTGTATAGAGATTCAGCGATTTTGATTAAGCATCAAGGACAGGTTCTGGCTCCTATCTCGTTTCATCGAGGTATCAGACAGGGCTGTCCATTGTCAGGTATGCTTTATGATCTTTCGTTGGAGCCGCTACTGGTGAATCTTCGTCGAATGCTCGGACAATATTCAGTGCATCTACCATATACCAATGTGAGGCCTCTTATGTTGGCATATGCGGATGACCTTTCTATTTTCGTGACAAGAGATGAAGCTTTTCCGGTCGCTCGTGCTGTTTTCGAACAGTACGAGCGTATAGCGGGCGCTAAAATCAACCTTAGCAAGAGTCAAGGCTTGTGGTGTGGAAGGTGGAGAGATCGTACAGATACTCCACTGAACATCCAATGGACTAATACTTGCCTGAAGTATTTAGGTGTGTATATCGGACGCGAGAGTAAATCAAATAATAGCCGCATCGCTCTTGAGAAACTCTCTAGAGCTGTAAACTCATGGCGTAGTCGACTGTTTCCACTATCCCTAATGGGAAGGTCAGTCGTGATAAACTATTTGATTACCTCGTCCATCGTTCATCTGCTAAAGTCTGAGACGTTTGATGAAGACTTCGTAGGTCTTCTTCAAGCAAAAGCGATAGACGCCTTTTGGTGCGGAAGACGATGGGTTGCTGAAAGCACGCTCTGCCTGCCAGTCAAGATAGGTGGATTAGGTCTCACTAACTTGGTTGTGAAATCAAGGTGTCTCCAAGTGCGTGCATTCCAACGAGTGTTCTGCCAGAGAGACACCTTGATTTCTCAACTGTGGGTGAATGTACTGGGAGGGATCGGCATAGGGGAGTATTACTACCTGCTCTCTGTTCGACCACCCTATCCTCGTGACTGGCCGCAGGATCTAATCTCAACGATTCAGACCTGGGGCAGAATCAGGCCAGCATTTCACCTTAAGTGGAATGCTCTACGGTACACGCAATTCGCGTCGATTCCAATCAAGTTTAATCCTGAATTAATAGATTCAGTGTTCAGTAATGCTCGAGGTTTTGAAGCTGACACGCATACACTGACAGTTCTCGGAGATATTATTGATATCTCTGGAAACTGTCGAATAAACACGAACACTCCACAACTACACGACCTGGCGGCTTCTGCGCGGGAGAGATTTCGCCAACTTAGGACCAGTGACCCTGGCACTAAGTTGGAAGATGCTTTCGTTCTGGACAGACCGCCTCACACACCTTTCAGCACACTTACAACACGTGTGCTCCGTGACGTGCTTATGTCAATAAGACCTCCGGAGTATACAGGATACAACAGATGGCGAACACACCTCGGGGTGAATATGGGCGTGATGGGAGGGATAACTTGCAGAGTAGTCTACAGTTATCCTTCTAGTTACAAAGATGCTGATGTAGCATTCAAATTGCTGCATCACAGTCGTATGCATCCTAATCAGTTGTCACATATCGACCGGCGGGTTCAGAGGATCTGCACAGTTTGTTCTGGTGAAGGCACCTTGTTTCACAGGTTCTTCACTTGTCCAGCTTTGCAGAGTCTGATGGAGCTGGTGCGCGATATGTGTCAGTTGATCCACCCGAATTTCAGCATTACTAGGACATCGTTTCTATGGGGACCAAAGGTTTGTAGTCGGGTGAACTGTTTGATTAGCTTTGTGTTGACACTGGCCAAATCTACAATTCACTTGTACTACATGAGAGCCGGAGATGGGAATCAGAACACTGACCCACAACACCACGCACAAGCACTTAAGCGCCACTTCGTTGACAGATTGAAGAGACGTTTACGTCTTGAATATCTGGCAACGAACGCAGACACATTCAACTGCACATGGCAGCCACTATCGTCAGTGCAGGACGGCGCTCTTGTCTTTCGCTGGTGATATCAGGCCACAGCATTTGCAACTCTAGTCCACGGGGCTTCTCCTCGCTTTGGAACCGTTGCAAGTGCTGTGGGAAGGATAAGCGCTCCGTTAGAGATGCTCAGCTGGAGGGATGATGAGGGCAGTTTGTAGAGGTCTATGATACTACAGGCCGCCCTCGCGGGACTCTATAACGGTATCGGATAAATTTTTTCGTTCGTTCGATTTATATTTTTTCTACTTCGGTTTCGGTCTCGGTTCTAAATTACAAAATTTTTTGTTGAAAATACTCTCGTTTAGGGAATTACATTTTGATTAGATTAATTTGGAAATTTGGAACTTCTTGGAACTGCCACTTACCCAATTGTCAAAATTGGGACAAGTAATAAATTTTTTGTTTTTTCATCTTTTAGGCATCTTTCAAAATTTCTTGTATCCGTTATATACAGTCTCTTTTGAGAATTTAATGTTTCATTTTTTCTTCTCGTTCAATTGTTAGTGTCTAGTTTGTTTTCGTTGTCCCTTTTGACCCATTTTGTGTTATGATTAGATTAGTTATTGTCTGATTTTTGTTTTTACACATTGTAGGCCTTTTGCCACGTATTTTAAGGATTTTTAAAAGAGCCAAAGAGCCAATAAATAAAATGAGACTTATTTACATAAAAAAAAAAAATTATTATTAAACATCCAGTACTGATGGATTCATAATCAAGCTGGTTGGTATATAAGTTGGATCAGATGGATATAAAAAACATAGGGAGAAGTTTTGGAAGTAGATCGGGGAGAGTATTACCTCACAAATTCACGCGTATGCATCCCCAGGCTTGGTGCCTGAAATTTAAATTGCCTCCTATATATGTATTAAGCGTGATAATTTAAGAAGATCCGCCTTAAGTAATCTCCTTTTTACTTCACTGCTTGCTCCTCCAGGAAAATATGCAGAAATAACTTTTATTCTTGTATAATCTCCAAGACTTACCTCCACCCCGCCCACCTCAATGACCGACAATCTAGGTGTTAGCAGAAGATTACTACCGCGACTCAACTACATCTACTGCTTTCCCTATCAAGGCAATAGCAATAGTAGTTCAACTGAGCAGTAATTGTCCAGTTCAACCCAGTTTCCGTTAAGGCAACATAAATCATATACTCCACTATAAAATCAAAACTTCTGTTCTAGTGATGGATTTGTTTTCGAAATAAACGATGTATAGTATTTGATCGTGGTGTTTATTTTATCTAGTAACTTGTTTAATATTAATGCATTTTAGACCTACTGAACAAAGTTCAGTGTTTAATGCAGCGGTATCTAAATTTAATTCAAGGCCAGTTAATACCGCTTTAAATATGTACGATGTCATGATATGGTGATATGATATCTTTTGTAATCAAAAAAGGATATGTATTTCAATCCATATGAAAATCAGTGTAACATCTAGAGTATAGAATTATATAAAGTGGATTATTGAAATTGTTACGATATCTTATTAAACCGAAAATAATGCTTCAAGTATACACTTTATGCATGAAAATTTATAAAGGCGGTTAATTAGTGTCTGTATAAAAGTTATACTATAATTTGTTATAGTTGTCATATTTTCATTGAATGAATTTTATAAAAACTATCATATAGTAGTATTAACTATTTCATACAGCTTTTAGAGATTTTAAGAATCAGTGTTATCTGATGTTCATATCAAACACATAGAAGTCACTTATACCTTTTATATTGGAACCCAATCCATTCTCGATTTTTGATATACCTGGATGGTACCAGAACCCGGGTATGTATAGCTGAAGGCACATAAAGTTAACCCTTTAATGTGTTCACAATATGAGAAGCGAACGTTAATACAGGGTCTACTCCTTCTTATGAATTTCTTCACGGGTATTAGTAAATTTCTACGATCAAATAAATACTTTAAAATCCTAAGAAAGAACAATAAATACGAATTTGTATTTTTATTCAGATATGGTTTTTCTTTTTATTCATTTTAATTAACTATGGCTTATAAACAATGTAAATTTTATTTGTTCTACATAAAAATGTTTTAATTTTCAGAATTTATTAGAAAAATCGGAAGAACCAATGGTCACAAATATACTTCATTCATATTTGTATTGCACTGTAGTTTTCTAAATATTTATCTTTACACACCGAAATCTGCACACTAACTGTCACATAATATCCAATCCCTTGTGAAAATCTAAAGCGAAGTTCATCACTTTATTTATACTCATTTGATATTACTTTAATAGGAATGTATTTTTTTATGCATTTAATTATTATAGGGTATTCTTTCAGATTTATATCAAGTTCCTACAAATAACTGCAATCGTTTTGTATACTTTTGTTTCATTCTTTACAAATTAAAAGAATCTTTACGAAAAACTATATAAGAGGAAGTTATAGAAGAAAATACGGGGTGCTTCCTCCATGGTGGTCCATAGAGGTGATAGCACTCACCTATGCAAACAAAAAATTGTTTGGCAGGGAGGGGGCTATTTCAACCCTTTCACAAAACACCCTGTCTCTTAAGAAATACAAGGCATACGGTCAACGTATAAGAACTTTACAACTTCATAGCCTTTCCAATGACTGCTCAACCAGCTCCGTACCCTCTTCCCGACGGAGTTATGGTCGTCTAAACTGAAAATTTCGGATTTTCTTACCTCTTTCTTACTTTGACTACTATATTTTTTTTTTTAAAAAAGGCATTTACAGGCACTAAAACAATACAGTATGAAGTGAGCTGACTCCCCGGACTATTTCTCTTCTCTTTCTTTCTCCCGAGGTTTCTCTTTCTCTTCTAAATAGGTAAAGGGACATCTGAACCGAGCAGACAGGATGTCATGGGAGGCCGGGGACGGCACAGGATCAGGCCATCTGATCCTTAGGATGATCTTTAGGTGAGTGACGTATGCGGTCCCTTCTGGATCGGGGTGTGTGCATTTTCGTTTTCTTTTGGTATCCTTTACAGGAAGACAGGCACGAATTTCTTTTTGTTCATGGCAACGTGACAGCGCAGGTTTTTTTGGTGAACTCACCCCACACTCTCCGCCACTTAGTCAAGGAGCTAGCGTGCCGACCTGATGACCGCTGGCACGGAGTGATCTGCCAGCTGCTGATAGTCTGGACTTCACGTCCAAGCCCCTCACTCAAAACATGTACCATAACACTTTTCTTTACAATAACTGTAAACACCCTGAACACCTTATGTGCTATATGTAGCTGTTAAAGAGTTATTAGCTCTTAACCTATTCTCAAGGCTATTCTTAAAATTGTTCTCGAAGATAAGGAAATAAAAAAATATCAGCCAATTTCGGTATGACCTGAATAGGTTATGAGCCAATAACTCTCTACCTCCTGTACATAGCACATAGCGTGTAATAGGTCTAATTAAAGAGGAAAGTCTACAGTTTATAGTTTTTATAAAAAAAAGTTGTGTTAATGACCTTTTTGCAAAAACAAAAAACAAAAAGAAGGTCAAATTAAAAAAAATTTTAAGAAAATCCGAAATTTTGAATTTAGACCCCAGTAACCCCTAATGGGATACGAGTACGGCGTTAGTTGAACAGTCGCTGCAAATGCCATGAAGTTCTGAATATAATGAGCTTTATACGGTGAACGTGCGCCCTGTACTTTTTAAGACACAGCGTATTTTGTGAAGACCTAACATAATTTCTTAATCACCCTGTAACTCTGAAACAGTTGATATAGATCCCCCCCCCTGCTATACACTTTTGGTTTGCCTAGGTGAGTACT
The DNA here is from genome assembly GCA_963924295.1 of Dioctria rufipes. Taxonomy (NCBI): domain Eukaryota; kingdom Metazoa; phylum Arthropoda; class Insecta; order Diptera; family Asilidae; genus Dioctria; species Dioctria rufipes. The sequence continues at coordinate 49,330,091 of OZ002744.1, read as the reverse complement.
ATCACCTCCCACTCTATGAACCACCATGGAGTAAACACTCTATATATTAAATTTAGTAATATATTTTTAACCGTGCAGGCATTATTTTAATGCCAATTATAGTGCCAAGATGCCAATATTTATAAAAATTACTTTTAAAGAAAATTCTAACTAGCTCGAAGTGCCCTGTTGCGGGCCGGGTGAATCAGTGACTCTGCCCTTTTCAGCACACTTGAAGTAGCCGCGTACCACACACATTCACAGGAGAACACAGGGCTTTCGAGCTCTCCTCATTCATATATCATTCATTCTGCATTCTACTAGAGCTTAAGGTTTTTCTCACTAGAGCTATTATTAGTATTGCCAAGCTACTTTTGCATTTAATTTCTACTTTTTCATGCTTCAACACTACACAATAGACATACGCTTATTTCGTATCGTTATGAAAATTTTCCAGCCTATCAGATGTTTTTTTCTTCACCCCACACGGTACTTTTGAATTTCCCCTTTCATGGAACTATACCGGCTTCTTGCTGTAGTACTCAAAATATTGGATTTTTACCTATGATGGAGTAGGGGTTCATCAAAGTAGTCGTGCTCAATGTCTGAGCTTGAGAACGTTCGCCGACTTATAATTGCGTACCTGGTAAAACACAACTATTTAAGTTCGATTGCTTAATACTGTTTGCACTCTCACAGTACTAAGCTAAATCTGATAATGATAAAAGTAAATTAATTAAAATCAATAATAAAACTTGTCAGATTTCTCAGATTTAGCTTTAAAATTGAAAATTTTGTACTTAATCTAAAACACAAATTTCATGTCCATTTGTACAAAACATCTAATATGATCATCATTACTTACTAAAAAAATATTTCCATAATTTAACATTTTAAATTGATAAAAAACACTTGTTTTATTTCATAAAAGATCTTGTTTATTCAATTACTTTCTGAGAATATCCTAACGCGTTTCGACCCCTTAGGTCAACTTCAAAGGACTAACTCAACTGCCAAATTACAAACAAAAACTACCAAACAGTCTACCACTACCACTATTACATACTGGGAGATTATTTTATAAAAGACGGATTTAATAGAGGGCTTTTGTTTGTGAAATCCAACTGATCATTGATTAATTAACCCGAACCCTCCTGCATTTCATTTCGGACCTCTAAAATGTAAACCAATAACAAAAAGTATGCATTTTTGTATTTGCTCACTTCGAAACGCATGGTTTTATATTTTGGAAAGTTAGTTTGACATTATTGTCTATCCTTTTACAGTGAGAAAATCGAAAATTTGGTCATAAAAAAAAAAAAATATCTCAATATAATTCATTGTATACATTACCACAAAGTAGTGTGCTGCAATTTCGTTAATATTTCATATGTTCTAATGAGTGAAATAAGTGATAACGGGGAACAAAGTATTTTAGTAGTTTTTTTTTTAATCTTTTGTCAGCGTGTCCATATGGCAACGCCAGGAGCGATAGGGTACAGGTCTACCTTATTGATGTTTTATGCTAAATTATGATTCCTTTTCTGAGCTACGTCGTTGTTAACTATGTTTTTTAATTCATATGGTTTTCCAACAAGCTGACGCTTAAAGAAACTCTCGATTACTTAGAAGAGCTTTATTCAGATAATGAAAATGATCTTTCAATCAATCTTCACACCTTGTATATTCACCCACCAGAGAATAACCGTGATATGAGTGGGGAAGACGATGCCGATGAATTAGAAGGATATATTCCAGACAATGTATGTCCAGCACAGTTGAGATCAGGCTGTGAAATTGCGTTTGAAAATGGTCAACGTATTTAATTTGGATGAAGTTCTCGAAGACACTGTTTTGACGGATATTCTAGTTAATTCATGTTTGAATTTATTACACCTAACTCAACCAACAAACACATCTCGTAAGCCACCGTTATCCTGCTTGCGACGTATTCAGCAATCAACATCCAAGTGTCCTTTGCCAAAATCCAATAAGAATACTACGTTCACTTGGTCAAAAGATGAATCTTTCGCATTGATTCCAATTTTCCCACACGGCAATTACAAGGATTTCCACCATTTGAAACCGAACGAATAATTTGAGAAATTAATAGATGATGACTTGCTTTAGCATATTTGCGACTATTCGGAGGTATACGCTACTTACTGGGGAAAAAATGCGAAAATTACCGCTAACGGTTGGTAGACATTTTTGTTATCTCTTCAGTGCAGCTAAGAACGTATATTTCATTTCAGAGCTTCGTAGGGAGTTACGACCCATAACAGATCACGTAAAATCAAAAAGGTTGGAACATTTCCATCCCGAGCAACATCTATTGTTCGACGAAAGCATCATCGCATATTTTTGGAAGCACGGATGCAAGCAATTCATAAAGGGGAAGCCTATATGCTTAGGATATAAGGTGTGGTCCTTATGTACTCCCGGCGCATACATTATGAACTTTGAGGTGTGTCAAGGCAAAAACCCGCGATCTAACTCAGCGTATGAGGAACGATTCGGCAAATGTGCTGCTCTTCTTGTGAACATGATTGACGATTTTTCATATAACGTTCAACAGTTGCCATTCTCATTATACTAAGACAATTCATTTACAAGTTTTCCTTTGCTGGCTTATTTAAAATGTCGTGGCTACAATGGAACTGGTACAATTCATGAGAATCGAATACCAAAAGTTGTCCGATCCCGCATAAAAAAACGTTGAGAACAAAGCAACTACTACGAATCCATTAAAATGAACGGGACTGGGATTTGTCTTACAAAATGGATCGATAATTCGGTAGTCTGCATGTTGTCAACTATTTTAGGTTACAAACCAACATCACTGCATCTCGCTATTATAAAGAAGCTCGGAAAAAATAGGAGTCACTCGCCCGTGCGTTGTGCCGGAATATAACCAGTATATGTGTGGTGTCGATCGATTTGACCAAATCGTTTGTGCTGCGCTTATCGGTGGCAGAAAGTGGTGGAGTTGCATCTTTACATGGCTTTTCGATGCTTGCGTGCCAAATGCAAAGCAGCTTCATCGGCGTGGTACTCCAGGTATGCCGCAACTTCAATTCAGACATGAGGTCGCAATTTTCTATTGCAAACATTTTGGCGATCCGCCAAAGTCCCACAGCTATGTTTCAAGCCAAAAAAGTTATTCGGAAACGAGCACATTAGCTGCCACTCTTCGCTACGATCGATCAAATCATCTCGTCATTTCTGTGGAGAAGAAAAGACGTTGTGATATAGATCTGTGTAATTCGATTGTTCGAACTGCTTGCTCAAAGTGTGATAAAGGTCTTTGCTTGTGTTGTTTCAAGACTTATTGATTAATATTTTCGACTAAAACCTACTAACCTTATGAAACCAGTCGCTTAAAATAAATAAAAAATACAAATAGCATTTATTCTTGCAGTTTTATTCGATAACAACTTAGAAAAATCGATTTGGTGTATGGATACGTACCTGTACTCTATAGCTCCTGGCGTTGCCATATGGCAAAAGGACGTTCGGAGAATACTATCACCTTAATCGATAATGTAATGATGCAGTTTTTCTATTATTATTCTAAATAACGCGTACCTAAAATATTTTTTGAAAAATTCGAAAAATTAACATTCAGGAGGATTCGGGTTAATATAAGTAATTGAAATTTTAATTATAAACGTGGAACGATATGACAATAATAATTGTGCTGACAGACTATTTCACAATATTGAAAATCAGCTGTAAATTTTCCCCCCATTGGATGGTGAATGTGTTCTACACGCGTTCAAAGAGGTAAGAAAAGCATAATTGAAATGAAAATTTGTGCAAAAAGTTGAATTATTTTTATTAACCCGTTGGGAATAGTTTTCTTTATAAGATTTCTTCTCAATTCAACTCTATGTTGTCCGCAAAAGAGATAAGATTTTTCCATGAATGAACAAACAGATGTACGAAAGAATAATCTTGCCTCTTCGGAAGCTTCGAGTTTTGTTTTCTTAGGTAAAATACTCTCTCGACACTCTCACACTCTATAATAAATGGAACGTGTAAATTGCTAGAATGCGAACAAGCATTACGTTTTTATTGGTTCATGCCACCCCCAACCATGGACTATCGATGAAGAAGTAATGAATCCTTACCTAAACACGTAATTCCATAATCCATTCATGAGTTATTGACCTCAATAGGGCGAAGGTAAATCATGTCGGGTGAATCTACTATATAAACGTGAGAACGAAAAGATTTATGCGCCATTTCGGAATTGTGTGATCAATTTGTATATTGCAAGAGGAGACCAGGCTTTTAGGCATAATTTCCTGTGAAGTTATTCATGGCAAGAAAGATTTTCCCACATAAGATCTACAACCAAATACATATAACATAACCTAACTTTATTTGCTCAGGATGTGGAGGATGTTCGATAGTGCTCGATATCAGATGAATCGCAACATAACTTTCTTTGATGAATTGTCGTAATCAATGATATACCGTGTCGTGTCGCTGGTTATTTTCTTCTCTTTATGCGTATAATGTTGTGAAAAGAATGGTAAATAATAATTCTCAATGCAGAATTATTCATCTTAAGAACTCTGTTAGGAATCTAGAGATTTTTTTTTTACATAAGTTAGTAGGAGTACGTCTGCGAAATTTATGGTAAACATCATCCTTCATTTTTAATCTGAAGTTATGAATAATATTTTTAACGCTATTGATATGTAAATAATTTATGATTTTCACTTTTATGAAAGGCAAGGATGAAATTCAAATTGAGGCAGAATTATTTTCATAAGAATACAGAGGGGAAGGTTTCTTTACTATTATCATAAAACGTAAAGAGGTTGATAACTTGACATTTTGTCTCCAAAATATACAACTAAATTACGCAAGTTGAACCATAACTTTTTACTGTTTAGAAGAATTGTTATAAAACTATCACTAATTAAGCCGATTACAAAAATAGTCGATAAAGAAGGACTTACATTATGACAGCAAGCGTTTTTTTTCCAAATATTTTTATTAGTTTATTTACTTTTTATTTACAGATTGCTTCCAGCTGCCGAGCCTCTACACAGTTACCCAAACCGAGCCACCAAACCGAACAATAAAACATTTTGTGTGGTAGTGTTGCTGGATAGATGCTGACAGCTCCGTGACTGGGAAAGACTGTGACAGTTGACATATCCGATATCAACAGCAGAACATTAGACTTCTAAAACCATCTGCTCCAATGAAGACAATTTGTAATAGTAATGCTAAGCAAATCAGAGAATTGTAACGAAGTTACATGCCTGTCACATACACTACCATCCCATTTTCCTACCTACATACAATAATATAAAACCCATCAAAAATCCCTTCATCTACGTGATTTATTTCTCACAAATACAGAAACAAAATATTCCAAAGTCTAATTTAGCACGTATAATACAGACTAATGATCAGCTTCCCGCACAGGTATACAATAACAACATCAGAGCCGATCACGGGGACAGAGCACGACAGCGTATCATTTTTTTTTTATATTAAAGGCCATAGCGGCCCATTGTGCTGTCCTGCTAGAAGGCCATTCACCAAAACCTTCCTGTCCTCTTAATGAAGCGCGTCAGGTCTTGGTGAGGCAGGTTTTTCAGCTCATCCACAAATAGAAGGGCAGAACCTAGAGCATTCAGCCTGCACCAGGCGGAGGCCGGACACGTACAAAAAGTGTTCGGTTGTCTCGGGCTCTCCCTCCAAGCAGGATACTCAGTGCTGTCACCAACTCCCATCCTTGTTAGATGAGTGTGAAGTGAGCTGTGGCCGGTGATGATGCCAACCACAGCTCTACGATGTTTCCTTCCGAACTCCATTCGAAAATTCCCATTGGACCCATCAAGAAACAGTTTTGTACACCTACAAGTACTCAGGTTCGCCCATCTCCGCTGATGCTTTCTATGAATATCCGCTTTGATGAGAGACCCGATACTCGAGGTGGCAACGCCTACCGTGTGTTCCGGTCCGAGCAACGGAGAATCAGAGCCAGCCCTAGCTAAAAGGTCAGCAAATTCATACCCTATAATCCCCATGTGACCAGGAACCCACAGAAGGGATACCTTGTTGTGGATACACAATTTATCCACAGACGGCCTGAAGTCCTCCAGGAACTTAAATGTTATCCGAGGGCCACTCAGCTGCCTGACTATTCGAAAGGATAGCAATGTCCTTCCTCTTGATTTGCATATCAAGAACTATTTTAGCTGCCATTGATATGGCGAAGGCTTCAGCCTAGAAAACAGTGGAGTGTTTACCAAGTGAATACTCCATCCCAATCTCAGGCTCAGGAAAGTATACACCCGCCCCAGCTCCCTCATTAGTGAGAGAGCCGTCGGTGAAAATTTTTAAAGCGGACCGAGGAAGGCTCAATAGCTCACTTCCCTTAGTCCATGATTCCCTTACAGGAAAGTTCACAGAGAAACGACGCCCGAAACGAAGCCCAGGTACCATCACATCACGTGGAATACTGGCCAGAGGGTATTCCAAGTCCAGCCCATACGCCAGATAGCAATGGGAAGAGCCAGCCCAGCCGTCCGCACACAGACAATGTGATGAGAGTTGGCATCCGACCAACCAAAACTCCAAGCCGATAAGACCTCGTATACTCAACTACTCGCCTTACTCCCTCAGTAGGAGTGGGAGCAGCGGAGTCATACGGAAAGTATGCTGAGACAATAAGAATTTTCTTACTGACTCCATCTTTCTTGAAAGAGAGCTTGATCGTTGTAGTATCCCTATCGCACAAATGAGTCAGTAAGGTCATCACAACGTCTTTTGTCGCAACAACACAAGCCCTAGGAATAGAGCAGGTGGTGTCATACAGGATTTAGACGCTTTGTGCCTCCGTTAGACCGCGGATGCGGTCCTCCCAGACCTGATATTCCTACACAAGTACCATTTTTTTTTTGTTGTGGGTCAGCAAGGCAATGTCCTAACGAAGCAGATGCCGCCTTGCAGTGCTGTAGGTTAATCTGGGTGAATAGAAGTCCAGTTATGTGGATGCTTCCTTACGCCCTTCCTCTTCATAAGAACGGATTCGTTCTTCTTCGCACTGCTCAGTTTACTGACGCGGCCTAAAGACGATTTTCTTATTGGTCTGGGTCAGAATATCCGCACACCAGTTTACCGCCTATCCATCCCTGTGCTGTTTCTGCCTAAGACGTGCGTACGACTTTCATATTAGTCTAGGCTAGAATATTCGCACACTACGACCACGAAGCTAATCCGTGTTGTTTCTACTTATGACGTGCGTACGTTATCGTACTGGTCTAGGCTAGAATATCCGCACTTGTATTCATATTAAAGCACCCGACTTCGTCACCATACTCCCCAATATTTTCCACTTGTGGTTAAAGTATTAAAGTGCAGTAGTAAATAGCCTCCCAAGAGTTTATTAGATGAATTATATAAATTACGTTAGCAAATATGGGACTAGTTTCAGTAATATTAAAGTAGATTATATCAGTAGTGGATAACAAAGTAGATCTAATGAAGAAACTATATTAAATTGCAATATGAAATATATAAATTTAACAAAATAGAAATTAGTGCTGAAACCTAAAATTGTTAGAAATAAGAGACAATGAATAAAATAAATATAAAAATACCCAAAGCTTGTTGTAAATAATGTAAACGTCGAAGAACCTAACCCTGGAGTACTCCCGAGCCATCCGCACACAACAACACCCGACGTTACAGAATCTACTAATGTTGCCATGCCTTTGCAATCTCCTGTTAAAATATAGAATCCCTATACTTAGGATTTTGATAGAAAATAAATTAAAATCAGCGTATGACGCCATTGAGCAAAATGAACAAACTATTTTTCATAATCTTTTTGAAAAAATTCAGCGTTATCCAAACCCGCAAAATTGGGAAAGTTTGAAGCTGTAGAAGATTAGTGTAAGTGTTTGAATACTCAAGGGTATTTGTAAAATGTTCCACCAAAAAGATTGTTTTACTCCTGTCTTTGTTTTTCCGCTAGATGTATCGATATACTTTTTTCCCGAAGTTCTTGTGGCGTTTTAGGGAATTTTTTTATCTTCCGACACATTTAGACATTTAGAAATGCCACATAAAAAGTCTGGCACGGTAGTTTGTACTCCTCTTTTGTCTAGGCCGTCAGCAGTTTCATTACCTTTATGGCCGTCATTTTCCGGTTTCCACATAAGGATAACTTTGCTTTTCCTCGATAGATTTGTAAGATTTTGCAGACACTCCCAGTCTATCATTGACTTAATAGTGACGGACTTCAAAGCCTCGAGGGCGACTTGACTACCCTCTTTTAATACATGTACTGGCGCATTCTGCTATGAATACTACCTCAGCTTTGAATAAGTAGAAATAGAGCCCAAACACTTTAAAATATGGCATCTAGGGCCGTATACACCCAGTCCGACTCCATTGTTCGGTTTTAAGCTATCTGTATACCAGACCATTAATGTTTGCTGGAAGGAGGGTTTAGCGTAACGACATTATTGTCGGTCTGAATGCCCTTAGCATAAAAGGAAATAATCACTTAAGAAATACATTATTCCATACTCAAGTTCACATTATCTCGAACATAAAATCCATGTATAGAAAAATTTTTATTCTCACGGAAAATATTTCTTCTTATCACTTATTTTTTAAAAACCAAATGTGTAACATGAATGCTTCAAGTGGTTTTCCTCCAAGCCACTCTAATTCAACATGGGTTTAGTGTAACGCCATTACTGTCGTTATTCCAAAAACCACGTCGAATGGTCCCACAGAATCCACCTCGGGTATGATATCCCATCCCGCAGGTTGACGATACGGAATTGCTTACTTTCCCATTTTGAAATCACACTAATCCAAATTTTCCAAGAAACATTTCAAAATCATAATAATGCCAATAATAATGCAAAGAAATTTTTTAAGTTAAGCAAGATCTTATTCTTTGTGGTATTACAAACGGCAAGATGAAACCTCTTTTAATTAAAACAAAACGATATACACACACATACACACACATACACACACACACACACACAAAGAAATTCATTAATGCACCAATTCTTGACAAGGAACCCCTTTTTCTTCTGGAGTTAGAATGTAGGTATAGGCGGATCTAGATAATTTCATAAGCAAATAAAATAAATAAAAGCAATTAAATCTAGTTGATTTCTGAAGTCTGTGCGTTGTGCCACAGAGTACAGGATTAATACTATTTATTCTACCAGGCTAGCAGGAGCTTAGGATCAACAACAACCCGCAACTAATCAAACATTCTATACAACACCACCAACAACAAACAGCAAGGAATTTAAATTATTCTCCTAAGGAGCGACTATTGAAACTACCGCCGAGTGGAATTGATTCTTATTTCCGGATCAGGGATTGCAGAATTACTTTAGTACGGGAGCTCTTCACCATCGTCATTATTGCATGCAACTAACGAATGGAGTTCGCTATGTAAACAACATTCAACTAGACGGGATTCCTCTCCACACATTTACTTACTACGAACATTGCGCGTAGTTTGAAGTGCTCCTGAGATAGTTGTGAGTAGTCAGGATTGTCGGGATAAATTTGGATTGGATGAGATGAGAATAACCTGTGTTACATAGTAATGATGTTTATTTGGCGTCTTGGTTTCATTATGTTTCAAGGATATAATATATGACGCGCTATTATTCATGACATCCTTTGGGACTCGACCACAACGATTGTAAAAGTATGCTCTCTTAGACAGTCCAAACAGACTGCGGTTTCTGAGCGTTCGTTGTTTGGTAGTCAATTACACAAATAAGTAAGTACTTTGTTGAAGATATATATCGCATAGCTTAAATGCTTGCTTAAGTAATTTTAAAGTAGTTACCACCACTAATGGTGATTGTGGTCAATAAAATTGGTGGCTATCTTGAGACTTTTTAACTGATTATCAGAACCAGCTTAACGCAAGCTCGCTGCATGGACACGTTTAATAAATAAACGGTCAACAATGCGTTTCTTCATTTAGTCGGTGTTAGTCCTAGTATGTTACACTAAACATAGACCGAACACCGGATAAAATGACATGCAGCCATATTATTGATAGTAATACACATGCGATTAATAGGTTCATATATGCTAAAGTTAGACTTTGAGGAGTTAACATGCAACAGAGGTATCCTTCTCAAATTGTGGCTACTATCACGGAAAGAGATTTTGTTAAGTAACAAAAGAGAATCAATATTCGCGTTTAAGAGTTGATGCACAAATGTTACATCGGCAACCACGCGACGTTTTTCAAGCGAGTGCATATTCAAAAGCTTCAAGCGATCCTCATAGGGTGGAAGAATTAAAGAATTATTCCAGGGTAGATGCCTGAGAGCAAATCGTAAGAAGTTCCATTGAACAAACTCGATACGGTCGATGTGTGTACCGTAAAATGGAAACCAGAAGTGGTCGCACAAAACAAGTGTACACACGCAATCTTATGGTAGGATTTGAAAACTCTCGGGACCAACGTTTTATAAAGCCCAGCATAGAACTACTGTTTGAAGCCATGTAGTTTATGTGCGAGATAAAATTCAATCTGTGGTCACATTTGACACCCAAGTCACAGACAGAGTCCACACGGCGAATCGAGGAATCCGAGAACAAATAATCATAAGTGATTGGTGTCTGAATCCTATGGAAAGTCATAACCTCACATTTGTTGATATTGACTACCAAATTATTGCTCTTGCACCAATTGTAAAATTTTTGAAGGTCACCCTGTACCTATTCACAATCGTTAACAAATTTAATCTGAGCGAAGAGCTTAACATCGTCAGCATAAATCAAGATCGTACAGTACCTTACAACAGAGACAATGTCGTCAAAATAAGAAACAAAATAAAGAACAACGGGCCCAAGTGACTCCCAAGTCACTCCCTTGTGGTACGCCAGACGAAGCCCTCAATACTCTAGAGATGGAATGGCGGAATAATATTTGGTATGTTCGGTTATCTAAATAAGACTCCGTCCATTTTAGAAACCATATTTTACCATTTTAAACAGTATCACGGAGTGAGATAACTTGTCGAACGCCTTACTAAAGTCTGTATAAATAGAATCTGTCTGATAGCCTTTTGCAAACCCGCAAATGGTATCCGAGACAAATTTTAACAAATCAGTGGTTGTAGACCTACCTGAAATAAACCCATGTTGGTTCGAAGAGAGCAAATTCTTACAGGAATATGATAGTTGAGAGTAAATGATTGATTCGAATAATTTGGGCATGCAAGATAATTTGGGAATAGGTCTATATTTAGAAATGTCATTTTTACTACCTTTTTTGTGGATAGGTATGATAAAGGAGTTTTTCCATAGCTGCGGGAAACAACCACTATCGAGCGATTTTTGGAAGACAATTCTCAGCGGAGCTACCAGGGCGAGGCAGCATGACTTAAAAAAGGACCAGTTGTGAAGTCATTTGGAAGCCCATTAATATGATCGAGTATATCCTCTTCTGAAATTGAAGGGATAGTGAATGAAACGTTATGGGAATCGTTCATAAGACTGAAGTTGCTATTTTGAAAATTTGACGAGGCATGAGCATTGTCAAAAAATGAAGCAAACATATCGCAAATTACAGACGAATCATCACTAGCAGATTCCTTGTACCTCATGGTATTGGGGTAGTTGTCCGTTTTTTCTTCATATTAATAAACTTAAAAAAGATGCGTGGGTCACTAAATACTTTCGTACGCATCCTTTGAACATATTCATCATATAGTGTAGAAGAAAGTTCTCTGAACTCATTATATGATGTGAGGAAGTTGTTGTGAGCTATAGTGTCCTTGTCCCTCATATAACTTTTCCACAGTTTATTCTTCCCATTTTTAAGACTTTATTGAACCATGGCGGTGATGTTTTATTCAACCGCTGACGCTCGCGGGGAATACAAGAAGCAAATAAATCGAAAATAATTATGTAAAACTTAGAAACGTCTTCATCGACACTATTGCAAGACAGAAATGTGTAGAAATCAATAGATGTAAGTCTACTGGAAAGTTCTGAAAAGTCAGCGTTTCTAAAATTTAAAAAGTATTGCGCTTCGTCACATTATGTGAGGTTTTCGGTTACATAGCAATGTGTAATTAGAAGAGGGGGTGGTATTTGTCAAGAGCAGACTAACTGGGCTAGGTTCAACTAATAAGTTACCCGCGTCAGTAGAAAATACCAGGTCTAACTGCCTACCCATGTCATTCTTAACATTACTGATTTGGCTGAGACCAAGAGATGAAATAGTGTCAAGAAAAAGTGATTCCCTTGTTGTCAAGTTATTAAGTGGAAGATAGTCATCGTCATCATCATTAAGTTCCCATTGTATATTGGGTAGGTTAAAATCACCAATAAGTAGTAATTCGTCAAGAGGTTCCATCTTACCATGGATAAAATTAGATGTTAAATTGAGTAGGTCATAAGTATTCCGACCTTGTCATCGACGATATTTATGGAGTCTGGAGGAATATAGCAACAAAGTATGTATAAGTCATATTTTTAGAGAGACTTTTTAAGAACTATAAGGTCAATGTCGAAAGTGTTGGCGAAACTGGGGAGCTCAACTTGGCTGCAATTTAAGTGGTTTTTACAGGCGAGGAGTACACCACCACAACGAGCTTCAGAATCAGTATACCTATTGTAGCGGTAGCTCATTAAATATTAAAATTACAAAACGTCACTATCACTGGTGATAAAACAACTGTGCTCAAATTTTCTAAAAACAAAGACGAGAGAACAGAGTGCCTACAGTTGTTTTATCAACGGATATCGATCACAGTTCTACTCTGACCTCGCTAGCACAAGGATCAGACATATTTGTTAAATATTAAAATTTATACCTAAGTTTAAGTGAATAAAGTTAAGTTGCATTTGGAACTTTAGTATTTTCATGAAATCACCAAGTGAACCATAAAAAATATCTGCAACACCTATCTCTTCTAAAAATTTGATAAGAATTGTCAAAGATTTCAGCATCGCGAAAACCATGATGCAGCCAAGTTTCGGTGAAAGCAACTATGTATATCAAAACAATTTCCAACAGAGGATTTAAAGATTTCTGCAGTTTTTGTCAGAATCCCCCTTACGTTTTGATAGTAAAGTGAAAATTGAGTTTTTTGAGATATCGCTACTTATTTTAGCTGTACTTCTATGTTTGTACCCAGAAGGTACGAACAATTTAGTAAAAGCGCCAGAGGGCCAAAATGTGGGATCCAATAACTTATCCTGCTCATCCGCAGAAACAGTTAGAACAAAAGATGCAACAGGATTAGAGGATTTACTAATTTTTCGACAAGAAATACTATCTGTTGCAATATTTTTGGACTTCAAATACTTAAATATGTCCTCGAACATCGTTTCTGAAGAGAAACGGGTGACAAAAACACTCGAAGGTTTAGGTACCGTTCTCAAGGCACCAATCCCATTTCCTAGAGAGGACACAGATGAAGTATCATCCGAAACTGTGGAACGCTCCCTTACATGTTGCGATATTTAAAAACCTTTTTTTTCAGTGTCCCTGCTCCGTCGTGGAACAATGTTCGAATTAAAAACCTTACAAACTAACACTCACGAGAAATACACTGCTGATGATCATCGATAATAGTCCCACGATGATCTTCCAATATCAACAACTGAAATACAAAAATGATCCTAAAAACAAATAAACAAATAGAAAAGTCTCAGATAATTCACGATTTGAGACTTTATTTAAAAACCAAACTTACGCTAGATGTTGCTTTCAGTATTCCCACGATATCTCCAACATCCTAAGGGACCAAAAGAATCTATAAAATAAAAGGAAAAACAAATCATTAATAAAAATATAAACAAATATTCAAAACATAAACACTTACCTCCAACCAAACCACTGCCATGAAACTCTTTGACAGATTCAAAATGGCAGCTCATAGCACAGAGAAAATTATTCTCATTAGACTATGATGACGTCACTTGGTGGCCAAATGAATGAAATAAACGCGCGGGCGTCATGGCAACACCACCGGCAGGCACAATTCCTATTGTGTTTCTGCCCATAAATAGCGAGGTACTGGAAGTAGCAAATCAGTTGCGATTTGACCAAGCCACAAGACAGGTCGGTAGCTCTGACACTATATTAAGTCTTGCTTAACAAAAACCAAGGGAAGTATTTCTGACTCCCATTTTTACTAACATTTTTTACAAAATTAATAATATTTCACCACCCGATTCTGGGAGTCTTTGAACCCAGCTACAATTAGTCTGATCAGGTCTGTGACACTCATTCTGTCACCCCAACCTCACTTTTTATTAATTTAATTAATAATTATTCTTTTTCTTCTGATCCACAGTAAATTTATTGAATTAGTGAATTTTATTTGAATTGATTTTTTATTAAATTAGTTATAAACTAGAGTAGAGTTGAGTTATTTTTAGTACCTGAATTGTTTATCTTATACGAAAATTTGTGATAATAAAACTGAATTTCTTGTCCTTTTTGAAAGTTCAACCTGTCTTATCATTTCAAAAACCTGCCCCTTTTTATGCTAAGCTCACATTGGGACTTAACAGTCCCATATTTGTCAAAACTAAAAAGTCGCCTTTCTTTATAATATAGCGTTCACAAATCAATGGAAACAGCAACATCAAATATATCAGCGGTCTCTTTTCAACATTGTCTAAAGGTCTTTGTTATCTCTTTCATTATTTCGAAAAAGGCAACGTTGCCATTTCCAAAAAAAAATCCCTTTCAAAAGTTTTTACCGGATGCAAAAATAATGGTAAAAAAAAATAGGTAAAAAAACATATATTGCATATCGATGGAACTCTTATTTACCCCAACATCGCGTGGGGTTCCATTCACCATGGATTAATATTCCCAACTTGTCTCAATTATAACGTTAGGCCGATATTACACACCATTCATTGCCCCATTTGCAATTTACTATTCTATTATTTCTACGGTAGTTATCTATAGGACACCCCCAAATCCCAACTGTAGCGTTATACTAGTTTCCTATGTAAAATACACAGAGGAAGATCCAAAAGCAATTATGGATGTTGGCTCTCTTGGTGGGCTTTCCATACTCTAAGTGAGCATTTTTTTATGTCCACAGTTAATATTTCCTAGAAATACCAAAACTCTGACTCCTGAGTAATATTCTGAGCGTGCTATGATCCCACTATCCTGAGCAAGCTAAACACACCCAAAAACGAGAAATTCACTATATTCTACCTCTATATCAACATAAAAAATACCGTCACGTACCATGTCCAAAGAAACCTTCATCCATAAATTCACTTTGAGAATCCAATATGTGCCAGGTAGGCAAATCCTGTATGTTCACTTGTATATGGAATGTCTACCATATCCGGAAAGGCTATTATGTCCACGGGCGGCAGTATCTATCTTAATTTCCATTTTTATAATACCTCCTCCTCCTCTTGTTCCCCCTCCCTCATAGACATGCAAATATATGTGCGGCACTCGAAATTGAGAAAGTTTCAAAGGAATTTAAAATAATGATGATGCTCTTGTTATGTCAGCCACCGATTCGAACCCAACCTCCCTAATTTTGTTTTAGTGAATAAATTATTGTTCTCGATAATTGTTACTCACTGCCTCCTCCTCGTTTTGCTTAATGGGGCGAAATGTGCACGATTAATTGACAAGTTTCTTTACAGAAACATTTCTATCCTGTCCGGAATGAATAATTTACCTTCAATTCGATTCAATTAGATCTTAATTGTGAACTTGATGTCTACCTATACATTGTGAAGAGCACAACCCCCATGTTTTCTGGACGAGATATAATCAGAATTATTATTGTGGGAACTCGTCACGTTTTCAAACTTTGATTTTATACCTTTAGTTGAATGGATTGAAAATAATCAGGGACTGGTACTGAAAACTTTATCCTTCATGTTTCTATTTATATTTTATGAATATTAATTTCAACTTTAATATTATTATGGAGGAATGATCTTCATTTACAATAAAGCATAATATTTAACTCATGTATGAAAAAAACAGGAAATAAAAACGACTTTAACGTCTGACAGCTGTACATTTTAACCCACTAATTTTTCATAGGTAAAGAGAAAACAGCTATCATCAATTACCCTCTAAACTTTGTGATAAATAAACACAACGTTTTGGAAGCTTCGTCTAGAGGCTTCCAAGATTCTTTCTAGACGGTGAGAACTTTTTAAAAGATAAATTGCCTAGACATATGAATGTGCTTGCATGTGTTTTTCACAATCAGTATAATCCCAAGTAAGGGGTAGAATTTTTCATAAAGGTACTATAACAGTTCCAGCCTGACTAAATGTATGAAGGATTCTTTTTAAGCTTCACAAGATTTTTGGGGCTGAAAGTTGTATAACTCAAAATCTGTTTCATAAATTTTGAATTATGAACAAATAACTAGGGCAGAGATAAAATCAAATTAATAATACTGATTTTAATCGAATGAGGGATCATATTACTCTGCTATTATCTAGACTAGCTAGTATCAATTAACTCCAAGTAATAATGGTGTATGATTTGTAAGTCCATTTTATTCAGATAATAATGTAGGTAGTCCAGTGAAAATTGAGATTTATTCAGAGTTTGCAGGTTCAAAAAATACGTTAAAAAATCCCCTCTAACAATTGTATACATATATGTATATATGTATATATATATATTTTTTTTAACTTTTTACATCTCATGAGTGAAAAAGGAGATAACAAAAAATTTAGTGAGATGAGCAAAAATCACTCGTCTAAGAAAATAATGCATCAGTGGTCATCACTGATGGCTCATACGAGTTGAACTAGATGGCGTTTCATCTGAACCGCACCTTATAAATTCCGGTGTGCCCCAGGGCTCTGTTATCTCTCAATCTCTCTTCCTAATTTTCATTACTAATCTCATTTCCCTTATTTTCAATCCCATCCATAGTTTCGCCGATGATAATACCCTTGATTTCGCTAACTCCTTTGACACTCTTGCAGAGTCCCGAGGGAATGCCGCATGTGCTAAATAAGATTGCATGATTAGATCATTGAATAACGATCTTGCCATTATCCTCGCTTGAGGCAAAGCCAATCGCGTCCAATGCACCTAAGTTAAAAAGTCGTCTCATCACATTAAAACAAGATCATAATTTATACACTCCCGTTTCTTTTGATGGGGCACTGATTTACGACACACAGTCTTTACGCATTCTTGGCATTAATATTTCCAGTAAGTTAAGCTGGACAGATCACATCTTCTCTGTTGCCAAAGAAGCATGGTAATGTCTCGGATTTCTGATGTAAGGAAATATTTCAGCCCGTCAAATCTAGCGCTACTCTACAAGTCTTATATCAGACCTAGAATGGAATACAATTCCCATATCTGGGCCGGGGCTGGTCGCACAAGCTTAGCTTCATTGGATATTATCATAGAACTAGACTTCGCATGCCATACTAAAGCAAAGTATACACATTGTGAAATGAGTAGTTCATTCTGAAATGGACCATAATATTTTTGAGATTGTGACGAATGCAAATGATTTTATAATAGTAGTTTTGTATACATTTGATCGACTTCCCCAACACTTCAGATACGAAAAAATATGAATCACTCGTCGTATACATAATTTCAAATGTTGTGGTCCATTACGGAATGGACCACCCAGCCATATAAAATTTGTATACTTTTTTGGTACTGCATGCGACATCTAGCTCTTGTGCTATGATATTATCCAAAAGAAAGCCTTCAAGTTCATTGGCAATTTGGTAATAACTTGTCATATCGACTCACTCGAACACCGCCGGAATGCTGGATGCCTTTCGCTCTTTTATCGCTAAATGCATGGTCAATAGTCCTCGTGCTGCAAGCCGCGCATATCGTTTTACCCTTAAAATTAGCTTCGGCCGTACGGTAAAATTCCGTGAAGCTTTCCTATCCGAACTGTGGAATGTGGAATAGTCTACCATCTTCTGTCTTTCCTCCGGCATACAACCTGCGAAATTTTAAGAGTGACATACATCAACACCTCCACCGCTCACAAATTTAGTATTGCTCTTGCGGACTCGCACTTGACGATACATTTTCTCCACATCAGCACTAAAGGCGTATTTATGCCTGCGAAAATTAGTTAAAATGGAGAATAAATCCGGTTGTATGGTAGGTCCAACCATTAAGGTGTCATTTAGAGAGACGTTAGTTGCAGTTTTCGAAGAGCCATCAAAAACGAGTCGAATCTTACGCCAATTTTCGTTACAGAATTTTTCACAACACTCTTCTTCCTCAGAAAAATATTTTTTCGACGGTTGCAACTCCTCAATCTCCCAAATGTTTTGAATTGTAGCATCCAAGTCTGCACAGGCTATGTGGCTTTGCACTGAAGGGGTGAAATTGTGTTCATCTAATTCACCCGCTAAGATCCATCCGAAAATAGTACATCGAGCAATCGGGAAACCTTGAGGCCCATATGAAGTTCCACTTAACAAAATATTGAAAACATGATCTGCGCCAATTATAATATCAATTTAGACTGGCTTATGGAAGGTGGGATCAGCTAATTTCAAATCTTTTATGTACTCCCTTTTCGTTATTGAAATTTTTGTTCTTGGTAACCATAAAGTTAGTCGTGACAAAATGTAGAGATAAACGTTGCACACAACTTTCTGTAACAAGTGATATCTGAGAGCCACTGTCCAAGAGAGCGCGACAGGGTTGTAGATTTCCGTAACCGGCTTTCATAATAATAAGTGCTGTTGGTAGCAAGACCATGGACGCGCGAGTATGATCTCTTAATCGCGGAAGCTTAGATGAAGCGGTATCGAGAGAAGAGTGGAAATTGAGCTAAGTTTGAGCATTGAGGAAGTGTCTTTGAGTGGAGCAGATGTTTGTTTGATGTACTAAAGATCCTACTTTCTCCTTTTGTGATTCTTGAGAAAGGACAGAGGGTGTGCAATAAGGAATCATGCTTGCCCTTACAAGTATGACAAGAGTGTTTGAATGTACAGGTTCGAAACGAGTAATATGCTCTGAGACAATTAAAGCATAAATGCATATTGTTTCTTAAAGTCATTGCATTGATAAAGATAATGATTATCCTTGCAACGAGGAGAAGACATATATCTGGAGCTGGTTGTATATTATTTCATATAGAGATTATAGAGGCCGCTTGTTGGTCGTTTACACTCAACACCCGAGGCTTCAAGTGCATCGCATCTCGTGTTTATAAATTTCAGGAACTCATCGAATTTCAGAAAGTCCATGTCGGTGACCTTCTGAGACCACATAAGTTTTGTTTCACGATCGAGTTTATTTAATATTAAATGGATAAGCAATGCATCCTTGGTCTCGGCCTGTTCGCCAAGAGCACGTAGTCTGCGATTTACTTCATCTGAAGCATAAATAATTCGTCTTAGTTCCCTTGGGGTACATTCTTTGACAGCTGGCTGATCTATAAAGGCTTTCACTAAAGACAACACAATATGTTTGGGTTTGTTGACTCGCGCTGACAGTTTTGTCCAAGCCTCAGGGTAGTTTGCATCGGTTATCGTTAAATGCCGTATTAATGATTCAGCTTCACCCTTTCGTAAACCCTTTACGTATTGAAACTTTTGAGAATTTGTCAATTTTTCAAGTTTGTGTACCAGTGAACTCAGCAAATCGTTGAAGGATGGCCAATCTTGATAGTTACCAGTAAATGAAGGTATATTGATACGGGGAAGCTTCAGATAGGCGCGAGATGTTAAAGCGCTGGAATTAAGGGTCGAATGAGGTGTCCTCGCGAGGTTGTCTATAATTAACTGCTGTTGCACCATCAGGCCAGTAAGAGTGGCATTTAGATCGGTTGATGGAGAAGTAGAGGGACTAAAAACCAGTGTTCTTAATTTAATCGCAAGAAGTAGACCTTTGGTCTCAAAATATTTTGATTCAAATTCAATTGCTTCATTTGACTTAGACGGATCGTCTGGAAAATATTTTTCTATTTCAAAAAAACTCCTTCCCAATCTCTTCTAATTTTTGAACACAAGCAGTTAATTGCTCGACCAGAGTGTTTTTATCGATGGTATCAGCGAATTGCCTTAGTCGAGTGAGTGTACCCTTAATGTTACCGCGTTGTTTTTAATAGTCAGATCATTCATTTCGATTCTTAAAATATACACCTAAATATAAACATTGTAATAATAGTCGTTTTGCAGCTCGACCTTTTTAATTTACATATATCACTGATAAATTAGGTTAGGAAGAACATTAAAATAATTTCATTCAAGTAACAAGTTTTGCAATTTCACTGTAAATTTAAATTGCTGATTCCAGGGCAAAATGTCAATGTTCATCACATCACATTCACCATATAAATAATATGTCCGTGGCTTAATTGAAAGCTCCTTATTCACATACAATAAGGGTTGATTTGTACACTTTATTGTCTATGAGTCTTTACGAGATAATCCTTCCCCGTATATTTAAGCCCATGATAAAGCCAAGTCGCTGTGAATTTGCTTGTACGCTTCACAAATTTGACAATAGTTTGTAAGCAAGAAGGGCTTTTACTTTTAATTTGTCGAAAGTGCTCCTTGAATTTTTAATTATGAGCATATGTACACTATGTCCATAAGAGAATGATTATCACAAGATTTTAATTAATCACTGTGGTACTTATTTTTGCGATTGTAAAGCTCACCAACTGGCTTGAGATGAAACTGCTGATATATTTATTAATGCCATTTTGGCATTTATGTGGGATCTGACTGATGCTGTCCTGCTGTGTGATTGACCACTATGAAAAAATGCCGCACATAATTCTAAATTATGTTAGAAATTTGCTGCTTTTACCATGAAATTACGAATTCTGCACACAACTTTAGATGATATTGTAAATATCCTGCTTTCCTCGAACCTCAGGATTGTATTAATCTATTGTGCTGGTACAGGGTGATTATTCGGAATGAAGGACCAAATTTTCGATGTCATGAACGTTGTTCAATTAAAGAAAAACAAACTTCTCAAATTTCTCCAATATATATAATAAATAAAAATAGAGATTACTCTATAGGATTTTTTACCGGGGTAAACTTATATTTGTTCAAGAAGGAATTTATTTGGATTCTCCGGTATATAGCAAAAGCTAAAAAAAATTTTTATTTGTTATTTCATCACATAACCCATTTTATTTTTGGTGACAAGTTTCAAGTCTTGGTTTTGACTCATTAACAGTTCCCAAATAGCGAAATTGTGTGATTTGAAAAACAAATGAAAAAATGAAAAAATGAAAAAAAGAAGAAAGAAATGAAAAGTTTGAGAAAAATAGAAAAAAAAACATTTTTTTTATTTGTTAAAAAATTTAAAAAAAAATTAAAGAAACAGATTCATTCGAAGCGAATCGAACCTGTATATGCCACGCAGTGGGCTGAAAAATAAAAAAGGAAAAGAAAGAAGCAGAAGCGTTTCGTGTTAGCAGAAAACCTTACACTCATCGGTACAGCTTGGTACAGCTTCTTCTTCTTCTTCCTTTTTCTTTTTTATTTTTTCAGCCCACTGCGGGCGTAGACAGGTTCGATTCGTTTCGAATGAATCTGGTTTTTTTAATTTTTTTTAATTTTTTTAATAAAAAATTGTTTTTCTATTTTTCTCAATTTTTCAGATTTGTTCACTTCTTTTTCTTTGTTCTATTTTTTCATTTGTTTTTTCAAGTCACTCAATTTCGCTATTTGGTACCTGTTAATGATTCAAAACCAAAACTTGTAACTTGTCACCAAAAATAAAATGGGTTGTGTGACGAAATAACAAATAAAATTATTTTTTAGCTTTTGCTATATACCGGAGAATCCAAATGAATTCCTTCTTGAACAATTATAATATATATAATGTGGTTATGTGTTACACATTTGATGGTTGAAGCAAGAACGAAGTAAAGTTCTCAAACTAGAGGAAGGATACTGTCAATTTAATTTGGATTACGTTCGCAGTTTAAGAAAAATTCAGTGGAATTCAATTGCTAAAGTTACGTACAAACACCTATACTTTCTCGAATCTTCTGCAATACTGGAACAAAAACACATTAATCTTCCGCGTTATTCTCGAATCTAGATGATTACTCAGTCGGGTATTGTTCTTATTATCCCACGTATTTTAGTAATAATATTAATAATAGTAAATAAAACACATAAAAGAGATTCATCTTAAAATAAATTTTATTGAAGTCTGTTTTTTGTTTTTAATTTACAGTTCTCTTTAACTTTTCTCTCTCTTTTTCTATTATTTTGCGTTTTTATAAAATTTTCTTAATCTCAGACAGTTTCACTGATGTATTAAAGAAATAATACAAATTGTAATTAATTCACTTTATAAAATTTTTTGATTAAACAATTAACTCTGAAAACAATAACAAATTAACACTTTATCATAACACAAATGAGAAAATTAATAATAATAATTCAACTAAATAAATGATATGAGATAGGGACGAGTCGAAAATTGGACAGGCAGAACCCCGTTGCATGGCGGCAGGATGTTCACCTATGTAAATACAAAAAAACAAATATAGAGTTAAAAATAATTTATTTCTTTTTTTTTTTACGTAATACAGATTTCTTCAGTGAATATATCTTAAATTTTATTTTTTTTATATTATATGCCAATGTTAAAAATGTTTTGAATAGCAGACAAAAATTACCATTAATCACGTGAACCATTACACTGGCTCCATCCGCTGTTGTTGGCATACAAGTGTAATTCCCAGAATCTGATGTCTCCGCATTAGCAATTCTCAATCTGAAAAAAGAGAGAGAAAAAACGCGTACACGCACACACACCCACACACACACATACACACACACGTAAATGCAGCATTCAGCCATTTAAAGGGAACCATGAAGGATAGAAATATTAAAGACCATTCATTGTGTTACGAACGAACCAACCTTGATTTCAATGTGTCTCCTAATTGTGATTCCATGGATATCCTACGGGATAAGTCGAGAGTTACATCATTCGGGTGGATATCAAATGGTGTGATAACGTAGGTACCCCGATACCAATGAATCGGTCCAATATCAGCTGGAACTTGCTTTACAAGACATGTTAAAGTAATGGCACTGCCCGCCTTTCCATATAAATCTGCTGGTCCAACAATTATAGCTTTCGCTTCTACAGATGAAGCTGTTTTCGGTGCAAAAAAAAAGGAGAACATAAAAGAAAAAGTGGATTTCAGTGTTTAGTAAATATAAATTTTAGCAATTTTCTTTTGTAGTGAAGGATAATAAACTTCTATCTATGTAAACATGTATGTTAAATACCAACAGCAATTAATAGTAAGAAAACTATCTAAATACGCCATCTGCTATCCATCCTCCGCTCAGCCCCATAACAGTGGGCAAGCCCTGGTTAAACTCCATTGAAACGTTAATACCTCATATCTAAGAAGTCACAAGCTTCTCCTGGGTGTTTCTAATCACCAGAGATGAGCATGAATTTATTACCCCAAGGATAAGTCTATCGGAATTAATCTATATTTTGGGACTTCTTCATTAGATTAGTTCACGGAAAACGTTCTGAGATTAGATTCTTTTGGGCCGGCAGTTTAGCTAATATTTTTCATAGATTTATGTGCTTACTATCTCTTTTTTTTATTTTTCACACTTATACCTAGGATAGGATACAGTAGCGAAGAGGGGGCGCGGTGATTTTTTTCCAAGAAAACTTAAATTTCCCTGTGGAAATTAATGAGGTATTTTAAGCTAACAAGACAATGTTATATTTCATCACATCAAGCTTTTTACATAGGTATGGGTGTATGTAGATGCCTATACTTTCCAGTTAGAAACCTTAGGGATAGTGGAGAAAAAGCTAAGAAATATAGTCATGTTACATGAAGTTGACATTGTGCTTTTTGTAATATTTTCCGTGATATATTTTCATTTGCTTTTCAGGATTTTGTTACGATTTCAAGTGGGATGGGCATTACTTAATTTAACTCGATTTATAAGGAGCAATAACTTTCATAATTCAGAAAAAAATGGAAATCATGTAGATTGAAAATATGAAGGACGAGCAATATGTATTTAAAGTAGGATTAAGATGAATACCCTCATTCAACATCCAGCTATTCTGAGACTTAATCCATCTGTGAAGGTCTCATAAATTACGCGAGACAGTACCTATTATAGAGTTAAGATAAGTAAAAATAAGACTGCCAGTTTAATTCTAATTTTAAATTAGTGCTAAATTATAATTACAAGACATGCAATTAGATTTCCGAAATTATAGTGTTCATCTGCAGTTTTTTGTAAACAAGTGCTTGTATTGAATCCTGAAAGTTCGGTTACAAAATTGAATTTCAAACAAAAAGTATGGTAAACACTTATAGGGGAACGGCGAAATAAAATAAAATAAATGGAATTAGATTTTTTTTTTATATGTTGGCAAAGCTTAGGTGATGCCCCATGATGCCGTAGCACAGCAGGGAAAGGAAAGGAAGAAGGGTATGGAATTGAGGATAACTGGGTTGAGACAAATAGGTGACGGTGCGCAATACGATTGAATGTTTGTGGCTCATAGCTGTGGGTGTAGAGGGGGGGGGGGAGAATGGCAAACTATTCCACATTCGTATACTGTTCTGCTTATGAAGGATTCACGAAATTTCAAAGTACGGCCGAATTTGACTTCAAGGGTGTGAGGGTGAGCCTCTCGTTACTGCTCGTTCGATGCGTCTAGGTAAAATTCTACAAGGGATTAGGCTAAAAATTTCTTGAGAGAAATAACCATAGAAGTAGCGATAAAAGAGAAATAGACATTCGGCATTAGGCAGGTGCTCTAGAGAATCAATAGGTGCTATTTTGCTATATTTTTAAATCGCTAATAAGACAGAAAGCCTTCTTTTGGACTTTGTCTAACATGGACAATGCAGAGTACGTCCAGCCTCTGCCTATTCTATTTTTTTATATTCTAATCTACGCCTGATATGCCACTTGTAGATTTGCCACAACTCTGATGGAGTAAAATATTTCTTTCATCTTTGCAAGATACCCAGGCATTTAATCAAGGGTACTGTGTCTGCAAAACTATGAATAGGATTGAAAGTGAGAGCTAGCAGATCATTAATAAAAATTACGAAGGGAGTAAGAGAGAAAACACAGAGCCTTGCGGTTCACCGCATGGATTACAAAACAGTCAGTCCAATATAACTTGAATTGAACGTCGGGAGAAGAGAAAATGAGGGTGTGGATCTAATGCCTGAAGTTTAACTAAAAGAGCAGGATGCTAGACTCTATCGAAAAACTTCGAGATATTTTATGCGATGATTTCAATTTACCAAAATTATGGAGACATTGATTCCAACGCTCGGTAAGGAATGTTAGTAAATCTCCAGTAGAGCGAAACCAATTTTACAGGATTTCACATTCTAAAGAACTTTTCAGTACATTGAAATCTCTTTTCAGTACATATATGAAAAGAATAGCTGGAAACTCTACAAAAAACGTGGAATAAAGTTTATTGATAATACTAATAGTTTTCCCGTAATCTGTCATTCAAACTCCAACATAAATTTTGTATGGATATTTAATTGCAGGGAGGTAATTGTCGAAGTCGAGATTTCTCTGTGGTATCTTCCCCTTTTGAAATTTAGTCATTCTAGTATAAATAATAGTATACTCAAGTGTACAATATTAACGTTCATATGTCTTTGATTTTCTTATTCTAACATTATAAAGATGTAAAAGTCTACCGTAAAAATATTAAACTTGTCAGATCAGATCTTTTTCTTTGTGAATATTTGGGAATACATACCTTGAAAAATGAAGGTTGTTTATATAAGTAATTTCTGGCAGCTTATTCTTTTTTGCTTTCTTACTCTTCTTTCTCGAATTGTTTTTGATTTTCCCACGGGACTGGTAGGAAATTAATGATTGCCCGAAATCAATAAAATCAGTTTGTGGGTCGCAGATTTCGTTTATTTTTTCTATCGAATCTTCGATTCGAGTAGCATTCAGGTAAAATGTCCCACTACAATTGCCGCCAACTGCTGAACATTGGAGGCCCAGCTTTCGATAGCCGCACAATGAGCGACAGATTTCGAAGAATTACAAAATATCATGTTCAAAAGACGGTCCGGGGCAAGAGGTTTGCGATGTTTTTATTGGCTTCAATATGCCGTTTTTGAGTACCCATCTTCAATCTTGTGGGTTCAGCTGATTTTCAGACCATTACTACATGTGATACACTTGGTAGTAAATATGATATATGTGCTCTATAGCTGCGTTAGTTGTTCAAAATTACCGACTTGTTTTTGCCTATAGATTTTATAAAGCAAAGATAACGGTATGCATTCAAGTCATCAAGCCATCTCGATTTTTTCCCTGTAGAAAAAAGGGTATACGTTGTGTCACATCCAGCGAAAGCGTGTAGAAGTAGAAGATAATTCCTCATATCTTCTTGATCGTTGAAACATCGAGAAGAAAAGTAAAGTCTTCACTCGAATTTTTCCTTGCCCAGTTTGCGGAAGAAGATCTCTTCATCAATCGGTGTGCGGAAAACCAAAACTACCAAGAGATTTCTTCCCCAAGAATAACCATTCTATTTATGCGTGAACATTCCAAATCTGTTTCAATTATCATTAAATCGTCAGAATATGCAGCACAGAAACGATTTCGATCATTACCTATATGCAATTAAATATCCATACAAAATTTATATTGGAGTTTCAATGATAGATTACGGGAAAACTTTATTTGCCTTATTTTGTATATAGTTTCCCGCTCGTTCTTTTTCATATATATACCTTGTAATTTTATAGCCTTAAGACGAGAGGAACGAAGATATTCTCAAAAAACCAAAAAAAAAAAATTTTCCCCCGTTTTTGGGCTGTCACAAGTTATGCGGACAACCGAATTGCGGGGACTTTTGGCACCTTATTTGGAGAGCTGAAATAAGTGTATACCATGCTATATGTATATATATTGGATGGTCATTTAGGTATCTTAAAACAGATATGCTTCGAGCAGATGACGACAATTTCTGATATAATCACACCCAAGGTGGATTTTAGAAGACCATTCGATGTGGTCCTGGGAGGCCGACAACAATGGCGTTCCACCAAACCGTCCATCTAACAAGAATCAATCGTGCGGTACACAGACGGTTCCAAAACGAACAGTGGGATCGGACTGGCGGTATTCTTCCCCAGGTTCCATATATCAAAGATCCTGGGCTCTACCCCTACTGTATTCCAGGCTAACCATAGAATAAATGGCTCAACTATCAATATCTTCTCGGATTATCAAGTTGCTCTCAAAGCCTTAAAGGCCTACATTATCAAGTCAAGTATTTCCTGGGAATGTCTGCAAAACCTTAAAAATTTATCAAGAAGAAACAAGGTTATCCTCATGTGGGTACCTGGATATAAGGGCCATAAAGGCAATGAAATTTCTTACGGCCTAGCCAAAAGAGAAGCGGAAACTTCCTATGTCGTAGGAGAACAATCAAAAATCCCTCTATTAGCAAAAGCTAGAGGGACTCTGTCAGGTAAAAAAGTTTATCGATCCCTGTAGCGGAAAAACTAAAGAACTTCTACAGAGCTCAAAATGATCATCGAGCTCTTCTCAGTTCATTGCCTATTAAGGTAACACCTACGTAAGATGGGCTTGACTGAAACTACATCCTGCCACTTCTATGAGGATGATCTGAAACCAATTTTTAGCTTGGTTAGACTTTTTCCGAAGATGAACCCATTTTTTTCCTAAAGTTCCTGGACTAGTATACCTACCAACTAAATTCGATTATATTAGCTCATATAGTAGGTATAACCAAAAGAAATAGATTTAAGTAGTATAGCTATGCGGGCTCTGGCCCAAAATCCCATGTTATTTCTAATCAAATACAAATTTCTATTTTCCGTTACTTAAGGTTCAGGTGTATGTGTATGTGTGTGTATAAGTAATGCACCGCGAGCGAGGGGTCCTCCAATCACGTCATACTCCTCAGGATGTGTGGGAGTGAGACAGAGACAGATGATGCGTGTGAGCGAGATAGCGGCAAAAGTATATTAGGATCTCCATAAGAACTAACATTGGATTTTGGGCCAGCCAGAACCCGCATAGCTATACTACTGATTTAATTGATAAAGTACAATTATCACAAGCTACGAAGTGACTTTCGATTGCATTTATTGTCTCGCGAAAAAGTTATTTGTCATATATGTGTAACACAGCTCGGCTTTCTCAAAAATAATCAGATTTGAACACCATAATATGTTGATGTTATGCTGGCTCTTGATTCTGTCCATATTGAATGTTAATTAGAATCTGGTAATGATAATTATTATTTGGGCAGACAGCTGCCGAACTTACTTATGAATGGCTAAGGAGCCGCTGTTTTATAAGTATCCACTGGTTCTTGTCGAAAGGCAGAGTATGCCGAGAGTTTCCTGCTATGGCAAAGTATGCCGCTGCTTTTATTTTATTGAAGGCAGCATATGCCAAAGTAATATGTATACCAGAGAGCCAATCCAATTAGTCTTTTTGGTAAGAGCATTTATTTGAATTTATTCTTCATCGCATTTCAAAAATGTGTCCTCGTCCATGCTGTTTCCCAGATAACATTTTGGATCGATACTCAAGCATCAATAAGCCTTCATTGATTCTTTTAATTCGCTAATGATGATTTAATGAATATTTTATGAATCACACCATCAATACGAATTGATTGTTGTGTGGGGTAAAAAAGTGAAAATGATCAGTGGTATCGATGTGGGATCAATGCCAATTCAGTTCCTGTAGTCAATACAATGATTCTTTTATTATAGCTATAGCATCATAATTTTAAGGGGAAAATCGGAGAATTTTAGAATGGCGGTACTGATGTTGTATTGATGTCTTTCTGATCCCTGGGATCATTCTTGCATTAGAGAACGATTTCGCAATTTTCATGTCATTTCTGTGAAAGTTATTCACCTTGTTGGAAGGTATTTTTGCTTTATGGAATTTTAGGAATATTAAATACGGTGAAAATCGTTTAAGTGGTAAGTGGAATAATTAAATCAATGTCCAGAAGGGAAAAAAGAATTGCTGGTATTTCGGCAAGACATTTTAGAAGATTAGTGGCTGCAGATTTGCTACGAATGCGATCCGAATCGCAGCCAATTAAGCAAATTGATGTAATTGCAACAAGAAATTTAAGTGATGTACTATGTCCTGATGGAATCATTAATGAAAATATAAACATGCCAAGAGTTTGCAATGAAAGTGTTCCTGATCTAAATGCACTTGAAGATGTGAAGGAGCTCATGTCTGATAATAATAATGAATGTTGGTTGAACAAGGCACTCTTTTGCAACAACTAAAGGACGAAATCGCACAAATCCAAAGAGGAATGTTCAAACAAGGTAATATGATGAAAAGGTTGTGTAACTTCTTGTTACCATCAGACAAAAGTACACCGTGCAATTTTCCATTCAAATTTCCTATCAAGGAAAATGAAGAAATTATCCGGTTGGAGGAGTTCCTTTTAAACACAGTTAATCAGGATAATTTTGTAAGTTGAATTTAAAGTTTTCATATATGACTTCAATTTAAACTGCTTTCAACATTTCAGAAACAGTGGATTTTGTAGATGAAAGGAACAAAAAATTTAAAGGTGTTCTTGCCTATATTTGTGCATGAAAATGTTCAATGCCTGTACAATGTGCGGGGCGTTCGTGGGAAGCAGAAGTTCACCACATATGAAAACATTTGTACCTGCCGTTTCGGTAAATGTACCGTAGTTTAGTCAATTCAAATAAATTTATCATTTTCAATTCAAATTTCAGATAGCTTCAAACGAAACAATTTCGGACTTATGGAATTCCATAAAGAACTGGACAAAGCGCTTCGCGCTGCAAAAGCGATAATCAACAAGGCTGCGTAAAAAAAAGGAAAAATACATTATAGCTCTTGTAAACTAATTGCAATACAGTTCTCGAAAAATGTTTCATTCTTTTATTCTTATTATTGTAATCAAAGAAGGAATTATTCTTGAGTTTTTCTTAATAACAAGATAATTATTAGTTTAAAATCTACATTTTTCATATGTAATTGTGGCAAACCATAATTATATACACTCATATAATCTTTCTTACATATGAAAACTGGAGATTTTTAAACTTATAATTATCTTATTAATAAAAAAGTCAAGAATAATTCCTTCTATGATAAAAACCCTTCAGAATGGGATCAATACAAATCATCAGTACGGGATCGATACAAATTTTCGATATGGGGTCAGAGATATATCGATGCAATTCCTTTTTTCTACTTTGGATCCAATTCGGTGCTTCTCCGATATATCATTGATGCAAGGCATCAAAAATAAAGTTCCCCTTCTCAAGAATTCGACCAATCAAATTTGCTTAAAAAGCTGACATCGTCCATATAAAAACATCAATATTAGTATACTGAAAGGTATCGATACTTTGATACTCGAGTATCAGTATTGTAACACTATTTCATCACTACGATGCTATCTGGGTTGTTATATCATTAGGCAGAGTATGCCGATGTTTCTGAGAGTCAGTTTTTCAAGATCACAATTAAATCTGAATTATATTGAGCAGTCTCTGGTTATTTATACAATTTAGTTAGACAGGAATCGGGTCTTAATTATTCTAGTAGGGGGTTTTTTGTATAATTACAATATATGAAATTGATGATTCATTAATGATTCACATCGCATTGATATGGTAGAGAAATGACCTCAGGTATAGATATTTTCACAGTTAAGAATTATGCTTGCATAACAGAATTTGCGTGTGTTTCAAATTCTTCTTGAGGTCAAGAAATTTTGTAATTTTGTTTGTTTTTAATTCTTTGTTCATTTTGATTTTTGTTTATAATTGTTGACTGTGGTCATGGCTTTACAAACAGAAAATATAATTTTTTATGATAAAAGTCACAACATAAGCAACGCATGTTTTCAAAAAACAGTCGATAATCTCATTGTCATTTCGTGTTATTTTTTTTTTCATCTTATTAAATATTATTAAAATTCAACCCCAGAAGACTTAGAAACGTTTTCAGAAACAATTTCAGGAAATGTATACTTGAAAGAAAAGTGCAACATAAATTTGGAAAGTGCTGAACGGGATAAATAAGGACAAGCTCCTTCAGATGTTAATGTTACTGGCAAAAAAATCCACTGAACTTCATTAGAAGAAGATAAATTATAATAGGTATGATGTATGTGGCCATTATTTAATATATAGGATAATTTTTTCCCTAAAATTTGTGCCTTAGCAAGAGATCCAAGAACAAAAACAAATTCTAGTCAGGATAAAAACTATCATGAACATTTAAATTCACATTAAATACATAGTAGTACGCCTCCCTACTGATAAAGATACAGATACAAGTTTGCAGCATCTCTCCTACTTATGTATCCATCTAGTATGAAAACTATACAATTCAATAGAGGGAGGGGATAAGACAAGATAATAAAAATATATACAAGATGCTTGACTGCAGTTGAGCTGACCAACAACTATTTTCCTCCTGCTCCTAAATTCCATACGGATATCTGCTGGCAGCACCATTGGGTAGTAAGAAATCATTGGTCATAACTTTAACATTTTACGATGTCTCATGCCAGGCGCAGCATAAATGTCAAGTAAATACAAAATTCAACATAAGAAATATATGCGATATTTGTGTACGAAGTAAAAAATGAACATAAGTCAAGTACAAATACCTACTCTCTTACTCCATTTTTTTTTTCTATTTACTATTGTTTGCATCCTGTCCTGTACTTACTCTCTCATATCTTTAGATACTTAATGTGGACCAGCACCAAGAAGTCAGCTGCTCAGAAAAAGGATGTTGCTGGCTGGACCCTTGTAAGATATCAGTTTTCATAAAATATTACATAAACGACAGATATGCAATCTTGTACTTTTTATAATACATATTGTCAACACGTGATATGCATTATGCATATATTTATATTTATCTAGAAAAATGTTTCCATTTCATTTCAAGGAATATAAAATTAAATCAGACAAATAGAAAATGAAAGAGAGGTGAAAAGGTCCCATATTCCGTCAGACTGTATTGCATGATAAACAATTCTTTATCCGTTAATTTAATCCTTGGATAAATCCGCTCTCCCTTCCACTTCTACCTCTTCTGCCACATAGAAGTGAGTAAATCCAAATTTATATTCTGACAACGTTTTTATTTTTTTTTGCTTAAATTGTTGAATTCAATTTCTTTCATTAAATTTACATTTATTTTTTTTTGTTTTTTTTGGGAAATTGTCTTTTAAATCAAGACGAATGATGCCCAAGGCTATAGGAAACATTTAATGTTAGGTTAAAGTTGAAGTATCTATCTACCTACTCAGTCACATACTAAAAAACAAAAAGAAGAAGAAATGGAATGGGGTACTTACTTTTGACGTTCAGTCGAAACGCCATTGACATCTTTGGCTCTGTATTAACTTGACACTCGTAAATTCCACTATCTCTAGGTTGTGAATATTTCACCTGGAGAGTCCAGTCGGTAGAGCCTTCTGCCCGTATAACCTATGGGTGTGTGTGTGTATAATATATATATGTATATACATGCGTTTTTCCAATTTCAAAAAAGAGATATTTCATAAGACTTTTTTTTTTTTGCCTTTCCAGACTATCGAAACGTTTGTATATGCAAAAATTCCTACAGTATAATACCTGAAAACGTTCATCTGATGTGTAAGTAAGAATTCCAGCTGTTAGAATGTGTAGGTCTCGTTTTCTTATCCAGGATACCTGAAAACGACAAATTAAAGAAACGGAATCACTCTCAGGAAGCTGATATTTTTAGAAGTAGGAAAAAAAAAACCAAAATCATGGAAATTGTTATGCAATAGAATAGAAGCAAAGGGACCACTTTCTATATGGAATATATTTAAATACATTATTACATGTATGTATAGCCTATGCTTTCCTCCTTACAAATAACGAGAAAGTAAGATAGAGAGAGAGAAAGAAAACATAGAAATAAACTTGAGAAAAGTGAAAAGGGCGAAATTTCCACCATAGAAACTTTGGGAAGGAATAATTCACTAGAAATTGGCAGCATGTATTAAAACTGAGCAGAGATTTTATACTTACGGACTTATCTCCCAATTGCTCTACCCTGCAGTTAAGGTAGGCCGTTTGCCCAACTCTTGCTGTAATATTCCTAGGCATTCCAAAGTCAAAGTAAGGATGTTGAGATATGTTGGGATGATCAATGTTGTAATCGTCTATGGTTGGATATTCTGCAATTACTATATAAGGGAAAAAGGATGTTCTTAATATCTATCTTAATTTATAAAGGAGTTTTTTATAATGTTATTATCTTTCATCATACTGAACATACACATACACACCTTCCAATATACACAAAAATTATTGACGAAAGTACAAAATTAAATTTTCAATTTTATTTGCATACAGGGTCAAAAACATCTTTTACGAAAATAATAATTATTAATTAAGTTAAATATCCTTATTGTCGCGGAAAATGAAGAGAAGCATGATTGAAATTTTAAATAAAGTTGTCAAACAAGTCTGTGAACTAAAAATAAAATTCAACATGGATAACGTTCAGTATAAGGTGCGTGAAGTAAAATTCTTAGTAGATATCATTTAAAAAACAAAATGGCGTCTATTGTGACCCTAATTCCATCGAAGCCATCTCCCACTTGAAACCAACATTTAATAAGAAAGATAGTGAAGTTATTAGGTTTCGTATATTGCGTAAGAGATTATGTCCCCAAACATTTCTGAGACGGCACAGCGAGTTGGTTAAAAAGTATACAATTTTTAAATGGGAGCAGCACCACACAGAATGTCTCAATAAATTCAAACAATAAATCAAAAATGTACATCCTTACGATTCTTTGATGAATCTGCGGAGATAACTAACAATAGAAGCAGATGCAGAAAAAGGACAGAAACCTGTTTATTCCATATTTAGAAGTTTTTCGGATACAGAACAGAAATATTCCCAAACCGAAATAGATCTTCTGTCAATCATTTTTACCAGTACCCGATTTGACTTGTTCATTTATGGAACAAAAACCAAGTAATAACTGACCACAAGCTGCTAGGAAATAGGAAAAATCTCAAACTCTCGCCCAGAGGCTTATTCTAAGACTAGGCAAATATGAAACATAACTAGGACATAGTCCCGCTAATAATATTCACATTTGAGATGTTCTGTAATGAAATTTTAGTAGTAAAGTATATATCCCCGAAATATTAGACTTCAATAAGGTTATACATAATAAATGTCAGCGAAAGTAACAAAGCTCAGTTTTTAAGACCCTAAATGATCCTATGTATATTAAAAGAATTAAAGCTAAATTTAGAAAATTAGTGACCTAGAGACAAGCCAAATAAAAAGATAAAATACGATATTTTTGGAAATTAAAAGATAATTTTAATTTAGTTTTTTTAATGATTGTGTAATAGTACCAGCCTCAATGAGAAATGATATCTTAAACTAGATATACCTACTCGTTTTGTAATAATATTAAAATTATAAATTTTATGAAATAATAAAACAGAACTATAATAATATTTTTTAAGCACATATTTCATTAAGTATCTAAAACCAATAACAAAAGGATTTTTTTTTTTTTAATAAATTCTAATATTTTGATATGAAATTTTGCATAGACTCTAATCAAAAAAATTGCATCTCATAAATTAAGAGCTGAACATCCGTAAATTTTCGATATTGAAAGAAAAGTATTAATTTTATTTGTTTTTGCCCATATTGGAAAATTTTTTTCCACGATTTTCTAATCTAATTTATAATTTCTAAAAAATTTTTTATTAACTTTTCTCTTCACACTTTGTAGCGTTCCAAGTTACTGTGCTCTAGCAAATTGCCAAATCGTAGCCTCTTCAAAACCGATCTGTAGTCAATACACATTAAAATTACGAATGTACATACTACTGGCCAGGGATTCCCATAGACGTTAAGAATTATGTAAACTTGTGTGATAATTGCAAGAAAAGTAAGGCGAGCAATGCAAAAAAGTGGTCAAAGGTGCAAAAGGTCAGACCAACCGTGCGAATGATATCTATGGATTTTCTAGGACCATTTGCGCGATCGTCCAAAGGAAATATTTCATTAGTTATCGTAGTAAATTTTTACACTAAATTCTGTTGTCTTTTTCCGTCACGGTCTACAAAAACGCCCAATATAGTAAAAAGCGTAGAAGAGAGTATTACGCAAGAAAGTTCCAGAATGGAACCACACAACAAAATGTTGGTTCCTGGATGGAACCACTAAAAATTTTCCAGAAATATTGCACAAAGTAACTTGGTTCCTGTACGCTCACCAAATAATTTAATGTGCAGAAATAGTTCCAGGTACTATGTAGGGAAAGGTTACACCATATGCTTGTAAAATAAGGTGATGTAAAATTCCTTGTTGTTTAACAATACTGTAATTTCAGCGCGTGCGTAACGGAACAGTTGCTGTAGAACCGTTCACAAGACAAATGTGATGATATTATCTTTGGTGGATTATGTTAGTGTAGCGGTATGTTAAAATCAGAACGAGCATAAATAGAGTTACAGTTCGATTTAATAAAAAAATTCATATACGTTATTCACAGCAAAGCACTTATCTACAGTAAATCTAGAAAATTCTTTGAATTTATGATCTTAATGCTATTTAAATTACAATTCCAAGCAAACAAAGGATAACTCGCAGGTATATTCCAGCTACCCGATTTGGGAAGTATGAATTTATCCTGTACAAGGCACTTTAATTTACTATTAAATTATTGTTACGTGCAATAAAAAGAGACAACTAGTGACATTCTACTGGCAATGGGGATTAAACAACTTCAGGTTCGGAGAATCGATTATAGAATCTTCGGGAAGGTTCAGGAATAGAAAGAATAGAATAGTTAAGAAGATTCTGGAATAGAACACTCCAGAATAATCTGGAGAGTTTTTAGGGTATAAATATAACAGTTGTCACCGCCAAAAGGAGAGCCTTGTCTTAGACGTTGCAGTGTTAACAAGTGAAAGTAAAAGAAGCGAAAGTGTTGTAATTGGATTGCGATAATTGATAGTACAGTATTAGCGATAATTAAAGTTGAGTTGATTAATTGAAGGACTATGAATTTTGTATGATTAGAGTGAAATAAAGAACTTGTATATTAAATATTTAATATTGTGCTCTCTCAACGAACCAAAGGCTACACACGCAACAACTGGTGTCAGAAGTGAAATAAATTCGCGAAATAAAGTGGTGGCAATTGACTTAAAAATTCAAAGTGTGATTAATTTTGTGAAATTTTGTTAAGTTAATTTGAAAGTTCTGGAAAATAATTTATATTCAACTTTAAGTGAATTACTAAAAGTAATGGGGCGAAAAGTCGAGGAGCTTCGAATACAGGATTTGAAAGTGGAGTTAGGGAACTGATCATTACAAACGACAGGTGCAAAATAAGTGCTAGTCGAGCGACTCAGACAAGCTTTGATAGAGGAAGGAAAGAATCCTGAAACATTTGTTTTCGAAGATAACTTGGAAGAAACTGAAGCTGAAGAAGAGCCTGCGATGAAAAGGGAACAGCTTTTGAGTACTTTAATGACCAAAATGGAGGCCCGTTTTGATAAACAAAAGAATTCTCTCGAGGAACAAAAGAATTCTCTCGAATCCCGTTTAGATGAGCAAAAGAATTCTCTAGAATGCCGGTTAGATGAGCAGAAGAAATCTATGGAAACTCGCTTGGACGAACAAAAGAGTTCTCTGGAGAATTGTCTAGAAACTCGTTTGGAGGAACAGAAGACTTTCCTGAAAAACTCGATAGACGAACAAAATTTAAAAATTGAAGGAATCGAGCAGGAAGTGGCGGAAGCTCAACAAAAAGTCACCGAGCAGCTTGACAGTTTTAAAGCAGATCTGGAAAGAATAAAGCATCGTCAGCCTCTAAGCGTAGCGGCTGAAATATCCGGCGCAGGTAGAATGAAACCCCCAATATTTGATGGACAAAATTCGTGGCATATCTTCAAGAAACAATTGGAGACAGCTTCAGAGGTAAATGGATGGAATGATGAAGACAAAGCCATAGCTCTGGTGTTAGCACTTCGAGGTTCTGCGTCAGAACTCTTACAAGCTATACCGATTGAAAAGCAACGTGATTACACTTCATTAGTACAGGCGATAGAATTACGTTACGGAGATGAACATATGCAGCAAGTATATCGCCTACAGCTGCGCAACAGGATTCAAAAGCATGGCGAATCACTACAACAATTGCAGGCTGATGTGGACAATTTCCTTAATGAAGTGACGAAGGAGGCATTTCTGAACGCTATTGAAGATCAAAATTTACAACAAGCGTTAAGGCTAGCAAGAAATAAATCAATAGCAGAAGCACTAGCCTATGCATTATTGTACGAATCCGCCAGACAAGCTTCACGGAGTGCAGTACGAATGAGAGAAATTTCGGTGGACGAATGAACTTGTAATAGAATGCAGTTATCACAGAGCACTCCTTCACGTGGTATTCCGCAATGCTGGAATTGTAATAGACCGGGACACCAACAAAGGGACTGCAGAAAACGCCGACGAGTGGAATCCCTAGATGAAGAGAGGAGAGTGGAATTGCAAAGATATCGAGCTGGGCAGCGGACTTGCAATAGATTGCAATTATCACTGAGCACCCCTTCACGTAGTGTTCTTCGATACTGGGATTGTAATAAATTGGGACACCTTCAAATCGACTGCAGGAAACGCCGTCGAAGGGAATCAACAGAAAAGAAAAAGTGGGGGGGGGGGAAGAATGTCCAAGTTGGCGAACTAGAGAGCAAGCTATTCTTAGAGAGACTAGACTCCAACCTTATGGCTTTGAGATCCAACATAGGAAAGGACTTATCCATGGAAATGCAGAAGCCTTTGTATAACGACCATGCAATTTTGAATGCAAACATTGCGGCCGGGTGGAAGTAAAAGAAAGAACAGCAACTATAAAGTTGGTAACTGTGGAACCATCAACAGGTTGGGACATCGAGAACTTGCGAACAGCGCAACGAGAAGATCCGGACATATCGCTTATTCTTGCTTGGAAAGCAAATATAGAAAATCAGAATGGAAGGATATTTCAGGGATGAGTGAAAATCTGAAAAGCTACTGGGCTCAATGGAATTATCTCCATGTTGAATGCGGTATTTTAAAACGCAAGTGGGAGGCACCTAACGGTAAATCATTCCAAATGCAAATAGTCTTGCCGGCAACAAAAGTCAACGATATTCTAGGAAAAATGCATCGTGGAATATCTGTAGAACATTTAGGAGTGAATAAAACAATTTCTAAAATACGAGAAAAGTTCTATTGGCTACATATGCGGGAGGATGTGGAGAAGTGGTGTCGCAGATGCACTGTGTGTGCTTCTAACAAAGGGCCGCCACATAGCAGCAGAAAGGATATGTATAAGTGTAATGTCAGAGCCCCATTGGAAATAAGAGCTGATGTACAAGAAAAATTAGCAGTAAATGCCAATCGGATGAGGACCCGCTATGACTTACGTGCGAATTCAGCAGGATTCAATGAAGGTGATCTTGTTTGGCTGTACAACCCAAACCGACGTAAGGGACATTCTCCAAATTCACAACAACACTGGAAGTGACCGTATTCAGTAGTAACTAGAATAAATCACGTAGTATACAGGATTCAACGTGGTACAAGAGACAAACGAAAAATCGTTCATCTGGATCGCTTGTGTCAATATTACAAGCATCAAGACCGTGGACCACCTGTTGTTCGGGACGAACAAATTTAAGAAGGGAACAGTGTTACGTGCAATAGAAAGGGACAACTGGTGACATCTACTGGCAATGGAGAGTAAACAACTTCAGGTTCGGAGAATCGATTATAGAATCTTCGGGAAGGTTCTGGAATAGAATGAATAGAATAGTTAAGAAGATTCTGGAATAGAACACTCCAGAATAATCTGGAGAGTTTTTAGGGTATAAATATAACAGTTGTCACAGCCAAAAGGAGAGTCTTGTCTTAGACGTTGCAGTGTTAACAAGTGAAAGTAAAAGAAGCGCAAGTGTTTTAATTGGATTGCGATATTTGATAGTACAGTATTAGCGATAATTAAAGTTGAGTTGATTAATTGAATGAAATAAAGAACTTGTATATTACATATTTAATATTGTGTATTAAATAACGAACCAAAGGCCATGCTCGCAACATTATTATCAAAAAATGTTATTAAATATAAAAACTAAAATTGATGCACCTCATTAACACAGAGAGATAAATCACTTAACCACAATAATGTCATTAAATTGTATCTATGAACGAATTTCATCTTCACCAAAAATCGCATATGAGCGTACGCTTGCCGTAGGTAGATTGTAAGCCGATTTGCACGATTTGCACAAAGTAAAACTAAAAACAGAAAAAAATAAAAACCAAAAAAAATACACTTTAACTATATCACGACTTAACTACATGAACTCGAAAATATTAAAATTGCGATCCATGCAAATGCTCGGCCTTATATAGGGTCTGAACCGCCATTTTTTGTTGTGGAACCTACAACCATAATGCAAATTTCTCAAAATGTGTTATTTTTCATCATGTGTAATTTATCTCATTCTATTAACATCTATCTTTTCTCATTAAAAGACTAGACTTCCATCATAATTTTATTTCATTGAATAAAAATTCAAATTCCAAATTACGCTATAACATGGCGGAATTAAATTCTTATCGTCCATGTTGAGAGAATTCGATGTGGAAAGTAATTTTTATCCATCTCACTTTCACCTTCTATCTCTTTCCTTCTCATTAGTTAGTTTGACGGTTTGAGGTCGCGAGTTTTCCGTGCGTTTTTTAATGGAAAGTACGCTGATTACATAAAGGTAAGTTATGCAAATCGTGTTATGTGCCTTATTTAGTGTGTGTGTAATTAGATTATAAGAAAATCTCGTTTGTTGAAAAATTTTTATCTTAACCTGTATTCAGGTGAGATTTGTTTTTTTTTGTGTTTTTCGCGGAAAATTATGCGAGAAATTGATTTTGTGTAAGAAATCTCTCCAGTAACTCAGTTTTATTGAGTTAATGCACCTTAAAATCATTTATAAACTCGATTTTTGAGTAAATTGTTTTCCCTTCTAACAACTGTCAAAGGTGAAATTTTATGTGTAATTTTCGTTTAAATATTTTACGGGAAAGTGGTTTTTCATGATTAATGTGTTCTGTGACTATAATCCAATGATTAGTTTAAATTTCAAGTAATGGACATTGAAATTTAGCTAATTATTACATAATTTCGATTTCCCATAGTGTTGTTGTTGCTTTGCATACAACTTTGTTTACGTTTATGTTGTGTAGAAAATTTTGAAAAACTTGTGCTTTTCTGTATAAATTCTATTGATTTCTTATTCTATGAGCAGTTCCTTGTTTAATTCATTTACTTAATTTATATTTTCTTTGCATTTGCGCACATATGAATGTATGTACACAGGTACATAGGTACCAATTCTTCGTGGGAGGAGTTTGTATGCCAATAGATTTCCCTGGCTTTAACTTTAAGTTAAGTACTGCAAATTTGTTTGAATTTTTCAGCTTTATTCATCGCTGAACAGAGAGAGTCTTTCTTCAGTTTAGAATTCCAGAAACGGTAATTAGTGATAATGGTCCGGAGTTCAGATCACAACTGGCACCCAAATATTTTAATGATGAGAATGAGAGTGGAAATGATATTAGACGTTGGCACATAAAGGATCTTAAGAAATAAACAAGTACTTCGATTGCATATGCATGTAATTTATGTTTGTAGGAATCGGCAAGCCCGCAACTCCCGACTTCCTTTGGTTTTACAGAAAAATTGTACTTTCTCGAGAATAGGCACAATTTTTCTTATCCTGGTGAGAGGGTATTGTAGCGTTCCAAATTACTATATTCTATCAAATAGCCGAATCGTAACATCACCTCTAATCTCAAATCTAATCTGTAATCAATGCACATCAAAATTACGAATGTACATGATTGTACCCATAGAGGTCATACCGAAAATTCAGAGAATGGGTAACTTTGACCGAGAAAATTCTGGGTCTTTCTTCTTGCGAGGTGGTCCAAAAGTGAAAGATCAGAAAATTAATTGTCCAATGAATTTAATTGGTAATAAAGGAGTATATTTATATGAAAGAAAAATTAAAATAAAAAGTAAAGTGTGTAATAACCTAGTAATAGGAATAATAAAAAGAAATTGTGAAATTACAAACTAGTGCTTGTGCCGAGCCGTAAGTAGGTAATTCTGCAAAAATAAAAAACAACCCATTAGCATATGGAATAATAAATTAAATATTTACCCTAAAAGTCTGGGAGAAAAGAAAGGAATTACGGACTATATACGACAGCCGAGAAGTTAAGCTAACTAAAACTACGAGAAAAATAAACCACATGCGACCAATACTAACAGCGAGTAGGTACTCTAGAGACCTGCCCAGATGTAGAGATAAATGGAAAAATTAATTGTTCAATATTTGTTAATTACTGTCGTAGCTAGATATTTATTTAATTATTTATTTACTTATTTATTTATGCATGCTTTTCATTTATGCATGCTTTTTATATGCCCTTAGATGAGTAGACCTCAAAATTTGGTAAGTGATAGAATAGGGCGTTAGAATAGGTAAAATTAGCCTAGGTAGATATAAAGAACAAAAATTAAATAAAAATAATAAAGAATAAAAAAAATTAAAATTGCATGTAACAAAATCAAATAGTGTTTCGAACAAAAAGGAGGAAGAATTCATCCCAAAAAAAAAAAACAGAAAAAAAAGGCAAATAATTATATTAAAAGAAGTTAAAAGAGGACCCTCATTCAGGTTAACTCACACAAAGCAACAGAAAGGCTTTTAGTTAATAGCATCGCATTAAAAATTAGAACATAAAAACTACAAAACACAAGCATATTTGGTAAACTATAAATGAATTATTTAATTTTTCTTGGATACCATGTAAGACAAGGGCTTGACATAAATTGGTGGATGCATGGATGTATTTGCAAAAAAAAAAAACTCTATTTTGAATATTTTGATCTATTTTCTCATAAAAAGTGTGCAATTAACTTGCAAAAAAAGGCTTCCAATTTGAATGATAATACCGAAATATAGATAGCTTCACGTATTAAATTGCGGTTATTTTTCCTAACTACATATGTTCGAAGAAGGGTGTTTTTGTGGCAATATTTTTATGTGTTCTATTACATACAAAATTCAAGTCCGATTATCCAACCCATCTCTACAACAGGTTCTTTTCTTTTTCTCTTTTTTTTTTATAAATCAACGTCTCCTTTAATATCTAAAAAAACAGAAGCAATTTAAAATCTGAAAAGAAAACACATGCTTCATTTTGATTAAATGTTTTCCTTACAATTTTTCAAATCGAATTTCAGTTATGTAGCTACGTCCTTTTCATCTTAATAAACTCAAATTTCATATGTGTCCAGAAAATCTAATTGTAAGTACCTAGTTAGTTACGAGCAATAAGGATCGAACCGATAGCTTACATAGTTGAAAGCAGAGTTTGACTCATACGTCAAAAAGGAGGAAAGTCAATGACAAAGCATTACAAGCGATGTGTAAACGTTTTCCCGGAAATTTCACAACACAAACACGTTGTATGCCTGAATGAATTCAGTTTCCGGCTTCTAAATCAAAGTCACCAACTGAAACTGACGAAATATATATGAGAAGAGAAACAAACACTGGAAACGTGTCCCACATGTGCCATTTGAGGTCGCCTGGTGGTAGGAAACAACGATTCATATGAAATATAGTATGAGGCATCTACAACAGAAGCAGCAGCAGCAACAACAGCCACAACAACAGCAGCAACAACGTATAGTAGTATAAAAAGGATGCAAACGAACCAAAAAGTCTTTCCTTTGCCTGGAAATTTCATCAGGATAACGACTTGGTAACATCCAGTTTAGTTGTTTTGGGGCCCCGAAGGGATAAATTTGGCCCAAGGACTCTGCGTTAAATGGTAATTTAAAGCTCATAAGGTCTTCTTAACATTCATCCTTTGCATGGCTGTATGCCTTCCGTTAACTTCTAGTAGAAGAATTATTTCAGTTGGAAGGAGGTGGTGGAGTGGCGAGGTGGGTGTTAGGATGAAAAATACATGCATCTCGCGCAATACTCACAGGATTTTATGAGAAATTTGTTGTGTGGATTGATGTCACTATAATTACGCATTACACATGTCACCCTTCGCTAAAAACGGACTGACATTTTCTCGTGTAGCTGGATTTTCGCCGCCTTAGTTATAGATTTTAAGTACCTTGAGAAAATGATCAGATAAAAATATTTTTATTGATAAAAGGAGTGTTGGCGTTTCACGTCGATCGCGTTGATATACAGATCTTTGTGTATTTGCCTTAATTGCCTTTTGATATGATACAAAGGTGTTAGGATTAGGTGGCTAGCTATAGGCAATTAACTGAGTGCTGAAAATTTTAAGGATTATGTAAAACTAAGTTCCTTCCAGTTTTGAGAGCACCAATGTTACTGCAACGTTTCTGGGCAATCAGTCGAGTTTTATTTATTTTGATGACAGGAAACAGTTCAAGCAATTATGGCCAG
Source organism: Dioctria rufipes (assembly GCA_963924295.1). Taxonomy (NCBI): domain Eukaryota; kingdom Metazoa; phylum Arthropoda; class Insecta; order Diptera; family Asilidae; genus Dioctria; species Dioctria rufipes. The sequence continues at coordinate 49,286,502 of OZ002744.1, read as the reverse complement.
AGACAGAGCTTTCATAATGTTGAATGCTCAATTAGAATCTGTGTATGAAGTTGAATCGAAAAGTTTCTTCATTACCTAATCAAAACACACTTTATATTTTTTTAATCTCTATTTTTCTACGTAGATGCGATGTTTCCATCTCACCATATCTACTCTGTAAAAAGTAGGATCCTTTGTCTTTAATTATGTCATTTAAGAAAGTTTTCGTGAGTGAGTACCACTTAAGTGCTCCTTTAATTTATTAAATAAAAACACTCATACAAGAACATATAAGTGGACTATAGAGTGAGTGAATTAAGAATTTTTCCAGTAATATATCTTCGAATATTCCTAATACTTGTATCTCTAGAGTGTGCTGGATGCATTATCGTGGTAGAATGAAATTCGTTGGTGAAATTTTAACTGCTAAATTTTTTCACAAAGTTGTGTTCAAGAATAGAACACCATGATTGTTTCGCTTTGAACTTTGCTGCTGTCGACCTTTCAGTTGTTTTTTTTTTTTTTTTGTCTGGAAGATCTTCTTATTACCTACTGTTTAGTCTGAATTTCGCAAATACATGCTACAGGAAACTTACAGAATAAAACACATAATATTTTTAAACTCCAAACAGATGTTATAAGGATACTGTAATGCAAAATTACAAATAAAAAAAAACATGAATTTTTATTCTCCAAATGGAAATTTTAGCCAACATCTTTACGAGATTGAAGATTTTCATACAAATTTATAATAAAATAATCACTTTAACTCTTTTTGTTTTTACATTTATATACTTTATGAATGTGTTGAGAGTGCCGTTCGTGACGAAAGAAAGAGTTTTACGGTAGTAAACGTGGATGAATTTACATGCGGTTTTTTGATTTAGAATGCGTAAAATGCTTTCAGTAAGATACTCTTACGTGTTGGGGTTTTGAGGTGGTGGGTGGTAACTACCACTCCTTAAGAATGCCGTTCGTGACGGAAGAGTTTTAGGGTAGTAAACGTAGATGGATTTACATGGGGTTTTCTGATTTAGAAGGAGAGTATATGGAGCTTTACGATGGGGTAAAATTTTCCTACGTGTTGGCGGTTTTGGGGTGGGGATGGTAACTACCACTTTTGGGGCTGTCCAATTTGGACCGTGTGTGATATACGTCGAGTGTGTAGTTTCGAGAGACGAATTTCGAGAGTCGAGTTTCGAGAGTCGAGTTTCGAGAGTCGAGTTTCGAGAGTCGAGTTTCGAGAGTCGAATTTCGAGAGTCGAGTTTCCAGACTCGAATTTCTAAAGTCGAGTTTCCAGACTCGAATTTCGAAAGTCGATTTTCGATAGTTGATTTTCGAGAGTTGAGTTTCGAAAGTCGACTTTTGAGAATCGAGTTTCGAGAGTTTCGTGAATCGAGTTTCGAGTGTCGAGTTTCAGAATCAAGTTTCGACAGTATGACTAAAAAGTAGAAAATAAAATATATTAAAAACACTTTTAAAATAAATAACTTTTGTAAATAAAATGCATTAAAAGTAAAAAATTATTTTTTTCTTTCTCAGTGATATAAACAAGAAAAGTTTAATGCAAAATAAGACATGCTGCAACTCAGATTTAATCTTAAAAATTTGGTCATGATCTGCAGTTAGGCAATTGTGATTATAGTTATGGATGCCCAAACTTTTACGATTTAAGAGATTGCTATATTCAATTCAGATCTAAATGGTTTCAAGAGTGCTGCTAATTAATTAGTTATTTTCTTGCTTTATGGACTAATGTCTTTAACATAATATAATTATTTATCACTTTCTTGAGTGATTTGTGGTAGAAATATTTTCATAGTATAATACTACTTGAATTCAGTTTTTGCTATGTGATTTTATTTTAATTAATATTTGATATTAACGCTTAATATAAGTAATATAAGTAACTATTTGAACATTGTTTTCACTGTAATTATATTTTTGAGTACTGACAAAAGATTGTTAAATCTTGTGTACCAGCCCAGAAAAAATTGAAATTGAAATTTAAAATTAATCTGAGTTGTAGCATTTCTTATTTTGCATTAAACTTTTCTTGTTAATATCACTGAGAAAGAAAAAAAACAAATTTTTTCTTTTTAGTGCAGTTTTTACAAAAGTTATTTATTTTAAAAGTTTTTTTAATATATTTTATTATGCTTGATCTTATAGTCGAATTCTGATAATTTTATTCTCCACCTTACTAATTTAGCATTTGGTTCTTTTATTGAAAATAGCCAGATTAATGAGTTGTGGCTAGTTTCAATGATAAATCTTCGCGCGAAAAGGTATAGGCGGAAATATTTTGTTGCCTATATAATTGCCAATAATTCTTTCTCTATTGTATTGTAGTTAATTTTGTGATTGTTTTAAGTGCGGCTTGCGTAGCAGACAGGGTGATTGTCTTTGGAGACCACTGCTCCAATGGCATGCTGGCTAGCGTCCGTCGATAGGGTATGTTTTGCTATTTTCGAGTAGTCCCTAATTAACTTTCGAAATATCAAGTTAAGCTCAGGAATTGTTTACTTGTTTGCTTGATTTTGGAGTTGGGGCTTATGCCTTCCTGTTTAACAAGAACCTAAGCCTAAGAACTCGGTTTCTTTCTTAAGGAACTCGGATTTATCCAATTGGATATTAAAGTTTACTTCTGTCAATCTTCTGAATACTTTACTCAAGCAATCAATGTGTTCTTGCAATGAAGTTGAGAATATGATGATATCATCTAAATAAACCATGCAGATTTTGTTTATAAAATCGTATAGAACGATTTTTTTTTTTTTTTACAAGTCGAACTAAGTAAACTAGAACTTGTTGATTTGTAATTAACAAAAATTCTTAATTATTAGTATTTAAATGGAGCCAGGTAAAGCGTATTTTATTCTTTCTACACATTAAACTTAACCAGTTAAAGTCAGTCAATTAGTAACTCAATTAATATTTCGCCAGGAGAAAATTGGAAATATATTTTCAATTCTCAATCGGATATACAGAAGTACAATTTAAAGCTGTTCAAATTGTTGATTAATATATTTTAAAAGCATAAATATATCCTCCATCGTACATATACATATAAAAAATATTCATTCTTACTTATGCAGTTTTATCTAAATGTCCGTTGTACGCCAATTTTAAGCAGAATTTGTTTTAAAGTAGCACGACTGTCATTTATATGTGTATGTTTGTGCATATTATGTACATTATCACGTAGAGTACACCCAATCGAATACAAACATGCATACATATCTCCCTATTCCAAAAACGTCCAAAATTGCTTACTTATGACATTGAAAGAACGCGGACAGTTCAAATAGAAAAGAGAATTTTGGCATGAAAATCTTGTGTGCTTGCACACATAATGCTGCCAAAGAAGCATAATTTTTTGCCAGGATGGAAAGTTTTTATCTCCAGCATATACATATGTGAAAAAGGAAAACAAACAAGACAACAGAGGAATCTTATCCTTTGAAACCCATGACCCATGAGGTGTTTAAGTTTGTTAAAAAATATCCTGCTGAAAATTGCTTGTTAAAAAATAACAATTCGCAAAAAAATTCTCATACATTTTTTTTTACTTTTTTCAATTTTTGCTTTTATTTTATTTTTAAGATCTAAATTTTATGAGTGTGCTAAAATATGTTATTTTACTGCGTTAGAAGTACATAAATTCAAAGTTCATATTAAGTGAGAGTGAGTTCTGAACATCGCCTGTCCGCAAAATGTTTATTTTAGACAAAAAAAAAATCGATTTAATTTATGAATCCCTTCCCGATTAGAATCCATGAAAAGATGCCAAAAAAAAAAAGATAAAATCCTGAACAAAAAAAGAGGATTCTATTCAAAAGAAGCCAAAGCGTTAAAATTGAATGATTTCGGAAGCCAGAGAATAGGGATTCCGCATTTCTGGGTGGGTGGGTGGTTGACTTAATAAATTCGAACATAAGTATAGATGACAATTTCCATTAAAGATAGACAAATTTCAAGTGCTTACAATGAGGATTGTTCCTTTTAATGATATCAGTAAAAATTCTGGATATCGATAAGCTACTCAGCAAGAGCTTTGAAATCTTTCTGATATAATTAAGACGAATTGAGTTTGGAAAGAAAAATACAGACATTACTAAAATTTTACTTATTATAAAAAAAGGTAGTATCCGTCATTATGTTTAAATATCTAAATATGTCTAAATATCTAAATGAATTATATTTCTTCAGGTCTAGTATAAGTTGAAAAATATTTTTACTAATCCGAAATATGTAGGCGGTGTCCCGTACGTAGATACAAATCTTACTGAAGTGTGACATATATCTAGTCAAGACAAGATGAAGTTCGATGCATCCAAAATTTTTAAATTAATTTTACCACTCCCCCCCCCCCCCCCCCCATAAATAAAAATCTAATCTTTTCTTTATGAGATCTATCACCCTGAGAGAAATTTGTACACAATTGTGGGACATACTGTATAGTTGGAATTAAATCTCCAATAAAAATTCAGTTATGTATGGTCGTTATTGATATAGTCATGATAGAGATGCTTCTTTAATTCATTGGTCGAAGGACGGATTTTCACCCGATTTCACATTCAATAGAGCCTTACACGAGAAGTTTTTAGAAAAGAAGGAATTTTCTTCCCTTTTGCTAAGACGTATGCCAGCACTATAATGTTGCTCCGCGTAGTTCCTTTTATGATTACGGAAATTAATTGTGTGTGTGTTCAATTAAGTCAGAGTTTTTGATATAAACAATAACTGTATCACAAATTCATACATAAAAAGTAATTATTATTAAATTATTATATTATTACCGCAAATCGTGGGTAAACATCTATACAGCCGTCCGATCAGAAATTTCTAAATGGCCGGAGCTAATTTGCTTGCAGTAATATGTTGCCCGTACTCCCGATTGAAACTTGGTAGCACGGAATTTTTCCTACCTTCGAATACTGCGAATATCATTTAGATCATTTTTCTTCGGAGGCACAAACCACTCAATTGAAGCCTCTCATTGGATGAAATTAAATGTTCGACATGTTAATTACTTACGAAATTTTATATTTTAATTAGCGCCTGTGACTTCGACAGGAAACTAATGGAGTAGGCATTGTATATAAAACATGCGTACATGAGTGTAACCGAAATTGCGCTTTATGTGTGAATTAAGTTCGGCCATATTGGAAGATTTCAAAACTGGAACGTGTACTTTTGATATTTTTTTTTTTTTTTCAACCTGACGCATAGACATAGTAAGATACAGGAAAAATGAAAATTGTCCAATTAACTTGGATTTTTATATTTTCTAGATTACCTGATATAAATAATAATTTTTTCGTTCAGTTTCCGCCCACACAAAATAAGCAACGAATTTGTTCAATTGTTTGTTTATTTTTAACTACGCGAATATCTAATAGATTTCGACTTGTATTGTATCATACTTCCACTTAAATAATATTTTAAATTTCCCGCCATTAATTGTCATAGCGACTCTATATTCCGAGAAATGTTCTCCACTTCACTGGTGTCCCCACACAACTTAAAAGTGGTTACACTCTAGGTCTGGTCGATGAAAACCCCGGGTAAACTTAGGGCTACACCGGGCTACACTATTTTCTTTTTTGTAAAACCTGGGCTTACACGGGGTTACACCAATCGTTCATTGAAAAACCGGTGTTTCTGATTTCATACTCCGAACTTACACTTAAAATTTCTTGGGGTAAATACTTGACATTTGTCATTTGTGAACTGTCACTTAGAATTTGTTCGGTAATTGCGGTGTATAAAAAAAAAATCGTGGAACTCATACCAAATTCAGATTATACAAAGGATTTAGATAAGAAATTGGGTGATAAAATACCCGTCGATAATATGACATAGAAAATTCGAATGAAAATAATGAAGAAATATTTGAGGAGGTGATTAAGGTCGAAGGACATAGATACATTTTTAAAATCTCCCTTTCTAGTAACATCAAACATTCCTCACATATTCTTTAAATTTTCCTTTTAACGATATAAAACTAATTATTTTTCCCAGCCCTTTTCGCAGTTTTGCTTATGATCCGATAAATAACAAGAATTTGGGAATTCTAGGATCCACATATTTAGATTCTTCCAGTATATGAAAATGAGTAACGAACTAGCATTTAAAACACAGCAAACGCGACGCTACAAATGTATTTGACAGCGGTCACTGTTTTTGAGGCCAGCCCGTCCCTTTAACTCATACACGAATTTGTCTGTCTGTATATTTCTTTTTTACTATTTTCGACACTCTCGTAAACCCACTTTTCGTCATCAGCTGAAATTTGACACACAGGTTCATGTCGCGTGACAATTGAATCTGTCAAAATTTGAACCGGAAATTTCCATGGAAAGCCCGGACAATCGGGAAAAATCATCAAATGCGTTTCAGAAAAAATGCAGAGTTTTCCAATTTTTCCGAAAAAAATTTCAGGAATTTTCCGACTTTTCCGGAAAATTCCCGGTAAAAAATTTTCCGAAATTTTGCAGGATCAAGTTCCCTATCAACTGGCATCATTACTTTTTCTCCGACAATGGTGAAAACTTGCTGAAAAAATCGAGGAAAATTCAAGTAAAACGCTTTTCCGGAATTTTTCCGACCAAGGAAGCGTTTGAGCGTTTTGCAACCTAACACAAAGTTGTAGAGCGAAATGAGTTGCATAAAGTTGCTGTTGTGGAAAACTCCATGGAAAACCCGGAAAAGCGGAAAATCATCGGAAAAATTTTCATCGATATGATAAGTGATAAATCTGTTTCAGGAAAAATGCAGGATTTTCCAATTTTTCTGGAAAATTTTCAGAAAATTTCCGGAATTTCCGACTTTTCCGGGAAATTTTCCGACAAAAAAGTTTTATAAGCTATGCGGAATCATTTTTTTCCGTCCTACTGGCATCAATACTTTCTCTTCAACAATCATGAAAACTTGCATGAAAAATCGAGGAAAATTCTTGTAAATTTTTAAAAAAAATTCATAGTAATAGGAAAAGTCTGTGGAAAACATGGAAAATCGGGAAAATTCATATTATATGGGATCAAGTTGGCATACAGCTAAAAAGCGCTGCTTAAAACATAATTTGAATTTCAGAAAACCGTTGCAGTACTTCAACGATTTGATACTCGAATAAATTTTTTGAAAAACTGGTAAATCAGTGTCTTTTTAGCCGTCATAAAATTGTTTTAAAATATCTCCATGCAGCACGTAATAACAATTTAGTTAACGTGAAAAAGGCAGAAAATAAAATAAGTAACAAAGGAGTTTTCAAACAAAACTGAGGCCAAGCCACATGAAAAAGTAGAAAATAAATTTTTCTTCACAGGTGGACTTCACAGAGGTGGACTCAGATTTTATTCGCTGACAATCACCGATATATTTCAGTATGATCAATTATAGGTAATAAGTGATTTGATTCATGACGAGAAAGAATATTCAAGAGAAATGTCTCAATCAAAAAATCGGAGTCCACCTCCGTGTGTGAAGAAAAGTTTATTTTCTACTTTTTCATGCAGCTTGGCCTCAGTTTTGTTTGAAAACTCGTTTTTTACTTATTTTATATTTATTGTTATACAAATGGCAACAACGGAAAAATTAAGGAATATCTTTAGTAATGCTTATGTGGCTTACTTAAAATTGCAAAGCATAAAGAAAAAACTAAAATGAAAAAGACGATGAAGAAGAGATTGCAATACATGGGATGACGCTTATTGCACACCATAACTTTTTCCCTCATTTTCTCTATGAATTCCTCCTCAAAGCTCATAATTTCTCAAACTAATTAATGAAATTAATTTTGTACAACTTTTTAATTAGTTTATTTATACTTTATAAAAATAACCAAATCCACATAACATGAATGTTAATTATTCACTGTCCACACAGAAATGACAATTATACTGACAACCAACTTAGAGATTTTCCCAAACTTTTTGTTGGCAACTTGTTGGGTCGTCCTCATTCTGTTAAGTATATGGGACTACCATATATTCGAATCTTTGAGAGCAAACAATTTACGGGTATTTTGTTGTATTCTCACTGTTTTCTTTGCCTTTTCTTTGCATGTTGTTCGATTGTCTTGTTTTTGATTATTTTGTTCAGAGGGAGGTGATCTTATAATTGCTTCTCTTTGATATTTTATAGCGAGGGACAAATAAAAGGGCTTTAATAAAAATATTTTTTAATGAAAATATTGTGAAGAAATTTTTTGTCGTAATTTTTTATTTCCTTTAATTTTTATTTGTTTTAAGTAAATTAATTCGGAAAACCTAAGAAAAGTTTCCCTGCTTCCAAAGATGCCACTCCACTGCTTATGAGCATAGAAATTCCACAGAGGCTCTCCACTAAACTCTGTTATCCGAGGTTCTCCTTCAGTTCCAGTTTTTGCTCAAATATTCTAGGTAATTAGGTTGCCATCTATCGTGTATTACGAACAGCTCACTGTATTCGGGGCTGGATTTAATTGTTTTTATAGACATTCTACTGGGTTGACCACCATATTTATGATAATACCCCTCCAAATATTTAGAGCTCCGCGAATTTTTATGCGCTTTCCCCGCAGTAGTAATGGATATTGCGAGGGTTGCTGATAGAAATGATTAAGGAACTTTTTTACAGGTATACAAGTCGAAAGGAAATTATGTAAGATCACCGAAAAAAAAACGCCATATCAATATTTTTTCCGTATTAATAACATATTTCAATAAATTTCTTTTCATTGAATAAGAAAAATATCAATTTGTTATGAATATCAATCAAAATAATGATTTTCTTATAAGATCTAGGTATATGAAAAATTCAAATTTAATAATAAAAATTTCAATTTAATAATTAAAAGAAATTAATTTCCTATTATTCCTTTCTAGTATAAAATATATAAACTAAGCGAAGTAATTTAAAAAAGGAATATGTGAAATATAATTTTTATAAAAAAAAAAGTATGAATATCAAAAGTAAAATATCAACATATTGTGAATATTATTAATTTGATACGAAAAAAATATCAATTTCATATAATTACGCGTAAATGCGATAATTTTCGTATCATACGGTTGCAAAACGTTATTAGCACTGATATGTGCATGTCATGAGCGTGATTAGACATCTTCAGTTCAGTTGTATGCCCAAACACGATATGACTAAAAATTTTTAAATATTGAAGTAGAACATAAAAAAAGCGTATAAGTTCTGTTTAGTGTATATGTTACAGTCAAAACACGAAATCCGTCAAAACCCGATTTTTCTAGGAAATTCTAGTTCTAACAAAGCGCTCTCGGTAATTATAGTTTTAACTAATATAACACAGTTAAAACTAGAATTAACGAGAGCGCTTTGTTAGAACTAGTATTAACTAAAGAATATTTAGTTAATTCTGGAGGTGATTCTGATCTTTTGTCGTACTTTAATGTCAAAATATACGCCTAAATGAAATGAACTTTTCTACTGATTTTTACGTGCTTTTATTCAGTTCAGCAAGCCTTGTATTACGAAGAATGAACTGAAAATGACACTTCACAATACAAATTCAAAATATTATTTCCAATTTAAGTACTTGTATTCCTCTAATTAGGCGAATAATATCAATTTACCACAGTTTAAAGTTTGTGTTACAACCTCGGAAGCAGCTGACTAATTTGTTATACTTTTAGGCGTGTATTCTGACATCAAATCTTTTCAAATTCATTTTAGTTTATTTTGTGGTTGATGAAAATGAATATGGTGAATACAAAAATAAGAAAAATTTTAGGTGAAATGTGAAAATATGTGACAAAAAATATACAAGCTACGACAAAAAGATCAGAATCACCCCCTGGTTGTGGCTGAATTCTCGCGTAGCTCTTAGTTAAATCTAGAACTGACTGGTTGCGCGCGTGGATGTGTGTGTGTGTGTCTAAGCGCGATCGGATGTGTGCGCGGATGTGTGTGTGGGTGGCTAAGTGTGCGGGGGGTCACTGATCTGTGACCCCCCCCCACCGACCACACCCCCTTCACCTATTGCGTATTCATACTGTATGTATAAATACCACATCCTTAATAAACATCAAGGTTTAATGGGGAGAGAATTCAATTGTAACGCAAATTTACTAATAGCAACCAGTCAGTTCAAGATTTAACTAAGAGCTACGCGTGAATTCAGCCACAACCAGAATTAACTAAATATTCTTTAGTTAATACTAGTTCTCATAAAGCGCTCTCGTTAATTCTAGTTTTAACTGTGTTATATTAGTTAAAACTAGAATTACCGAGAGCGCTTTGTTAAAACTATAATTTCTTAGTAAAATCGGGTTTTGACGGATTTCGTGTTTTGACTGTAACATATACAATTTTTAAAATGAGTGGAAGTGAAAATCAAAACAGTTTTGAAATATATAAATATAAAAACTTGAAAGAGTTAAATTTTAGACAACTGGAACTATTTTCAATGACTGGCCCACCAAGTCGACAGGCAACAATTTGAAAATATTTATTTTGGATTTTAATTGCGCTGTTTTTTCAGATTGATATTGATTTTAAGATGAAGTATCCAAATAGTATGTACAATCCCTTAAATATGTGACCAGAATTATCGGAAAAAAGTACTACGGGAACTATATTAAAGTTAACAGATATAAACATGGCCGTATATTGGGTGGGTTTGAGAGGTTCCGCCCCTCCCCCCTACCGCCATCTTTGTAGCCTATACATTTGTTAATGTGATAAGTACCCAGAATTCTTTATATCTATGTAGCGGCTCAAGCAACTTTAGGATAAACGTATGCAAAATAGAGAAAAAAATAAGAAGCTCAGTATGTATATATATATATATTTTAAACTTTGATTACATTTTAAACGAAATATTAAATCTAAAGGAGGATTTACATTATGATGGCATGCAATTTTTTCCAGAAATTAAGAGGGAGATAATACATTGTATACGGAAATTTATTTATGAGAGATGTAAAAAACAAACGCTTTCTGCATTTTTCCAGACCTCGTTTGTTTAATGTATACGTTTTACTATAAATTTATATTAAATATTTTTTAAATCATCTTTCAAAATCAAAAAGGTAAAAATAAGTTTTTAATTTGCTTTTCATCGTTAAAACAAAAACTTTTGTCGAAACTAATTATAACACGGTACCTAATATTTTCCATGAGCTCCCCATGGTTTTATTTAAATAGCTATACTTTTTACTTTTTAGGGCATTTTAGATAATTGCATAGTTATATATAAAATGCCCCAAAAAATTAAATATTTTTATACCCTAGATGAAATCATCATCCGTCATTCCGTTTGTAATGCACAGAAATAATGATGGTAGAACTAAATGGTTGGGTGTCCACCCACGAATAATATTAAAAGTTACGTCCGTCCATATGTGCGTACGATAACTCGAGAAATTAGTAATTTTACATACGGGATTCAAAAACAAATAGTAAAATTAAGTTCGAGACATGTGGGAAGTGCCCGATTTGTCTCCAACTTAATTTTACTTTTTGTTTTTGAAGATCGTGTGTAAAATTTCTAATTTTTAATCTTTGTGGGGTTGACATATAAAAATTTCGTTTTTCACTATATATTTGCACACAGCCTAGGGAATGCGTTAACGGAAATAGCTGAAATTTTGTACATGGCGTTTTTATAAAAATAGTAAACATAATTTCAAAATGGGCTAAATCGGTTAATCCCTTCTTGGTATTGCCATATAAAAATTTAAAACTTTTACGTATGCTATAAAAATGATCAGTCCTAGACTTTTTATTGTACTGAAAAGTTCTTCATAATATGAAATTCTATAAAATTGGTTATAATAATTTTTACTGTCCGATGAACCGTTCTAAAAGTAAATGCGAAAAATCTCTTCAACAATCAAACTTGCACAGAGAGATTACCATATACGAAATTACCTACGAGCATTCATCTAGGGCAGAGGTCGGCAACCTGTGGCTCGCGAGCTGCAAGCAACTCAGTAGACTCATACTTGTGGCTTTTCAGTATTTTAATAGTTAATATTGAAAAATAAACTGTAATATTGCAATTGCCAAATAAATATAATAATCCTGCTCACACATCAAAATGTGCGGCAGATCGCATGCTTATAAACCCAGTTTAGCTAACCTTACTCTCCGCACTCAAACCCAAAGTGAATAGAAACAGAAGCGTTACCAGGACAGTGGAAAATATTCGTGAGCTTTGGAAATCAGCTCCTTTTTGTAGTGAGCCTTACAAATTTTCTGAAAAAAACCTATCATGCAATGCGGGGAATTTCAGCAAAATATTTGTTTACTGCTACTTCCAATTTGTTCGAATCGAAAAGACCTTAAAAAAGCGCCCCTTTAAGTTGAAATTTCTTAATAAAATTCCTTCATTTGAAACAAAATTAATTTCAGTTACCTTTAACTTCTATTAATTTTCTAGTTCAAACTAATTCAAATGATCCGATAAAAGAATCCAATCGAATTATTTTAACATTTTGTGCGAAACATTTAACTGAAATCAAAGGAGATTTAAACGAATTCGCGGGAATCTTAGGTAACTTCTAAAAAAAAATTGTATTCAAGTGAGATTTTTTAAGCTCTTTTTGCTTCGAATCGAACGGATTCAATAATAGAGCCCAGTTTCATCTTCTAAATCGTATCGTCGTATTCAGGTTGTAATATTAACAGTAAATTTTTTGTCACCGCCATTGTAAAAATGCAAGAAACCCTACTCTAAGCCACTAGTGGCGAAGGTGTGAGAGTTGAATTTTACACCATTCCCATCTATTGATAGAGCTCAATTTGAGTTATAGTTGTTAGATTTGAAAAACAAAGATAAATGGACAGAAAAGTTCACAAATTTGCAGCCCGAACTAGAAAATTTAACTAGAGACAAATGAAAATTGGCTGTCAGACGCCAGTGGACGAATTTTTCAAAATGTAGGAAGGAGGAAGACGTTATAATTTAAACATGGAACTCTCTTTCCTCATATTAATGATCAAGTGAAAACATACATTTGGCACTTGACAATTTTCGGATATAAATACTACTAGGAACAATTATTTTCAAATATGACGATTATTAAATATAAATTAAGAACTTCGGTTAATGACGAAAGTTGCATGAAATTAAAAACTTCTGAATATTCATAAAATTTGGAAAAACTTTGTGTCTGTACACAATTCCAAAATCTCATTAATATTAAATATTTGCGTTTATATTATTTTTCACATTTGATTTGTATTTTAAGCAAAGCTATATGTATAACCTGCTGAAATTAAGTTATAAAAAAAAGTTTTTCAATTTTCTTTAATACGTTGACTTATATGTTCTGTTAGTATGCAAAATAGAATGTTTTGATTTCACAATAAATACATGTTTCACAGCAGATAACGTTTATATTAATTTTTGTAATACATATTACTGATGTATATACTTATATTTGGCTCTTTAAAAAAATTATTTATCACATCGGGAAAAAAATGGCTCATAACTCCACAAAGGTTGCCGACCCCTGATCTAGGGTATCGTAAGAATTGGTCTTAGACTTATTCTAGCTTTTTTTACTTGTTTTTTTTTTATTAATTTTTTTAAATTGCTATCTTGACCCCGTCAATAAAATCGTTCATTGAAATGTTAAAATTCGAGTGAATGAAGTACTTTCCCACTTCAAAAGAGGAAGGAAAAAAATAATTTAATTCTGCATTTTTTCTTTTTTATAAAAAATGGAACTTAAATTTTTTTCTTGGAATAAATACTGCAGACCCACAGAACATTAATTAAGAATTACCGTGAACTCAATTATCTAAATATAGCACTTATAGATTAGTAGAATTTTTCCATTCAATTGGGATGTCAGCACATTTTATATACTTAATAAATTAATTATATTAAATTTAGTTAAAATTCCGATTATTGAGTTCAAATTAATTCTAGGGCATACTAGTACTAGGTTAAACCCCTCCTATTCGTGATCTATATACCTATAGGGCCCTGGTTATAAGAATCTCTATCCTTCAATGAAAAAAGCAAATGTTGGAAAAGGTAAATTCTTTAATTACTTTAGAAATACAACGAAAATTTCTAATGTACTTATATATTTTTTTTTTAACATTCTAAAGATTGTGCCATGATAATGCTGCTCTACTCCATGGTTAAACCTATCGCAAGAACTTGCTTATAGAAGTCATGTGATGTATCTTCCTCATCTTTTAATAATTAATATTAAAATTAATAATAATTATTATTAATATATCCAGTAGAATCAGTATTTTTTCCAAAAGTATGTGTATAAAATTTACAATTCTGAAGATCCAAAAGCCTCAATTGTATCAAAATTTAATTGTGTAATAGAAGATTTATTCATTTCAATAGTTTCAAATATTAATTTTAATAATTGCAAGTCTTTAAAACGGATTGAATTTAAAGGTAGCCAGTATAAAATAGGATTTGTAGTAAAAAAAAAAAACTGAAGCAGATATTAAAATTTTTGAAATAAAGAATATGCTCCTAAATGATTTTGAAAGTCCAGTTTTAGTTATGGAAAAAAATTAAATAGTCCAGTCATTTTCTGCCATTTTCAATCAATCAATAGGAAGGAATCTAATTTATTTAGGGGACCTTCAATTCACATTTATTATATGAGCAGCGGTAAAAACTTATTAGAAATAAAGTTTTTAATAATTAAAAACTTCAAGTTTAGGTTTAAGATCTGTATTATTTATGTATTAAAAGTATATACAAAATTCAATGGATTTTAAAGGAAATTGCTGAAAAAAGAACCATACTTGAAACATATAAATTTAATTATTTAATTTATAAGAGTCGTAAATTATCAATAAGTTTCCTTATAAAAGCAATACACTGTCGTATATTATCAATACGCTTCTTTATAAAACTAATATGCTGTCAAAAATTAATACTTTTGCATATCATAATAATACTTCATTCGTATTGGAGAGATTTTGTATAGGAATCTTATCAATTTTATAGCGAAAATTTCAGATTTTTTATTTCAGTGGAGAAAAAGCATAGGACCGTTTCGAGATGGAATTCAAGACAACATCCACATGGATGGTAATGAGTACAGATACTAACTAAGTATCGAGACCGCAAATCATTGCATTGCGGTATTAGTTGCACCGACTATAAGAAAACAAGGACATTAGCCGGTACTTCATATGTTGTTCACCTCGAGAGAAAGTAAGGTTCCCTAGTGGCATTAGCGGGTACTACCACCATCCCTTGGTTTTGCTGTTTTCTTGCTTGACGATTTATTAGTGGGGAAGTTGTAGATATCAGAATGACGTCATCTTGGTTTTGCTGTTTCAAAGTGCTGCACCTAAATAAGTTTGCTCTTTCGATTGCAAACACCATTTCTTGAGTAAGGTTTCCTAGCGGCATTAGCCTGTACTTCATATGTTTTTCACCTCGAGGGAAAGTAAGCTTCCCTAGCGGCATTAGCAGGTACTACCACCCTGTTTTCTTGCTTGACGATTTATTAGTGGGGAAGTTGTAGATATCAGAATGACGTCATCCTGGTTTTTCTGTATTCAAGTACTGCGCCTAAATAAGTTTTCTTAGCGGGGAAGTTGTAGATATCATTCGAATTTCACAACATGATATCACCTTGGCTTAATGTTTTCTTAGCAAATTATTATTATTATTGGGTCTTTGGGGGAATGCGTACATTGAAAAGTCACAGTTGCGGTATTAGTTACACCGACTATAAGAAAACAAGGACTGATGTATTAATGAAAGAAATTTTGAGATACCTACCCAAAGCGCATCTTTTACAATACAATACAAAAATATTTTACTGAAAGACCCTGTCCAAGGCCACGTCCTTAAACGGTGGGTACATAGATCTACAGTAGTTATTTAATTATAAGCATAAACTCTAGCAAACGGACTACATATATTCATAAATGAAAACCTGCATTTATTTCTTACCATAAATTTGCATAGAAAACTACTTTTAATTATGAATCGGAATAAAAAGAAACATCGTAAAAACTGAACTCCTAAAGTGTGCACTGCATCCTAACTCCTTATCATGGATACTCAATTACTGCGTAGGATAGGATTTACACGGAGTAGCAAAAATGATCTTTGGATCGTTCAGGTGCACAGACTAATTCGAAATTGTGCTGACATTATTCATTGCTTTGAGATAAATCTTCGAGAATTACATACATAAATCATAACCTAAAATCGCCCGTGAGGAAAACCGATACATATAAATAAGTGCATAAACTTGTGTATAAAATTTGACTAATATCCGAAATGCGATGAAAGAGTTTATCAAAATAATTGCCATACATACACTATACACAGCCACACGCTGTGCATGAATTAGATAGGTTAAATAAACAATCTCTAGAGGGGATACATTTAATAATGTTTACTCATTTAAAATACACACAAACACCGATAAACACAATGTTATACAATTATACACAAGGAAGATATGTTCAACTATAAACTGACTGTATTCACCAAAATTTGGAAACATAAACTACGACAAATTTAACAAGAGGCAACAGTTTATCTCAATCAGAATATTCTTAACTTGAATATGTATTTCACCTCCACTTAACCCGAATTTATCAGTTTCCTTGAAGCACATAAGTTCATGATTAATTCATTAAGACTACATTTATATGATTATATAGCTAGATAGATATATGTAAGTAGATAAATACATAAATAGATAGATGATAGATAGATACACTTTAATCTACAGATTGGATTTAGTAAACACACGACTTAACACCTAAAGGGCTGGGGCAAAACCCTCGAGAATTCTTCACAAGCCATAAAACAGACTCCCTCCCTACTACATGCGAGGTCCAACGGAGTCCTTACATTCTAATATATTCGCAGTGTTCTTATGTATAACTGACAAAAATTTGATTTGAACAGCTCCTGCGCCCTAAACTACTATTCATACCGGAAAATGGTGTTCTGATAATCTTAAGCTTGCTTTCTTATCTTCCGAACCGTAATAATATTTTCATAATTTTCCTAACAAAATTATTTAAAAATAAATATCTTAACCAAATGACTACGATTCTTCAAACAAAAACTCTCAGCTGAGGTCGCTGATGATATCGAATGTAGCTGCCTACACATTCGGACTCCGGCTGCACATACACACATGCAATTATCACTCAGCTGAAAGATATTGAGGGTAAAATGTAATCAAAATTATTTTATTGTTTTGTTAAGTAAGGTATATAGGAATTGTAGCCTTTGGGAAGGTAAGGAACCAAACTTTAAATCACTAGAAGACTATTTTCCTGTGCGGATAGTAGTTTAGGCTCTATAGCATATATAAGGTCAATGTTTGGCACTTTTCCATGAGTATCAAGATAGAACATTTTAGAAAACGGACTCACAACGCATACATATAGATTTCTGTTTCATAGCTTTGGAAGTATTCTCGAGGGTTTTGGCTGGAGTGTCTTACACTCCCAAAACTCCCAACGCACCAAATAATATGGCATCATTATAGTGCTCTTAAGATATTTTGAGCACTTTCGCAATTATTCATGAAAAAGAAATAGCCGCGAGCATATTTTAAGTCCAGAACAGCAGTTGTGTAAATGATACAAGGACGGACAGGATTTGTCTCAAAAATAAAACGCTTCCAGTTATGTACACAGATTCTTCAAAGAAATTTGTACTTACAAATGTATATGCCTGGTCCCTTGGAAGCTTAGGTCTTAGGAGGTTCATGCGCTTATCAGTTTAATTTTTTTATAGTATATATATATATATATATGTGTGTGTATAATTGTCACATTTTTTTAATGAATTCCTTCACGACATAAATTGCTTACATTTCTATTTTAACATCAATAGCATCACAAGGCGTACGTTTTTGTAACTACACATACATAGTCGACATAAAAATTATGCATTGTTCTTGAAGTAATTAATCCGTTGAAGTTTGTTACTTTTAAGGTCGTTCATAAAATAGCTCTGTAGGCAGTAATTAATTACTAAACGAATTAGATTTAGTTGGCGTTGATCCTTGGTAGCACATTCTGTCTTCGGAGCTCGTTCTCTATCTATCGTTGTTATAAGAATAAATGTACCACTGCCACACTAACTAAAAAATCATACGTTCACGGTTATTAAATTTTGAGAGAGAGAGAAAGAACCCTTTGCAAATAAGTGCACTCAAATGAAAAATTAATGGCGGGCCTTTAGCACAACTTTTAGTGATATGCTGTGAAAATAAAATGCGAGACTTAAGGAACAAAATAATTTCATAAATTTTTAAGGTGAATATAAAAAAAAGGATTGTTGTAGAGGCGAATTTAAGCATAGACTGACTAGGCTGAAGCCTAGGGCGGCAAATTTTGGTGGGCGGCAAACCTGTGATGAAAAAAAAGATAGTACCATAAATATTACACAATTAAAAAAAATTATTTGAAATAAAATAACACAACATTACGGAAGAAAAATTTGTATAACTGTTGCCATAATAATGATTATGTTAATGTTAAGAGTAGGGGCGAGTACTCCTCCAGGACCTCGCAGACACCGCGACCATAGTTGGTCTGCTGTGCCTTCCCATAAAGTGGTTAGGCAAAATCGAATCTTTTAACGAGCTCGATTATTGCTTTTGGAGTTAGATTGGAGACATTATCTGAAGATATTATTGTTCTTCCGGTGATTTGCAGCCTTAAACCTGCACTCACTATGACGTGCATCGAGGTTTCGTCTTCCTCTTCTCACAGACGGCACAGTTCACTATCGGATTTGCCCTCAGGAAGTGACGGAAGGGACCATGACCAGTGACTGCGTTATCAAATAGTCTGCGTGACTGTCTGCTAAGTCCAATTAGTTGCGCGTCTGGAAATGAGAGGGGTTGAAGAATTTCTTCGCCTGCCTCATACCGGGCGCGCTACGTTAAAGGAGATCCAGTTGCCTGTTTTACCACCTAAGTATTTCCTCCCTAAAGTGGCTTTTTGGTAGGCCAAATGTAGGGTAGTGACCATTATATATCTGTTATATTAGTTATGTAGTACAGATCCACTGGGATCTAAGTATAAATCTCAATTGAAAATTAAATAAAAGGTTCTCCCTATCTAAAAATTTTTTCTGAATAGGAAACCATCCAGACTATAAATCCATGATTTTATAACCCTTCTTTTGCTCTAACGAATTATCGTTTTGAGGCCAGCCCGTCCCTTTAACTCGTACACGAATTTGTCTGTCTGTATATTTCTTTTTTACTATTTTCGACACTCTCGTATACCCACTTTTCGTCACAGCGAGCTGACATTTGGCACACAGGTTCATGTCGCGTGACAATTGAATCTATCAAAATTTGAACCGGAAATTTCCATGA
This sequence comes from Dioctria rufipes, assembly GCA_963924295.1. NCBI lineage: Eukaryota > Metazoa > Arthropoda > Insecta > Diptera > Asilidae > Dioctria > Dioctria rufipes. The sequence continues at coordinate 49,267,194 of OZ002744.1, read as the reverse complement.
AAAACCCGGAAAATCGGGAAAAATCATTTGAAAATTTGGTACCAATTTGCTTAGTGATAAATCCGTTTCAGGAAAAATGCAGACTTTTCCGATTTTTCCTAAAAAATTTTCCGGTAAAAAAGTTTCTAAATTATGCAGGATCAAGTTCCCTATCAACTGGCATCACTACTTTCTCTCCGACAATGGTGAAAATTTGCTGAAAAAATCGAGAAAAATTCATGTAACACGCTTTTCCGGAGTATTTCCGACCAAGGAAGCGTTTGAGCGTTTTGTAACCTAAGACAAAGTTGTAGAGCGAAATGAGTTGCAAAAAGTCGCTTTTGTGGAAAACTCCATGGAAAACCAGGAAAGGCGTGAAAATCATCGGAAGAATTTTCATCGATATGATTAGTGATAAATCTGTTTCAGGAAAAATGCAGAATTTTTCAATTTTTCGGGAAAATTTTCCAAAAATTTCCGGAATTTTCCGACTTTTGCAGAAAATTTTGCGACAAAAAAGTTTTGTAAGCTATGCGGAATCATTTTTTTTCCGTCCTACTGGCATCAATACTGTCTCATCAACAATCATGAAAATGAAAATTTTCCGAAATCCGGAATTTTCCGACTTTTCCAGAAAATTTTTCAACAAAAAAGTTTTATAAACTATGCGGTATCATTTTTTTTCCGTCCGACTGGCATCAATACTTTCTCTTCAACAATCATGAAAACTTGCATGAAAATTCGAGGAAAATTCATGCAAATTTTTAAAAAAAAATCATAGTAATAGGAAAAGTCTGTGGAAAATATGGAAAATCGGGAAAATTCATGTTATATGTGATCAAGTTGGAATACAGCTTAAAAGCGCTGTTTAAAACATAATTGGAATTTCAGAAAACCGTTGCACTACTTCAACGATTTGATACTCGAATAAATTTTTTGAAAAACTGGTAAATCAGTGTCTTTTTAGCCGTCATAAAATTATTTTAAAATATCTCCATGCAGCACGTAATAGCAATTTAGTTAACGTGAAAAAGGCAGAAAATATAATAAGTAAAAAACGAGTTTTCAAACAAAACTGAGGCCAAGCCGCATGAAAAATTAGAAAATAAACTTTTCTTCACACACAGAGGTGGACTCAGATTTTATTCGCTGACAATCACCGATATATTTCAGTATGATCAATTAGAGGTAATAAGTGATTTGGTTCATGAAGAAAAAGAATATTCAAGAGAAATGTACCAATCGAAAAATCTGAGTCCACCTCTGTGCATGAAGAAAAGTTTATTTTCTACTTTTTCATGCGGCTTGGCCTCAGTGTTGTTTGAAAACTCTTTTTTTACTTATTTTATTATTTGTAAAATAGTATTAATTTACGAAATATAATTTTCTAATAATATTTCCTGAATAATAAGAACAAAATACATCACTACCAGTACCAAACATCACCAATCACACCCTTTCATAAAACAATTAAAATGTTTAAATTAAAACATACCAGAAAAGATTTCCAAGCTAATTACCAAAACCAAATCCATTAGAATTATTCATTCTGTTCCTGTTTAATTAATTGGTATCCAGTTTTTCTGGCTTGTCCTTATCCTTGAACATGTTTTATCCATTTAGAGCTAAAACAAAAAAAAAACTTCGCAACAGCTAAGCACAAAATTTAAATGCTTGATTTTTTTACATTGATTAACAGCTACTTTAGGTGTGAACACTATTAATATTTTTTATTATTATTAACTTGAATCTCTGACCAAACACATTTTCTATTTAGGAACAGTAGCATAATTGTGAAAGCCACCCACTCTTAATATGTATAACTTTTTTACAATTAACTCTATGTTATCACTAGCGTTCCTATAGGTGGGTAGAGAATAATCAAAAGACACCGAAACGTTTGACCGGAGCTATTAACTTTTTAATTGTTCGGGTAACGCACGTGCTAATAGGAACAAGAGGAGCACAAAGAAAACACACACCTTCCTGAAATCCGAACGAACTGACTTTGAACGAAGTTTGCCATTCGGTCTATCTAGATTTAGGTGTATATTCAAATGAAGTTTCACCGGCTAGAGTAGCGTGTTCACACTTAATGGTCGTTCGATTGATACTGAACTCATTGATGCTGAGGTCTTCCATTAAAGTAACCAAGATTATCTGTACTGTAGGGCAATATGCAATTTGTTGTTCACTTGACTTTCGATAGTATTTTGCGCATGCCAATGAATTTATAAAAATTCAAATGAATTTCCCTTTTAAGAGTTCACCAGAATTCATTTTCTTCTATTTCCCCTTATTTTGGATATTTTACAACACAAGAATACTTAACAAAGGTTTATTGTACGTGAATTGCATATGTATAGGCGTAGATTTGGAACATGTTTGCCAAAAGGAGATACCCTTAATTATCGGCACTAAAACAATTTTTGGGTGGGTGGGGATAACCAGATAACCCCTTTGGTTGCTCGTAAACTTTACTAAAGATTTTGGCGTGAATTTCTAAGATTTAAGGAAAGATTTCGAAAGTCAATGGGGATGTGAATTTATTTTTCAAACTTTAAATTTATGTAAATAAATATTTAATTTGTTCTTTGTTTTTGCAGTTTGTGCATGGTAAAACGCCACTTTAAAAGAAAATCCTTCCGAGATAAATATTAGTTTTTTCGAAATATTACTAAAAATAAATTATCCAAATCAGATTTTTGTAGCCAATCTACGAAACCCTAAAACTTCTTTTAATTTTACGTTTACTTATCAAAGTCTAGAACCTAGTGTGATTATATTATTAAAACTGATATTAATGATGTGTTTTTATTTAACCCACTTCTTTCAAAATTCTTAACTCAAAGCTTTCAGGAGAAGGATGAACCGAAGTTATTCTTGAATAGTTGGAAGAGATTAACTGGTCTATTGAAAATTGAAAATAATTCAAATAGAATTAAAATTGTCTCCCTCTTTTTGTTACATACATCAAAGTGTGTTGCTTATCACAATTTTTGATTATTCACAATCATTCTACACAAAACCGAAGACTTTTGGGATTATTTTCAACGTGCTCATTTCTGATTTCAATAAAACTTTCAAAGTTTAAAAGAAATACAATAATTGCTTACTCATATTTTTTTCCCTACTACACTCCACTCTCTTGCTATACGGTGGTTGATAATATGCTAGTTTAAAGAAATCATATCTCAAAACCGAATTTAGCGATCAATATGCCAAATAAAGCTAAATAACTATATTTTTCATAAACACACACAGAACAATTGTCAATAATAGATTTTGTGTTTGAAGAAGTATTTGTTTACTATTGAAGACTTCTAGTACTTTTTTATATATTTATTTTTCTTTCAAGCCATGTCCATTTACCATGTATCAAAAAGAATGAATAAGTTTTCCTAAGGTCGGAACTAAGATAAATTGCTTTCTCCCGCTTGAAAACACTAAATTCACTACATTTCATCAAAATTCATAGTACCATTTTCAATATAAAATATTCAAATAGAAAATAAAGTTTTCGTTTAAAAGTATATACCCTCTAATTACCCTATTATTAACCCCTAAAAAAAGTTTTGCTGACGGCCATACCGAAACCTGTTTTGAAGACGAAATTGATCAATTTTTGGTAAATAGTATACCCCAGATCAGGGGCGGAACTAGCCTTGAAATTAGGAGTCATCCTGCAATTAAATATTTAGTACAAAAAAAAAATGGGACACCACTTGTCCAACGCCGTAAGTCGCTTAGTTTAGCCACCGTAGTACTGCAGTTAAGTGGTAGGAAGGTTTCCGCATTAAGCGGTGTTGATGATGTGGCATTTTTTAATATAATTTTTTTACAAAATGTAATTTTTTAATAGAAAAGTTATTTGGGGTGCAAAACTGCAGGAGCCATTCAAACCCAACTTTTCTCAATTTTACATATTGACATATACAGGGTGTTCCCCTTAGAAGGTCAATAGAGCAGAAGGTGATAGTACTCACCTAGACTAACAAAAAATTATATCGCTGGTGGGGGGGGGGGGGGCAATATCAACCGTTTAGGAGTTACAGGGTGATTAGGACAAAAAAGTCATTTTTTCTCAAAACATCCATAGTAGTGTCATGTGTACTAGAGAGTAGAGTGCGATAACAAGCTCCAGTAGAATTTTAATGTCTTCTTAAGCTTAATTACGCATAGTTCGGTATAAAACTTTTGCAAAGTGTTGCTCATTACTTAATTAAACTCAGTTATTGAAGTTTTTGCAAAGTTCCTTTCCGTTTCCAAGATATTGTTAAATTTATTTTTCACATCACACATCGCATCGGAGGTTCTATTGTTGTCAAATTACCATGCCGCCAAAACGTGCACTTGGTGCAGCTGCAGTTGCTGGCCCAGCGACAGATGATACGGTGACATCTCCATTACTCGCAAGGGTTCCTGCTACCATTAAGGCTGAAATGTTTACATTTAACGCGCAAATGGAAAAAACAATTTCTTCATTAAAAACATCATTCGATGGTGAAATTCAAAATGTTACACAGAACATTAAATTATATGTTGCCAATTTGGAGTCTCATCTGTTGAAATTGATTGATGAAAAGTTCAATGAACTTAAACAAAGCATAGTGGATTTACAAACTAAATTGTGCTCTGCTAATAATCGCCTTGATTCTGTCGAGCGTTATCAGTTGGCCTCCGATGTAATTGTTAGTGGGGTTCCAGCTTTGAAAGATGAAAGCCTCTCAGTTCTTTTCACCACACTTTCTCAATCACTTGGGCTAAATAGTCCTCCTTCACCTGTGCAAATATTTCGCACAAAAAGAATTAGTGCTAAGACTGGCGAGTCATCTATAATAGTTAAATTTACTTGCCCGCGGGACAACGACATGCTTCTTAATGCTGTCAGGAAAACAATTAAAGCTCGTCGTGCCTCCAAAAAGCATTTTTCATATTTGAATTTATCCGATGTTGGTATTACGGAGCAAGATAATGCAAAGGCCATTTACATTAATGAGAGCCTAACAGCTAATAATTATGCAATTCTTCGTAAGGCTCTTGATCTCAAACGTAAAAAAAGCATAGCTGATGTTTACACCCGGTCTGGTAAGGTACTTATTCATCGAAGCGTCAACCACAAAGCTGAACTTATTGCTAATTTGGATGAACTTCCTGCTGGAGTTTGAGTTGCATGAAGATTTAATTTGCTTTGGATATGTATTATTTTGGTTTTTATTATTGTAATTTTTTCAAGTTTTTCTTTTTATCTTACTTACTTAATTGTAGATTTATGTTTCTTTACACTTATACTGCCGAGTGGTTTTATTGGATATACTTTTCACGTTGTAATTTTATGAAGTCGTTATGGCCGGGAAAGTGTCCTGTCGGATCTTTCTATTTATATTTTAATGCCACGTGATGATTGTATGAACGAGACAGATAAGCTGCGTATTTTATTAAATATTCTGAGTAAACAGGCTGACGGACTTAAATTTTGTCATTTAAATGCCAGAAGTTTGTTACCAAAGATCGACGAATTCCGAGAAATTTTTCGCGAGTCAATATTCGATATTATTCTCATTTCCGAAACTTGGCTTAAACCAGAAATTCATGATACCCAAATTAGCTTATTAAATCGTAGAATATTTCGTATGGATCGTATTGGGCGTCGTGGTGGTGGTGTGGCGATGTTTGTAAAAAAGTCTCTTAAATGTAAGGTTTTATTGAGTAGTGGAAGTGACTCGGGTGTCGAGTATATATTCTGTGAGGTTGTCTGTGGATTGGATAAATGTTTAGTTGGAGCAGTCTACAAACCGCCAGATGTTGTCTTTGTAGAGGCATTTATTTCGGACCTATCTCATTTAGTGCCACAGTATCAACATGTAGTTATTGATGGTGACTTTAACTTCAATTTTCTTACTCCTTCTGGTCTGACAAACACATTTCAGTTAACAATTGATGCCTTAGGTCTGCACCGTGCAAATCACGAACCCACACATTTCTCAAACAGTTCATCTTCCCTACTTGATATCTTTCTTACGTCTAACCTTCCCCTTGTTGGATTTTGCAATCAGGTATCACTTCCAGGTATATCGGATCATGATCTTATTATCTTTACATATGATTTAATTCCTGATAAAGTATGTTCACCAAACACCTTTTCATATTTCGCATACGGTTTGATTGATTTTCAAGCTTTTGATTCCGAAGCTCGATTGTTTTCGTGGGATGCTGTTTATAGTATGGTTGATGTTAATGATCAAGTTGATTATATTAATAACTCATTGAACTATTTTCATAACAAATATATACCCCTCGTTACAAAGAATATTGTTAATCCGCAATGCCCCTGGTTTAAATCACACATTAGACAATTAATGTCTTCTAGAGATATTGCATATGCTAGGTGGAAGCGATTTAGGATTACGGAATTTTGGGAGGACTATCGAAGCCTTCGTAATAGGACAAGTAGTGCTATACGTCTTTCTAAGAAGAAGTACTACTCAACTAAGTTCAGAGTCAATTTGCCGTCTAAAGTTTTATGGAAGAATCTTAAAGCTATCGGTATTAAGTCAAAAACTATTACAAATACCTTACCTGACCCTGATGAGCTTAATAATATCTTTACTTCATTCACTAGTTCTTCTACTTCTTCCACATTTTCTGCTTTAAATTACTCCCTAACTCACTCCACCCGCAGTTTCTCATCTTTCAGTTTTTCCAGTGTATATCCTGATGAAGTACTCGACGCCTTTCTTCGTGTAAAATCTAAAGCCACAGGAATTGATGGAATTTTTCCTAGATTCATAAAAATGTGCTTGCCCTATATTCTTGTTCCCTTAACTCATATATTTAACCTTTGTCTTACCACTTCTCGCTTCCCTGATGCCTGGAAAAAATCCAAAATCATCCCAATACCTAAGACCCCAAATGCCAACCTCCGTGAATATCGTCCCATTAGTGTATTGCCAGTCTTATCAAAAGTCTTTGAGAAGTTAGTTTCCGTCCAAATCTCTAAATATTTACATGAACACGGTCTTATTCATGAGCTTCAGTCCGGATTTAGGGCCGGTCACAGTTGCTCAACAGCGCTATTAAATGTCTCCGAAAATATACGGCAGGCAATTGATGCCGATTATATTACAATTTTAGTTTTGTTGGACTTTTCTAAGGCATTTGATGTAGTCAATCATAATCTCCTTTGCAAAAGTTAATTACAAAATTTAGTTTTTCGGCGTCCGCTACACATTTGATTTTTAATTACCTCACTGATAGATTTCAGAGTGTCTTCTGCAATGGTTCTTCTTCGTCGCTGTTGCGAGTAAGTTGCGGTGTCCCCCAAAGATCGATTCTTGGTCCATTACTTTTCTCATTGTTCATTAACGATGTCTTTGAATGTGTTTCACATAGTAGGCTACACCTATATGCTGATGATGCTCAGCTATACCTGTCAAGACCACTTGGTCTCATTGAAGATGGAACTAGTTGCATTAACGAAGATTTACAAAGGATTTTTCACTGGACTGTAATCAATGACCTGAAGCTTAATGCCAGTAAATCTAACTGTTTGTTAATAAGCAGAACCAATATTGACAATTCTGGGTTCTCTCCTATTACTATTGGAGGGGAAATAATTCCTTTTGTAGAAACTGCTCGTAATCTTGGAGTTATATTTAACAATACTTTAACCTGGGACAATCACATAATTCGTAAAGTCTATGGTTCTTTGCGGTCTCTGTGGGCTTCTAGCAAATTTACACCTACGGCAACAAGATTGTTCTTATGCCGATCACTTCTTGTTCCTGTTCTCACCTTTGGTTTTGAAGTATTTGGTCATCTAGATTATATTAATTCACATAAACTTTCCATGGCTTTTAATGCTATGATCAGATACATATTTAATTTACGCAGATTTGATCACGTGTCGCCTTTTATTAACTCCGTATTTGGTTGTAACCTTTTTTGTTACTTAAATTATCGGCGTCTTGTTGTACTGGTCAAGTTATTGAAATTTCGCTGTCCAGCATACTTGTTTCGATTTCTCAATTTTGGTAATTCTAACAGAAATTGTAATCTAATATCGCCCAGATTTTCTTGCTTAACTTCTCAGCGTCTGTTCTTCGTTCATGCAATCAAGCTTTGGAACTCCTTACCTGCTTCCATTAAACGATCCGTTTGGGCAGGCTCACTTTCCTCGATCAAGCAACTCATCATTGAGCATTTAAAGTCTTCAGAATTACGTGTATATTATTGATTTACTAATTTTATATAAGTGTCCGCTATGTCCTTCGGCAGTTAGTCTAGATTTAGTTAGTAGTATGATGCATTGAAACCATTTATGATTTTTTGTAAATGCTTCATTGTAGTTTAGTACGTACTGAACTGTAGTTATTCTTTTTTGTTTTAATTAAATTTCATAGATAAATGCAATGTATTTAATTATGGTTAGCTCTGGATTTCTCTAGTTCATAGGAACATATAATTTTATTTTTTTTCTCTTAACATGTGCCTAATAAAAGATTCTTGTCTTACTGGTGTATTGCCACTAATATATGTATACTAGTTATATGTATATGTAAATAAATAAATTGAAATTGAAATTGAAGTGAATCTTAAAAAGTACAGGGCGTACGGTTACAGTTAAGAGCCCATTATATGCAGAAATTCATGGCCTTTTCAACGACTGCTCAACCAGCCCCTTTTGCTACTTTGACTTCTATTTTTATAAAAACTGTAAACTGTAGACTATCCCCTCTAATTTGATTTAATATATCCTTAGTGCTATCTGCAGCCGTTAAAGAGTTATTAGCTCAAAACCTATTCTGAAAGCTATTCTCAAAACTAAATTTATTCCCTTACCGGCTGAAAATACGTCATTTAAAAAAAATAATGGCTAATTTCGGTATAATTATGATGGTGCTTTTGAAAATGTTTTCAAAAATCACTTAATTTTTAATTGGGAAATTTATTGATTATTCTATTGTAAAAGTTCTTCTTCTCTATTCATTTGCTAGGACGTAATTAGAAAAAAAAAAGTAATTTCGGGAAAATCCTGTTACAAAATATTCTTAATGAGCTATTTACAGAGTCCTGTTGGGTAAACAAAGCATTGACACCACCATCATCACCACTTACCTAAATTTCATTAATTGTAGGAAAACAGTGAAATGTCATAGCCATGTCCTGTAAATGATAGTTTTTGGGGATTTACTTTGCCTAATAAAGTTTCGACCAAACAGTTCAAATGTATGCAGCAGTAGCAGCTGAGAGTTACTTTTCATCAGCAATTTTCTGAACGGCAGAAACGCCACATTCAAATATTTATTCGAGTTAAATAAAACAAGTTTTGTGAAAATATCATCGAACCCGACCCCGCATGATGCATACAGCTGAAAATTTAAACTTTTCTGTGCTATATTTCTATGTTATGAAGTAATTGAGTGCCACTGGATCGCTTATTTATTTTGGTTTATAGTCTTCCATAAACACAATTCAAGACATAAAGAATGTAAAATTCTTATGTTCCTATCGAACCCTTGCAGAAAATTTACTTAATCTGTCTCCCATGGGAAGGAATTTTGTTATTATTTGTCCACGGAGAAATTGAGTGTCTTTTCGTATATTATTAATTTTATATTTATTTTTAATGGTACATGTTAAGTGGTGCCATCTAACCATGACCTCGCTTACTATTATGGTACCTCCTTCAGATTTTACACAGATGACGCTGATAACTGGACTGGCGGTTTTCCTTCTATATTGCCATTCTGTTAAACTAAGACTGTTATCCTACGTACAGATTTTATTATTGTGCATAGTTTCGTATAATTAGACCAATCTAATGATACTACATGATGCCTGAGCATATTAGACTAAAGACATTCATAATATTATTGAAGAAAATTGGAAACTTCATCAATGCTACTATGTCGGACTTGTTAGACTCTTAAATACAAAATAATAAGATTTATACCCTAAAATTAGCTCTTCTTTTGAAAATCTTTTTAATATCTATAACTTTTCACACACATGCATACATAAAAAAAACCTCAGTATAATTAGTTTTGGTATAAATTTAAGTGAATTTTTGCGTCGCAAGATTAACCACAACAGTACCACAAGTTTAACCAACGTCTCTTCCAAAACCTAGTATTAAGACAAAGAAAGAGTTCTGAAATTTTTATAATTAAAGACCTGAACTACGCAAAAATACCTAATTACGGGATGAATATCTGAAACCAAATACTTACGAAATGCAATCTGGTTTCGTACATAGATACGCGAATAATCAGAGTGACCAAAATAAAGGGTTTTTCAATAAGAGGTGTTATTTTAATTAGCATTGAAATTATTAAAATTCACTATAAAAATGGTGAAAATGTGGCAGAGACGGTTCGTAAAACTCGAACATTTTTGGGTCGTTGGACCGCAATACAGAAATTGGTAGAAAAATTCGAGCTGTCGGGACAAGTTAGTGATGTGAAGAATAAAACCCGTGCACGTCGCTCAAGAACAGCCGAGAATATTGCTGCTGTAGCCAAAAGTGTTGAAGAAAACCCAGGTTTGTCCATTCCACGTCGTTCTTTGGAATTAGGCATTCCACAAACGTCATTACACCGTATTTTGCATAAAGATTTGGGTCTTAAGGCTTATAAAGTTCAGTTAACACAAGAACTAAAGCCGGCCGATCATCAACAACGTCGAGTCTTTGCTGATTGGGTCCTTGAAATGCATGAAAATGATCCGGAATTCCATCGAAAACTCATCTTGAGTGATGAGGCCCATTTCCACCTCGATGGCTTCGTCAACAAGCAAAATTGTCGCATCTGGGGCTCGGAAAACCCAAGAATTATTGTTGAAAAGCCTCTCTATCCTCAACGTGTGACTGTTTGGTGCGGTTTATGGTCCCGCGGGGTCATTGGACCTTACTTTTTCGAAAATGAGGCTGGAGCAACAGTTACAGTGAATGGATTGCGCTATCGACAGATGATTAATGATTTTTAATGGCCGGAATTGGATGGTATTGATCTGGACAACGTTTGCATTCAACAAGACGGCGCTACGTGCCATACAAGCAACGAAACCATTGATCTTTTACGGGAAAAGTTTCCGGACCGTGTTATCTCTCGAAGAGGTAATCACAATTGGCCACCGAGATCTTGTGACTTAACACCTTGCGACTTCTTTCTTTGGGGCCACGTGAAAGAGAAGGTCTACGCCAACAGCCCAGCGTCGATTCAAGACCTCAAAGATGGAATTCGTGAGGCTATCGAGGACATAGGGCAGCCACTTTGCGATTTGGTTATGGAAAATTTCATGAAAAGGATATGGTCCTGTAGGTGTGGTCCTGGTGGTCATTTAGCTGATGTTATTTTCCATTATTAACGGCATACCTTCCTCTTTATAATGAAATAAAGATCCGATCATTTATCTCAAAAAATGGCATTTTTCTTTGAATATCAAAATAACACCTCTATAAACTAGAAACTCACAAAAACAAAATATTTTCACGATGAACCTTTTTAAAAAACACTTTCCCACCATGACCCGGAATAAATAATAGTATAGAAATATCCTCCCACTAACAAATAAATAAGAAAGGGGAATCAATGAAAATATAAACAAATGATAAAGTCTCAGACCATTTTATGATCTGAGACTTTAACCAAAACTTAACCTTCCTATTACAGGAAACTCCTCCAAAGCTGTGTCATAATCCTCAAATGAAACGTCTTCTTCATATTTTTCTATTAAAAAACATTAATAAATAAATTATAAATATAAATTACAATTACTTACCTATTGACCGACAAGTGCCATCAAAATCTTGACATTACACAACACAAAGTATACGGCAGCGTATACGCTCATACCATTGCATGCCATATTAAAAGTGACATAATATGAAGCACACCGCAACGTGTACGCTTAGGCTATTGCATGCAGCTCCAATACCGTCACTATCAATCATATGGTATTGCAGGCCGACATTGTTAAGACCACCGGCAGACGCACACCTCCCATTGTTTTCGGGACTATAAATAGCGAACTGTTGAAACTAGAAATGCCTTAGGAATCACTGAGTCCTAAGCACTCGCAATAATCGACATCCTATCCCCCGTATCACCTTCCCCCACCCTCTTACTAACAGCAAACTCCAAAAGGAGAACGACATAAGGTACGACTGATAAGGCGCTTCAGCTGTAATTTAAAAGAAGACGATAAAACGGAAAGCTAGAAAATCACAAAGGACACCTGTCAACAAGAAGACAAAAGACGACATCAAATCGAACTGATGGCTAAAAATGAGCCCCAACGAACAAATGAGGACAAATAGAAATAATATCGAGGGAAACTACGACAACACAAATTCGAAAACGGCGCAATACACACTTCATTTGACTTGACTAAAAATTCATTCAAGCTTTGACTGAACTACGAGACAAATCGGCAGCTCTGAAGTCTCATTAAGCCCTGATTAACATAGGCAAGGGAAGTATTTGACTCCCATTTTTACTAAACCCTTTTTTTGCCTAAATTGATAAATTTTATTCTTTTTCAGCATCCTACTGGGAGTACTTACCCCAGACGCCTATATGAGCAGTTCTATGACGCTCATCTTTCCAACCAAACCTCACTTTTTTACAAAATTAATAATTATTTATTCTATTATAGATTAGAAAAATAAAATCGCCAGTGGAAGCTCGTTAACTCATGAAAAATTGGATTTAGTTTGAATTAACGCGTTATTATACCCTAGATGAAATCTATAGGGTATACTAAGTTTGTCATTCCGTTTGTAACACCTCGAAATAATGATCGTAGAGCAAAATTGATTGGACACCCACGCATAATATTAAAAGTTATTTTTATTTTTTCATGTCCGTCTGTCCGTCCATCCGTCGGTCCGTCCGTCCGTCTGTGCGCACGATAACTCGAGAACGCGTATACTTAGAGAGTTGAAATTTTGTACACGGACTTTGAAAAAAAAAAAGTAGAATTATGTTCGAAAATGAGACAAATCGGGCAACTCCTTCGTGAGGTTGCCATACAAAACTTTCGTTTTCCACTATATATTTGGACACTGCCTGAGAACACATCGATATAGAGAGCTGAAATTTGGTACATGGTGTTTTCATTGTACTAGCAAATGAAATTTTAAAAATGGACTAAATCGGACAACTCCTTCTTGGTGTTGCCATATAAAAATTTAGGGTTTTTACGTATACTGTGAAAACGATCAGTCCAAGACATTTCTATTGTACTAAAAACTTCTTTAAAATACGAAATCCTATAAAATTGGTTATAATCATTTTTTCTGTCCGACAAACCGTTCTAGTAATATATGCGAAAAACCACTTCAAAAATCAAACTTGCACAGAAGGGTGACAATACGAAATTTCATACGAGCATTCATCTAGGGCAAGGCTGCCCAACCCTTGGCCCGCCTACGCATTTGAATTTACCCGCCAACTCACACGGTTCTGTTGCACCAATAGCCTGCGAGCGCAGAGTGAACGGGATTGCCTAGCGGACAGTCGCCACTTTGAAATTTAAACCTAAACAAACAATGAAAGAATGAGACAGAGTTATACGTAATTACTTTCTAACTCTTCGCCTTAACGAGGTAATAACTAAAGAAGATGAAAATGAGCAAATATCATGTAGCTATTTCTAACACATTGACACTGATATTGTTTGTACATAAGCGCTGTAAAACTTGTAATTTGTAAAAAAATTTATAATTAGGAAAAAATTTTCAATGGTAGAAAGTTTGTTAGTAAAATTTGTTTCGATCCCTTCGGTTATTTAAAGGTTTTTCCTGCGCCAGTGCGTCAAGTCCAAAAAAAACCAAAACCTTCAACACTATGAATTTGAAAGGGAAGAACAAAAATGATGGAATGAAACATATACAGTCACAAATTCAGGGCATTTTGACTACGCTTATGTACACGGATCGCCTGCTTCTTCGCTAACATGTCAATAATGTGAGTGAATGAACTTTTGCGTTGACAAACAGATTCAAAAATTGAAGATCATTTTTGGCTCGTTTCGTGTAAGTTTTTTACCTTTATTTGAATTCAGTTACCTATCAATTGGAGTGGTTGGCTGGCACATTAGCAGTTATCTTTTGAAAGACCTAATACTAATACGAATTAACAGTTTCGAAATTTCATACCCGTGTTGAAACTAGGATCTACGAGTTCCTAACCTAACCGGTTTTTGGAATGGGTGACTTCACAACCTCAACCGTCGTCAAACGACTATGAACAATTTTTGAATTTAGTATCAAAAGATAACTATCAAGAGATGCGCGACCTAGATTTGCAAATTATATGCAGGTTTAGCTCAACATACGTATTTGAAAAAGCTTTTTCAACGCTTACATATCTGAAAAATAAATACCGCAACTCGCTGTCAGCGAAACATATTTCTGATTTGATGCTGTTATCGACCTCCGATTTGAAATCCCATTAATTTTTTTTATTTGAAATAAATACCTATGTTTATATGTACTTAACAGCGTGATTTTTTATTTATTCACACACTCAGCCTTTCACATGTTAATAAAATTAGGTTAGGATAGTTCCGTAGTTTCAACGTGGCTCTGACTGTTCCTATACATCTTTAAAATATCTTGATTGCCAAGATATGATGGACCCACCTACCACTTACCTACAATGCTTAGAGTTACAGTCGTGAGCTTGATTGGTTGTTTTTTGTTTTTGGCCCGTCAATCGGTAATGAATTGAAAAAATGGCCCACGTGGAAAAATAGTTGGGCGGCCTTGATCTAGAGTATCATAAAAAAATTGGTCTTAGACTAATTCTAGCTTTTTTACTTGTTTATTTAATATTTGAGGTAATAGTAGTAATAGTAGTAGAGTAAAACTTGAATTACAAGTTGAACAAATTTATTTTAGTACCTGAATTATTTAGCTTATAAAACAAATTTTGTAATAAATAAAATTATTGAATTTTGACATGAAACCACCTATCTTATCATTTTTCAAACCGGCACCTCCCCACTTTATGATTAAGCTCACATTGGGACTTAAGAATCGGTAATGGTATAACGTTTGTCTTTATGTCGACCTCACGAAGAGAAATGTCAGTCCTGATTTCTATTAGTATTTGACGTAAATCTGTACACCTCCTTTATGAATAAATAGCATAAATAGCTGAAGCCATTTAAAGGTCAGGAGGAGTTTCATTGGCGTGAAAGAAGATTATTATGCATCTCCAAATCGTTAGACCACCTCTGTATATCCGGCGAAGTGGTCAATTTCAAAAATATTCACCATATTGAATGAATTGTATGAGTGATGGATCCTGCGAAGTGGTGTATTTCAAAAATATTCACCATATTGAATATGTATGAGTGATGGAAATATACATTTCTTTCAACTTACTTAGCTTATTTCTTCCGTGACATCTTGGAGGTATATCAAGCATAGCTGGACAAGCGATCGATTGGGCCTACTTCTTAAAATATACCCATTATAACTCCTGTGTCAATAATCATTTTACAGGGCGTTCATTATATTTGTCTACACAGAACTACAAATCTTAAATGCGATTGTTAAACTTTGCATGAGTTGAAATTTTTCCAAATTACTAGGTATATACAAGAAACATTATTAATATTAATACCTATAACAGATAGCGGTAAAAAAGACGGAGGAGAAATCTGAATATGTATACCACATTGGAGGGTTTTACTTGTCACAATTACTAACCCAATCATAATTATATATAATGATTAAAATCACTAACTGAATACATTTTCTTGAATACGTAATTTAGTTTTCCTCAAATGTGCCGAAAATTTAATTATTTTTTCACCTTAAAATAACAAAAGAAAAAGAAAAACGATGATAAGATAAAGGCAAGAAATTACGTAACAATACGTATAGGAAAGGAAGAGTATCATTGATCTAAATTACCCTGAAAACTCATTTCTTTCGCCTAGAGAACAATTTCAAATAATTTTTTCTCATAAATTCCTGGAGGAAATTAAGTCTCAGACGTTTTTCCTGTTTTATATTATCTTTTTCACTGGGCCTTTTTTATATTCATCAGATATGGGCTTATCTACAGTATACCGGAAATATCTATTTTTTAAGGAATTTAATTCCCCGGGCATCACAGCCATCAATTTATATCAGACTTAAAAAAGACAATTTCAATAAATATTTTTTTTTTTCTTTTATCCGTTTCTAATGGAAAGATAATGCTGGATTGGTTGGGAGGAAATAAATTTTGGGCGCTTATACGATGGTCTTAAAATTTTCACTAATTTAGCCATTGTAAGGCAATATAATGTGGCCTACGAGCAATGTAAAATGGAGTGGATTTGAACTTAGTAAAAGCTTCCGTAGTACTTTTGCTTTTACAAGTATCAATAGAAAAACAATGAAATTTTATTTTTATGAGGCCTAAATTTTAGTTCATTTTAATAAAATTTAAACGACTGCACAGTTCATTAAAAAAAATTGATACAGTATGAATCTTTTCTATTCACTTTAGAAACTTATGTACTTTCTTCAAAAGAGATAATACGAGTATCTTAAAAGTATGTTGGTCCTAAATCTCTTTACAGATATACCGGTGTCATAAAGACTGAAGCAAAGCTATTTACTATCATCCAAGTAGTGAAAAATAGCATGTGACCAATTGAACCAACTAAGAACACCGCTTAAACTTAAGGATCGAGTTTGAATACGAAATTCAAATAACTACGTGTGACCAGAAATTCATGCGAATCATAACAGAATTATGAAATAAAAAAATTAATTTCTAACGTTAATGCTTGACTGGCAAATCACCCTCATGCCGTAATTTGGATTATTGGTATAAGAAAAACTAATAATAGATCTGTTCGATGAAAATCCCAGGTAAACCTAGAGCTACACCGGGCTACACTATTCTGTTTTTTGAAAAACCTGGGCTTACACGGGGCTTCACGAACTCGTTCGTTGAAAACCCGGTGTTTCTGATTTCGTGGCCCGAACTTACACTAAAATTTTCTAGGGGTAAATGTTTGACATTTGTCATTTGTGAATTGTCACTTGGAATTTGTACGGTGATTGCGATCAATTGGTCGATAGCGGTATATAAAAGTAAAAAAAAAATAGTGCAGCTCATACCAAATTCAGATTATACAAAGGATTTAGATAAGAAATTGGATGATAAAATACCCATCGATAATATGCACATAGAAAATTCGAATGAAAATGATGAGGAAATTTTCGAGGAGGCGATTAAGGTCGAACAACATTGATGAAATCTTAAGATCTGTCTTTCTAGTAAGATATTTGAACGTAAAAATGTTTTTTCACCATTATTAACAAGTAATTTTATCTTGTCAAATACTACGTGGACGTATTTTCAAACAATAAAAGATTCTGCTAAGAATTTCTTCACTAAATTCGATTTGAAAATTATTTTGAAAATCAGAAGAAATCAGGGCAGGTAACTTTTATGACTTTTAAAATAAAAGTCACAATTAGACTTAAAAAGAAACAGTTATTACATAACCGCTTCATTTTAATTTTTATTTAAAAGTTTTTAATAACCGGTAATTTTTAACGTTATTTTTCAGTCAAAAAATAAGAGTCAAAAAATGACGTTTATTTTTCAGTCAAATAATGAAAGTCAAAAGATGACTTTTATTTTTTGATCAAATAATAAAAGTCAAAAACCGACTTTTATTTTTCGGTCAAATAATAAAAGTAATTCCTTTACTTTAATTTTTCAATCAAATAAAAGTGTCATTCCTTTACTTTTATTTTTCAATCAAACAATAAAAGCATTTTCTTTGACTTCTATTTTCTGCAGCCAGATATTTAAGTCGCTTGTTAAAGAATTTTTCATTTTGCGGTATTACTGAAAGTAGAAACTCACAATAAAATTTATGCGGAATGTGAAAGAAATATTGTTCAAAACATGTTATGTATGGAAAATAAGTGCGTATTGCTTCATGCTGAAAATATTCAATAAGCAAACACTAAAAATCAAGACAATTTTACATTAATTGAAATATAAAATTTACTTATACTGCAACTGTACATAGTAGATCTTCGAAAGCATTATCAAGGTAAAATCGTTTGCTTTTGCAAGCAGAATGTAATCGAACACGAATAGAAAACATTTAAGATTACATTGTGTTTGTTTAGTAATATGTACATTATTGAAATTAAAAAAAAAAATATATAAATTATTAACGAACACTTAATAGGTGTAATGTAATGCAAATGCAACTAATTAACTACTAATTAACATGTATATTAGCAGAGAAAAAATATTCCATATATGCAAATAATGAAAACTTCAGCGAAGAAACTGATACTTCTTCATCTGCAGAGTAGACGTAATGAAAAAACTTCTATAAATTGAAAAGTTTTTTAATGTAAAATTGTCTTGATTTTTAGTGTTTGTTTATTGAATATTTTCAGCATGAAGCAATACGCACTTATTTTCCAGACATAACAAGTTTTGAACAATATTTCTTTCACATTTCGCATACAATTTTTTATTTTACTTTCCGTAATACCCCAAAAAGAAAAATTCTTTAACAAGTGACTTAAATATCTGGCTGAAGAAAATAGAAGTCAAAGAAAATGCTTTTATTGTTTGATTGACAAATAAAATAAAGGGAATGACTTTTATTATTTGACCGAAAAATAAAAGTCGGTTTTTGACTGAAAAATAAAAGTAATTTTTTGACCTTTATTTTTTAACCGAAAAATATACGTTAAAAATTACAAGTTATTAAACCCTTTCATTTTAAAAGTTTACTTTTACTTTTATTTATTTACTTTTATAAAAAAAAGTCAAATTTTTCGTGGTCATGCCCCGAGTTGAAAGAGCTTTCAAAAATGTACACACGATTAAAATATATTTTGTTGTATTGCCTATTTTGTATGTGACTTTTTTGTTTGAAAATTAGAAAATACCGATTATTTTCGAGCCCAGGAAGAAAGTGTTAAATATGAGTTTTTTGTATAAATTTTAAAAAGCTTTAATTAAAAAAACTGATAACTTAATTTTAAGAAATTCATAAAATATTCGGGAATGGAGATGAAAACACCCCAAAAAAAAATTAGATGGATACAGCGTTTTCGAAAAGAGTGGCTTAAGCAGTACGAATTTAAAAATTGGCTAAGCTCTGTTCCAAATGATGAGTAGAAAGCTAGGTGCAAATTGTATAACATAGATTTTATTGCGAAATTATCAGTCATAAAACGGAACGGGTCTTCAAAAGAGCATAAAACAAAATGTGGTCGAATCTCATCCAAAACAATTTTGAATTATTATCACTCAAGGGAAATGTTGAAGAGAAAAAACTTAATGCAAATGTTAATAGAGCAGAGATAAAACTATCCTTTTTTGCTGAACATAACCTGTCCTTTTTAGCAATGGATCATTTGTCTGACTTAGTGAAAAGTAGCTTTCCTGAATCAAAAATAGCTTCTAAATTAAAACTAAAGAGAACTAAAACAAGTGCAATAATAAAAATTGTTATAGGATCTAGGGGCCTATTCTTGAATTACGAATGGTTTTTACGAATTCGTTATATAACGAATGGTTGATAACGAATCCAATGTTCCGTTCGTATTCTTGAACCTCATCGTTATAAAGTCGAAGTGGTGAAAAAGTTTTTCAACATAACGAGTGTGGTAAGATTAAATCTGTCAATTTAGAAATTGAATATAATTTGTGAAAAGTGGCTAGCTTAAGTGAAATGTCATTATTGTTTGCGTCTGAAATTGTTGAAGAATCATCGCTAAATAGGAAAAATATTTCGCAGGAAGACATACACCAGTGCCATGCAAATGCTTTTTGCCGTCGCAGATTTTCCTTTCACCACACATTTTAAATCCTGCATACTCTGGAAATTTTGTAATAGCTTTGATGTTACCTTTTGCCACAATTCCGTTGAGTTTTTTGAACTGAAAGAGTTATCGTATTTACCAAATTTCAGTTTCGGGTTTTTCTCTAAAAACTCAATTATTTTATTTTATCTTTATATTATTTTATCTTTTATCTCCCATTATCACCCGTAAAGTAGCAGCTGATTCACTCTTCGTTTGGCATAACGAATGAGTGAACCCACTCGTTAAATAACGAAGGGTTTGCGTTCGGTATATAACGAACGCGGATTTCAAGAATACTACATGTGTCGATTCCGAATGGTTTTGACAGTATAACGAATACGGAATGTGCCTTCGTTATTCAAGAATAGGATTCCTAGTCACAAAGAAACTTTCGTTGAAAAGTTAAAAAACGTAAATTTTGCATTTTAGTCGACGAACCAACTGATGTATCCAGTGAGATGAAAACTTGTGTAATTGTACGTTATTTTGACGAAGATTCCGGAGTTATTATTATAAATAGTTTTTCTGAACTTATAACGGTTCTTGAAACGGATAAATTCGCTCCAAGTACCGCTTTATTGAATTTCATTTTAAAAATATATCAAAAGAAAATATAATCGGTTTTGGAAGTGACAATTGTAATTTAATGATGGGTAAGAATAACTCTGTCTCAACTCGGTTCAAAGAGGCTTGCCTTGGTATTAATATATTTAAATATGTATGCCATTCTCTACATTTATGTGCTGTATGTAAAGCTTTTCCAAAAGACTGTGAGATATTAGCAAGGCATAAACAAAGCAATTTTCTGTGTATAACAGTAAAAGGTAAGTACTTTTAATTGCTTTTCAATCCTGCTATATTTTAGAGCCTCATAAAATTCTTCGACCCGCGCAAACAAGGTTGCTTTCTTTAGAAAACGTTGTACGCCGATTCATAGAAAATTGGATTGTACTTCAAGTATTTTGAAATGACCAATGGCTCGTAGAGCACAAATCAGTTACCAAAGAAACTTTTGAAAAATTATCGGATCTATTTACGAAAGTATACTTCCTATTTCTGGACTGGATTCTGACCAAGTTGAATGAACTAAACTTGAACTTCCAGTCAGCAAAAGTTATCATAACAGATGTACATGCGAAAATGTCAACAACGTTTTAAATTTATTTATTTTCACTACCGTACTCGAATGCAGATTGTGAACGTATATTTTCTAAAATATTCTCTTAAAAACTAAATTTAGAAATAAATTAAATACTAACAGTACCTATAAATGGAACGGTTTCTGATTCTGAAAATGAAAAGTTCAGTGGATGCATTGATTTTGAGCCAACTGATCTCATGTACAAGAAAATGAAGGCTAATATTTACAGTGATTGCGAAGATTTAGATAAATTTTTTTCAATAGACGAATAAAATAATTAGTGCCCAAAAGCAATAATCCATAAAAATATACTTAAAAAACTGAATTTATAATTATATGTCATGTATATTTCTACTTCTGCATTCACTTAAGTGTTCAATCATAATTTATTCAATATAAAAAAATTTTCTTTCAGTTATAGGATATTTTTTTACTCCTACACCGAAAAAAAAACGCCATATTAAATCAATATTTTCCCGTATTAATACCATATTTCAATAAATCTCTATTCATTATATAAGAAAAATATCAATTTGTCATGAATATCAATCAAAACAATGATTTTCTTATTATATCTATATGTAAAACTAAAGTTTAATAATAAAAATTTCAATTTAATAATTAAAAGAAATTTATTGACTTATTAAAAAAAAATATCAATTAATTTCGTATTATTTTGATACGTATTTAGTATGAAATATATAAGTTAAACGAAGCAATTTAAAGAAGTAATATGTCAAATATAATTTCTATACAAAAAAATATGAATATCGTAAGTAAAATATCAACATATTGTGAATATTATTAATTTGATACGAAAAAATATGAATTTCATATGATTACACGTAAATGCAATAATTTTCGTATCATGCCCTTGCAAAATCTTATTAGTCAAGCGTGATTTGACATCTGCAGTCCAGTTGCATGCACAGACACGACCCGACTACGAATTTTTTTAAATACCGTATAATATACATAAAAAACCGTATAAGTTTTGTTTACTGTATAAATTTTTTAAAATGAGTGGAAGTGAAAACCAAAACAGTTTTGAAATTGAAAATTTGGAAGAGTTAATTGTGTTGACAAGCGGTAGTGAGATTGCAAATAATTCACCAGAAGATGTGCAATTATTACAACTTCTATTAGAATGGAAATTGCAGAATTTATATTCAGTTTTCATGGGTAAGTACTTATATATATTTTATTGTTAAATATTTGTGAGAAATTGTTTTCAAAACCCAAAGAAAAGTTATAATTGAAGAACTGAGTTCAGAGTATGTAATATCCTTGAAAAATTATTAAAATAATTGCTTTTTCAATCATAAAGTGCTCTCGGATTTTGCCTACTTTCAAAGCTACCAGTAATAGATGTGATTAAAATTCCAGCGCGTCAAGTTAAAATTTTATACATTAACGTCCAGCCAAACAGGCGGACCCCGATGGACATGCTAAAATCTGAAATTATCATAAAGTAATTATTTCTATGCACTGAAAGCTAGGCTATCAAATTTGTTACACATACATGAGCCGTACAATTGCCAAAACGGTTAACTCCATAAAAGAAAAAATTGGAAACATTGATCAATTTTTATACATTTTTGTGAAAAAAAAAAATATTTATTTTTCAATGGTCACAAAAATTGCTGTCATGAGAGACTACATGATAACATTTTTATGGCCGTTGAATAACAAATATTTTTTTTTACAAGAAATGTATACAAATGTATCAATGCTTCCTACTTTTTCTTTTATCGTTTTGGCGAATGAGTGGCTCGAATAGCTCCAATTGTGTTATATCTTTGGTGTATTATTTTTTCAGGGGCTGGGATAACTTTCGAACGGTTAAGATTTTTAAGAAAAGAAGACTTAATGGAACTTCTACCAGGAATTTCACAGCTAGGCATCAGAATTGAGATTAGAGAGCGACTTCATACTTGGAAAAGACAAAACGTATACAACACTGAAATTTCGGTAGTTTTATTTTAATGTTCTTATAAATTTTCCAGTTTCCTGAAGATGATAGCAGCACTATCACAATGCAGTCAGCGATAGATTCACGAATTCAGGAATGGCTAAAAAGTGGAAACTGTTCATCTTCGCCTTCGCTTAGCAGAGAAAACTCAACTTCCCATTTAAATAGTAAAACAACAGAGTACAAGGCAATTAACTAGTTTTATTTAGTTTTCTTAAATTCAAATTATACTTTCGTCATTCTTAGTAAGTAAGCCTGATAGTTCGTTAAAAAAAATTCGGATAATATTTTTCTCTAGTAATTCCTTTTCACTGCTGCTATGGTGATAAAATGTATAAAAAAAAATTACCAGAATTTCACTTGTCTAAGCTTTGGTTTTGATTTTTTAAATATATCTAGAATCTAAAGGAAATATTAGAATGTTCTTCAAAAGGAATAGGATTGCTACAATGTTATCAAATTGAAAAGAGACTTGACGAAGAAAAAAGAAAAACTCTACTTAACTGCATAGCTGATTTTTTCTACGATGCAGATGTTAACAAATTTCATATACCAACTACAGAAATAATGGGAAAAATTGCACAGGACATAGTTCATATTTTTCCAACTGAAGACGTGGAGACTTACTTTGTACCAAGAGCTGCTACAAAAAAATCGAATCCATGTGGAAAATTATTCAACAAATTTAATAATTTAAAAAGAACACCAAAACGTAAAAAGCTACTTGAATCATCAAATACTACAGCAGAACGCCTAGAGAGTAACACAACTGACTCTGAATGCGAAGAGATGACATCAATGAAAAATTTAATAAAAATCTCAATGAATTTCGAAGATAATGCAGTTGATAATTGGACAAAGACATACGATCTCAGGTATAAGGAAATTATGTCTTCAGAAAAAAAACTGGAAACTATTTTCAATGACTGGCCCTTTTATCAGCAAGCCGACGGGCAAAAATTTGTAAATACTTCATATTTATTTGTTTTCATTTGGATTTTAATTGCGCTGTTTTTTCAGATTGATATTGATTTTATGATGAAGTATCCAAATAGTATGTACAATCTCATAAATATGTGACCAGAATTATCAGAAAAATTAGAAAAGTACTACGAAAACCATATTAAAGATAAGAGTTATAGGGATCTTTATTCTTCGATGAAAAAAGCAAATGTTGAAAAAGGTAAATTCTTTTATTACTCTAGGAATAAAACTAAAATATTAAATATATATATATTTTTTATAGATTCTAAAGATTGCATCATTATAATGCTGCTTAGCTCCGTGCTTAAACCTACCGCAAGAACTAGCGTACAGAAGTCATGTGATGTATCTTCCTCATCTTTTAAAAAAGCGACTATTAACGATTCAGTTAAAAGCATCGTTGTGCATTTGGTGTCCATAAATGATTTGGAAAAAACTAGAAAAGAAAAACAGGTATCAAGCTTCATGACCAAAAAGACTATACAACCATATATAGTTGTAGTTGGCCCAACTATTCATACAATTACAGAATTTTATCTCTGTATTGATAATGTGACCTTAAAATTTACGGCATTTTTAAAAGCGCTCGATGCTTGCTTTAAGTCCTTTTTTGTTTTTAACTTAATATATCCAGTAGAATCAAAGCTAGTATGGTATTTTTTCCAAAAGCACGTGTATAAAATTTTCAATTCTGAAGATCCAAAAATCTCAATAGTATCAGAACTCATTTCCTCTATCAATTAAAAATGCTAAGTTGTTTCATTTGCAAAAAAATATCCAAAGATGTTTCCGAACTGCGCACGCATTTTAGAAGGATTCACTTCTTACACGAATTTAGTACTTACGAATGCAATTATAATTATTGTGGTCAGACATTTTCAAGATTTTCCTCTTTTAAAAAACACACTCAAAAACATTTAATAAAGTATTCCAGTTCACCAAATTTACAATCAGTTATCAATAATAATAGTCTTTTGGATGCAGAGGCTCAAAGTACCTCACAAAATGAGGAAATCCAAGAGCCATTAAATATAGAAGTCCTAGATTCACGGCAATCTTTGGACTCTACTCTTGATAGATTTAGCGAAATACAATCTTCGGCTTCCGACATCTTAAATTTAACAAATGAAATATCTCAAGGTTGTTTACAATTTATACTTAGTTTACACAGTAAAAATAATTTTAGTAGGAAGGTTGTTCTAGAAATTCAAAATAACGTGTCCAAATTGGTAACAAGCAAAATTGCGGAGAATTTAAAAAATAAAATAATGCCACTAATTCCATCCAATAGCAAACGTGAAATAGAGACTTTTATAGAATTTTGTTCAAATCCATTTGAGAGTATGAAATCTGAGTATAGATTTTTTCAACAACTAGAGAAATCTGGTAATTTCGCCACTCCTGAATTTTTTAATATTAATAATGTTATCACAGAGGTTATTTTGCAAGGAAAACCAACGCTTGATGAAAGTAAAGTAACTGGATGCTTAATGCCAATTGAATTCCAAATTAAAAAATTTTTTGAATTACCTCATGTATTAGATACAACAAGGAATAATATAGACCTATTAAGCCAAAATTCAAGTATGACACATTTTGTTAATTCGAAAACATTTAAGAGTATAAAAACAAATTATCCAGAGGAAACAATTCTAATTCCGTATTATATTTACTTTGATGATTTCGAAATAAATAATCCACTAGGGAGCCATGCCAGTGTTGACTCTCTCTGTGGAGTTTATTATTCATTTCCGTCGATCCCCCAACACCTGAATTCGAAATTGGATTTCATTTTTGTAGCAGCGTACTTTAAAGCCAAGGAGCAAAGGAGATATGGAAATGATCCGTTTCTTCGTCCTTTAGTTAGAGTTTTGCAAAAGCTTGCATCTGAAGGATTAACACTGTCAACTAGTAATGGCACATATCACGCTCATTTCATATTGGCCGCTGTTATTGGGGATAATAAAGCCCAAAATGAAATATTAGGATTTTCTCAAAGCTTCAACTCAAATTTTTATTGTAGATTTTGTCGTAGGCATAAACAAGATTTATTAATTGATTGCGAAGAGCACCCAGAAAATATTAGAAATGAGGATAATTACAATACTGATTTAACCGCAAATGATGTATCTTTAACAGGAATAAGAGAATTTTGTTTGCTTAACGACTTATCTGATTTTCATGTCACCAGAAATTTTTCTTTAGATATCCTTCATGATTTATTTGAAGGAGTATGCCGATATGATTTAAGTGAAATTTTATTAAATTTTCTAAATAATAAACTATTTTCTCTAGAAGTTTTAAATTATAGAAAGCAAATGTTTAACTATGGGGAAAGCGAAATAGGAAATATATCTCCGCCTATTGAATTATCCCATTTGAAGCAAAAAAAGTTAAAAATGACGGGAAGAGAAATGGCCACATTTGTCCATTTTCTACCATTTATTATTGGAGATCTTATTCCGATAGGTAATGAAGTTTGGACATTTTTCATCACTTTATTAAAAATTATAGATATGTTATCAGGTAGTACATTTGATGACTTTTTATTGAATGAGCTTAAAATTCTAATAAGACAGCACAACTCGATGTATATCAATATATTTAATCAAATGTTAAAACCTAAATTTCACTTTCTGGTGCATTATCCTACCGCTATATCTCAAAGTGGTCCGCTTAAATATCTTTGGACCTACAGGTATGAAGCGAAGAATAAAGAAGCAAAAATTTATTGTAGAAATATCTCCAGCAGAAAAAATATATCTTACACCCTTAGTATGAAAGCTTCCTTGAAGTTTTGCGAATTCTTAAACGAATATTGTAATGGTTTTCCGGAAGTATTAATTTATGAGAGCCCAGTTCTTTTAAATTTAATTGCAGAAGATTTATTTCTCTCAATAGTTAACAGAGCCACCATTTCAAATATTAATTTTAATAATAGCAAGTCTTTAAAATGCATTGAATTTAAAGGTAGTCAGTACAAAATAGGATTTGTAGTAACAATAAAAACTGGAGACGATATTAAAGTTTTTGAAATAAAGAATATACTTCTAAATGATTTTGAAATCCCATTTTTACTAGTGGAAAAAATTGAAGTCCAGTCATTTTCTGAACATTTTCAATCATATTATATAGGAATAAATCTAAAATTATACTATGTTTTGGATATAAAAGAATTTACAGGACCTCCAATTCACATTTATTATATAAGCAGTGGAAAAAAACTAATTAGAAATAAAGTTTTCTAATACATATTTGTTCAAGTTTAGGTTTAAGATTTGTATTAATTATGTATTAAAAGAATATAATAAATTATTGGACTTTTATTTATATTATCTTATCAATTTTAAAGGAAATTGCTGAAAAAAAGCCATACTTTAAACATATGAATTTAATAAGGATTCCTATCAATAAAATAATTTATAATAGTCGTATCTTATTAATATCTTTCCTTATAAAAATAATACGCTGTCGTATATAATCAATAAGCTTCCTTATAAAACTAATACGTCGTTAAAAATTAATACTTTTGCATATGAATTTAATAAGGATTCTTATCAACTAAATAATTTATAAGAGTCGTATCTTATCAACAACTTTCCGTATAAAAACAATGCGCTGTCGTATATAATCAATACGCTTCCTTATAAAACTAATACGCTGTCAAAAATTAATACATTTGCATATCATATTAATACTTCATTCGTATTGCAGAGATTTTGTATAGGAATCTTATCAATTCTATAGCGGAAATTTCAGGTTTTTTTTTTCAGTGTATGGTAAAAAATTTCGATACAAGGTAATTATTTAGAAAACCTACGGTAGACTCGCAAATAATTTCTGGCAACGCTGATGAAGCCAGTCAAGCAGTAATGAGAAAGTAGGAAAAGCTCAATGCAATCAAGTCAGTTGCACATGGCACTATTGCTGACCGCGCATATAAAAAGGGGACTACTGCCAAAGATAACCTAATAAGAAGATAGGACACAGCCGAACAAAATTCAAAATTTTTCCTGTTTTTTATACCGAGATAGGTAATGTCATATATTATCGTCTTTTGCATGAATAGGAGAAAAGAATTTGGCTATGCACTATTGTATTGCGACTGAGACAACGAGTTCAACACAAAAATCGGGTGAACGTTGGATTACCCGAATGATAAAATCTTCTTGAATACCTTAAAAATCCTTTCAAACTATTCATAATAATGTCCATCAGGTCACACTACCTCTATTTTTTAAGAAAAAGATAAATTTGGCCTTGCCCAAGGTACTGAAAGGAGATATAATATTCCTCTCAAATGAAATTCTCTTTTTTGCCGAAAATATCAGAGAATCCAGCATGAGTTTCTCCCACTTAATCCCTTCAGAGCAAAATGAATGTAAACAGAAAAACGTGCTATTCAAATATCATGGAATTACACCAATAAACATTAGAATTCCTACGAAAAACATTGGGACAATTGTCTTAATATTTCAGAAAAACCTATTTTCACAAAAGCGCGGGAGCACTTTTTGAGCGTAAAATCGGAAAACTCCTCCCATTCTCTCTTGTTTACGAAAATAAATTATTTTCCATTCCGTTTCGTTGCGTGTAATCTTCGCTTTCACATTTTTTGTCTTATTCGTAAAATGTTCAAAGAGGGTTTGATTTTTTTCTCTTTTTCCCTCCTTTTCTCGCCGTGTATATTTAAATGGAAAAGAATCGGAACACTCTTCTGTGTCCCTTCTTTTAGTTATTTATTCTTTGCTGAGAACTCCGCCGCCCCTTCTCATTTATTTACGAAAATGAATCATTTGCCATTCTGTTTCGTTCCATGCAATTTGCGCTTTCACATTTGTTATCTTTATTCATAAACGTTTTAAAGAGAGTTTGATTTTTTTTTCTTCCTTCTCCTTTTCTTTCCGTGTGCATTTTAAATGTAAAATAATCGGAAAAACTCTTCTGTGTCCTAATTTCTCATTAAATCAACTTTGCCACTGCTACCACAATTCAGTCTTGGTCTAGATAGAGGTCAAGCAAACCAGAACTCGAGAAGAGCAGAGCTACAGCTCCAGGCCAGCCAAGACCAAATATCCGACTAGTAGAAAACCAACAGAAGTAGAAATCCAAGTCCAATCCAATCCAGTAGAATCGGATCAGAAACAATATATAGTAAATAGAGCTAATGCCGCAATCATTAGAAAGTGGCCTCCCAGTAACCAACGTATCAACATCACCGAGCTAGTTTCTGAAACGTGCCTATGCTGTTTCTGCCTAAACCATGCGTACGTTTTCGAATTTTATATCACAATATAAGGTCCTCAAGTTGTTTACCCAAAAAAAAACAAAACCTTATTCCTGGTAGGAACAAAATTCATTCGATTTTCCAAAATTTTAATAAATTCATGAAATTTGGCTAGTTAGTTAGTTATATTATAACTCAAATAGTGCTGAGTGGTAATAGTGAAAAAATTTCTTCCCTCAAGTTGACACTTAATCAAATCTCAACTTAACTCGGCCTGAAGGAGCCAATACAACTAAAGCTCTCATTTGTGCTCTCGACAACATTAATTTCATTTACATTACGAACAAATCTCAAGCTGGCTGAAAAGCTCCAATTGTATTTTAGCTGAATTGAGCCATTTTTTATATATTATTTTAAAGGCAGGGGACGAGAGATTCCAAGCACGAAGGCCAGAGCAGTCCATTCTGCTTTCCTGCTAGAAGCCCTGTCACCAAAGCCTTCCTTATTCCTTCTTGGTGAGAAAGGGTTTCAACTCCTCTACGGATATTAGGGCAGAACCTAGAGTATCCATCCTGCTCTTAGCGAAGGTCAGACAAGCACACAAAGTGTGTTCGGTTGCCTTAGGCTCTCCTTCCAGGCAGAACAGAACTCAGGGCTGTCAACAACTCCCATCCTTGTTACATAAGCGTGAAGCGAACTGTTTCCAGTGATGATGCCAACCACAGTTCTATATTATTTCCTTCCGAGCCCAATCAGAATATCAGAGATATTTCTATTGGGCCTATCAAGATACAGTTTTGTGCACTTGCAAGTAGTACTCAGGTTCTCCCATCTCTGCTGATGCTTTCTATGAACATCCGCTTTAATCAGAGACCCGATATTCGAGGTGGCAATGCCTACGGCTGGTTTCGGTCCGAGGAACGGAGAACCAGAGATTTGAGCCTTAGTTTACAATCTGATCTTGATTATTCATCCTATTAAAATTATATATGAGAATCATACCAAGGAAAAATTTTTCTGTTAAAAAACACATCTTCTAAAAAATATAAACCAAAAAATAATTGTTTCCAGTAAAAAAAAATCTTTACCTGGAGCAGCACTCTTAAACCCTTTCAAAATTTTAAATTTTCTCAAAAAGTCAAAAAATGTATTTCAAAAACCCGAATTCAGTCGAAAGATACCCAATTGAGTTGTAAAAATGAATTTTTTATATGATTATATTACTATCCCTCCACCTTCCTCCACCCTTCTCGTAAAAGTTAAATTCAAATATTCAAACAAGCCCTCATTTTATGCATTACCTTTTGATAGAAAGAAACTTTCTAGAACATCTCTCGTGTGGTCGAAGTTTTGATTATTCTCACCTCAAAGTTTATATAATATGCAATATTAGAAAACCTGATTTCATAATCCTGTCTCTTTGTCTAAATAGGTACGAAAATTCAAAAGCCTAGATAATCACCCCATTTACGTAAGTTCAGTTATTCTATTTATTTAGCCCAGCATTCTATTACAAATTCATAAGCGTTAGTGTTACTATACGACGATAATATCATCATCATCTTCGTCTACTCAGTTCGTACGCACGTATATACATACATACATACTTGGTATAAGAAAATTCCCTAAAGCAAGCAAGATTAACTCAACACATTGCTCTGCAAATGATATTATAGGCGTCTAAGCATTATCTCACCGCAGAAATTCATGTAATTCTCTTGATGATGAATTAATTTATGATTAATTTTCAATTGGCGGAGGAACAATTAACGAAAAACAAAGAGACATCAGAGTCAGAAATATGAGTAATAATATAAATATATAATATAATATGACTGAAAATATAATTACAGCGCCGAGTCCCTGAAAAAGAGTTCTTTTACATACATACAGCTACCTTTCGTAAACCACTCATGAATATTAGCGAGACACCTAACTAGACCATGCTTGCTCGACCGGAGGAGTTAATGAAATTTTCTGAAGTAATTCTGTCTGCTAATGCATTTCTCGCCTGTGTAAAGTGCAAAGGTGATCAAAGGAACTTCGGCGAACTTGGAACATTTAATAGAATTTCTACTATAAAGGCTGGAATTCAGGGTTTGCACTTATAATGGAGAGCATACTACAAGTAAATGAATAATGTACGAGACTTTAAGAAAAGCAATATCAGTTACATATACGAGAGAAATATGGATACCTATTTGTTTGGATGATTGTACGGCATGTAGTCAGACCTGTCAAGAGAATTTTTTCCAATTTTTAAGTACCACACTACGAACATATTGCATATGGACGTATGCCCAATAAGTTTTTGACATTTAAATCATGCCATCACCACGGCTAATATCATTTGGCAGCATCTGGAGGAGAAAAAACACAAACCAAGTAGATATCACCAAAATCATAGGAATTGCATTACCTACAAAGTCAATTAGCCGAAATACTCCTAACACGTGGTATTTCAATCGATGCATTCAGACCGAGTTAGCAAACGAACTTAGGGAAATACACTGACCTCTTATGAACTTATATAGCCTATGATAAAAAATTCATTAAAAATTTATTTGTATGCATATATGAATTGTGAAAAAATACAAGCAAAATTGTAAATGTACATTTCTTTGTATTGAATTACTTTCAGTATAGGAATAAATACAACAAAACAGAAATAAATACCTACTTTAATTCAATATGCCAAAGTGAAGAGACCTTCGGATACAACATATGATGTAAAAACTAAAGCACTAAGTTTGTGAACTAGATACCCGTCCATCTAGAATTCGATTTTTGTCAGACACCCAGAGTTACATAATAAATGTGAGAATCAAATCCAGTAAATAAACCGATTGCAACCGATTCAAACGGTTCTAATTAATTATCAGTTAGTACAAGCTCAGCTAATAGAATGATTAAAGACTGGAAATTTATGTGAACTATGTATTACAAGATGGTTCCTAAATATATGGCAAATTCAATTTTCACAATCGAATCGGTTCTTTTAATTGAACTAATTAGCCAGATACTGACTGGCTTCGGCTTTGAGAGTTCTGATAGAAACCGCGCTAGCAAACATTGGGACGCTATTGGTATACTATATCTTTACCAAAGGGTACACACAAATATTCTGTAATACAAAGATATTGCAGGAAATCCATGCAATACTTACAGAGAAACATGGATTTTGTGTCTCAAGGTACCCGGTAGAATTTTTAAATCACGCGAAAATAAAAGTCGTCAAGTACAGAAGAGAAGCTGTAACATTTTTACATATACACGGTAAAGCTTGTGTGTAGGATGAAACTGCATCTACAGTTTATCCCCTAATTAAGTATGTAATTAATTTTTGAATCCGATAAACGGCTTTGGATATAACTGGAAAAGAAGTGTGTCAGTCCTTTTAAAGGTGAAAAAATGGCCGTTTTTGGTACAAAAATGGACATATTTACAACTCATCATTGCGAAGAACTGGTAAGTCCTGGAAATTCACGTTCCATGACAAAAATGCTCACAACGGAGTACTAATGGACGCGAAACAAAGAACGGAAGAAATATTTGCAAAATATAAGAACTGGAGTCTATATGACCGTAGTGCAAAAACCCGGTTTTCAGCGGAAAAAGTCGGTCATAACGTTAAAACGATCAAAAACAAACTACACCAATTGATTACCCCCTCCTCCCTCTTTAATTTGGTACCAAAGATGACGTATTTTGGACAACCTCTTATAGCGGGTGGTACGACCCCCAATCCCCCAAAAATTGTTCACCTATATTTTTGTACTCTAAACCCTTAATTCATCAGAAAAAATCCCAATACCCACACAGAGTTAGGCGCCCGTGAATATTGCGAAAAGAAATCTACCGCCGAGGCCCCTCAAATCTGCAAATAACCGTTAATCTAAATAACATATAGCCAATAATACCGATCATGCGTAATTACCAAAGCGAATTCTTATTTTTTTTTTTACTGGGCTTACAGATCCTGAGCTTACCCCTGCGCTTTATTACAACTCTTGATAATGTTTTTATTTTTTTTTTAATTTCCGTTAATCCACTCCTATTTCTGTCCCCTCACCCTCCCCACCTTATTTCCTCCACTTATCTTGTTCGCCCTGAGCTTCCATATTTTTGATACCACATACATTCTCCTTCTACTCTCCATTCTCTCGTTATACCGGTAAATCTCAAGAAAACCTACCCTCCTACATCCCTCAAAAACTACCCTATAAAAAATAATTTTCAAATTTTCGACATTGGAAGGTAATAAGCAGATGTACCTTAAATATGAAAAGAAGTGCAACCCTCTAAAACAAAAAGTGGTACCCTAATCGGTTGGGGGAATGGAGAATTAGGTAATTAGGAGTTCGGAGAAAGCGAAATTCTCATCTCCCAAATTCCTAAATTCTCCGTGTTACGCATCAGCCCACGGCTTGTCATGACGGCGTAACGCCATTATACAATGATTTCTCAGCTGAGAGTTTTTGTTTGAGGAATCGTACTCATTTGGTTCAGATATATTTTTTTACATAATTTTGTTAGGAAAGGTATAAACAAGTTTTTTCGGTTCTGAAGATAAGAAAGCAAACTTAAGATTATCACAACACAATTTTTCTGTATGAATAGTAATTTAGGGTGGAGCAGCTATTCAAATCAAACTTCCGTCAGTTTTACATAAGAACACTGCAATTATTTTAGAAACTTAGGACTCCGTTGGAACTCTTATATGGTAGTGAGGGAGTCTGTTTCATGGGTTGTGTCGTAACCTCCGAATTATAATATAAGCCATGAAGTCGCCGAAGGTACAGACACATTAAAGGCCTTAACGTGCCGAGTACAGCATGCAGTAAGAGCTTACTCTCACTGCTTTTTGTATACTCGTCATGGAGCAAAAACTACAATTTCATCTTAAACGGGTTCTGAAGCCCAAACTGTCGATCCCACAGCAAAATGAAATTAAAACAAATTGCAGCCAAATATGTTTTCTTTCTATAATAGTTTAAAAAAATAGCATATAGAACAAATTTATGGAAATTATAGCCTTTGAACAAAATACAAGCCACTTTTATATGAAAAACTCCTACAGTAAGACAAGGCAAGAAGATTGTCGCCTGAACAATACCTGAACTATGAAAACATCTTGAAGTTGATGCGTCTAATATGAAAACTGCTTTGTGACTTACTATCCTTTATTAATAACTTGCTATCAACTTACAGACCCCTGCCTGACTCAGAAACTTTGTGTCTGAGCGCTTGATCGCCTGAGCGCCTGCGCGACTGAGAGTGCCGTTCTAGACGAAAGAGTTTTAAGGTAGTAAAAGTGGATGGATTCACATGGGGTGTTTTGATTTCGAATGAGTGAAGAGGGAGCTTTCCTATAGAGTACAATTTTCTTACGTGTTGGGGGTTTTGGGGTAGGGGTGGAACTACCATCCTTTGAGAGTACCGTTCGTGATGAAAGAGTATTAAGGTAGAATGAGTGAATGGGGAAGTAAAATTTTCTTACGTGTTGAGGGTATGTGGGGTGCGAATGAGTGAATGGTGAGCTTCCCGATGAGGTAAAATTTTCTTACGTAGGGGGGATTTTGGTGCAGTGGTGGTAACTACCAACCTTTGAGAGTGCCGTTCATGGCGGAAGAGTTTTAGGGTAGTAAACGTAGATGGATTTACATGCTGGCTTTTTACTTAGAATGAGTGAATGGAGAGCTTTCCGAGGGGGAAACATTTTCTTACGTGTTTGGAGTTTTGGGAATGGGAGTGGTAACTACCACCCTTGGGGTTGTGCTATTTGGGCCGTGTGTGATATGAATCGAGCGTCGAGATTCGAGTGTCGAGGCTCGAGAGACGATATTCGAGAGTAGATATTCGAGAATCGAGGTTCGAGAGTCGAGATTTGTCTTTCGAGAGTCGACAGTCGAGGTTCAAGAGTCGAGATTCGGGAGTCGAGAGACGAGAGTCCAGTTTCGTGACGTGGTTGTCGCAAGTCCAGATTCGAGAGTCGAGGGTCGAGATTCGAGAGTCGAGGGTCGAGATCCGAGACTGTATAGAATTTATGACTAAAACGTAGAAAATAAAATATATAAAAAATCTTTTAAAATAAATAACTTTTGTAAATAAAATGCACCAAAAAATAAAAAATTATTTTTTTCTTTCTCAATAATATACACAAGAAAAGTTTAATTGCAAAATAAGAAATGCGAGAGCTCAGATTAAATCTTAAAAGTTTGGGCATGAGTTGCAGTTAGACAATTCTGATTATAGTTATGGATGCCCAAACTTTGAAGATTTAATCTGGGTTCTAGCATTTTGTTGAGTTCAATTTATTCTCCTTCCACTCTGACAACGCTTATGCAGTGTGCTAATACAGATTGAAAATAAACAATAATAAAATAAGTAAAAAACGAGTATTCAAACAGAACTGAGGCCAAGCCGCATGAAAAAGTAGAAAATAAACTTTTCTTCACACACAGAGGTGGACTCAGATTTTTTGATTGGGACATTTCTCTTGAATATTCTTTCTCTTCATGAATCAAATCACTTTTTACCTCTGATTGATCATACTGAAATATATCGGTGATTATCAGCGAAAAAAATCTGAGTCCACCTCTGTGTGTGAAGAAAAGTTTATTTTCTACTTTTTCATGCGGCTTGGCCTCAGTTTTGTTTGAAAACTCGTCTTTTACTTATTTTATTTTCTGCCTTTTTCACGTTAACTAAATTGTTATTACGTGTAGCATCGAGATATTTTAAAACAATTTTATGACGGCTGAAAAGACACTGATTTACCAGTTTTTCAAAAAATTTATTCAAGTATCAAATGGTTGAAGTACTGCAACGGTTTTCTGAAATTCAAACTATGCTTTAAACAGCGCTTTTTAGCTGTATTCCAACTTGATCCCATATAACATGAATTTTCCCGATTTTCCATATTTTCCACAGACTTTTCCTATGACTATGAATTTTTTTTAAAAATTTACATGAATTTTCCTCGATTTTTCATGCAAGTTTTCATGATTGTTGAAGAGAAAGTATTGATGCCAGCAGGACGGAAAAAAATGATTCCGCGTAGCTTATAAAACTTTTTTGTCGGAAAATTATCCGGAAGAGTCGGAAAATTCCGGAAATTGTCGGAAAATTTTCCAGCAAAATTTGGAAATTCTGCATTTTTCCTCAAACAGATTTATCACCAATCATATCGATGAAAATATTTCCGATAATTTTCCCGCTTTTCCGGGTTTTCCATGGAGTTTTCCACAAAAGCAACTTTATGCAACTCATTTCGCTCTACAACTTTGTCTTAGGTTACAAAACGCTCAAACGCTTCCTTGGTGGGAAAAACTCTGGAAAAGCGTTTCACATGAATTTTCCTCGATTTTTTGCAAGTTTTCACCATTGTCAGAGAGAAAGTAATGATGCCAGTTGATAGGGAACTTGATCCTGCATAATTTAGAAGACTTTTTTACCGGAAAATTTCCGGAAAAGTCGGAAAATTCTGGAAAATTTTTTCAGAAAAATCGGAAAACTCTGCAATTTTCCTGCAATGGATTTATCACTAATCAAATTTGTACCAAATTTTAAAATGATTTATCCCGATTTTCCGGGGTTTCCATGGAAATTTCCGGTTCAAATTTTGATAGATTCAATTGTCACACGACATGAACCTGTGTGCCAAATTTCAGCTAGCTGTGACGAAAAGTGGGTCTACGAGATTGTCGAAAATAGTAAAAAAGCAATATATAAATATTCAGACAGAGAAATTCGTGTACGAGTTAACGGGATGGGCTGGCCTCAAAAAAGGTTTTGTTTTCAATTTATTCTGCCTTTTCGCTTCTCTGGTCCCCTTTCGGATTGGATTTTCGAGTTTTTATCGGCACCTGTTGTCTCCTTTTGTTCTTATCTTGAGGTTTTTTTTTTCAAAACTCGTGAGCAGCTATGACGTGGTGCCTCAATTGACTTTTATTTGAATCAAAAAATAAAAGTTTATGTATGGTGATTGAAATTATATTGAAATGTATTTTAACAAAATTTGTCTTCGTACTATTGTAGATGGTGTTAATTGTGTGTATACTGCCGGCTTTTGTTGTTTTGTTTTGGGTTTATTGCTGTTTGAGTTGAATTTCTTAAACGTTTTCCGGCGTTTTCCTTTTAGATGCTGGAGCTACGTTAAAGTTGAGCGCTCTTTATGCAGGGGTAGGAATATTTTTTAATTCTTGTACAGGAGGTATATTTTTACATGTGCGGTTTTTTTTTTATTCGTATTTAACGTAGAGATAGACACCGAGAATAGATATTATTAAAGCCACTGTTAAATATGAGTGTATAATGGTGGATATGATAGTTATTTATGGGATTAAGAGAAATTTGTTCCTGATCGGAAACGAATTGATTCTAGAAGTTTCCCTAGATCCATTTTACTTATGATATTTAAGGGTTCTGTTATTGTTACCATATTTGTTTTTATTGACTATGACGTCATATTTCACACTATACTGGAAATGTTTTTTGTGGGTATGAAATGGGAGTTAAATTTGGAAACTTTTACGTAATGTCCGTGCAGTATGCATTCCTTGCTGCGCACAACCAGGATAAATATATATAGTGTCGCTATCGTGTAGGATTTGTAATTTAATGTAGCCTTCACAAATGATATCTATATGGAGGGATTCTTTTAAAGAGAAAAGCTAAGCGTTTTGCTGCGATAATTGCATCCAATAGTAATTCTGCTCTAAGGATGAAATGTCACATATGGAATTAATGGGCTCCTTTTTTATTAGATTTATCTCACATTTATTTAACTTTGCATTTGTGTTAAGGATGGGGGATGAAGTTTTGCACTAAAAATGCATATGATCCAACGTTGGGTAATTTTGGATATCTTGAATTGTTAATTCAAGATAGTGTAGTCTATTAGTATATGTATGTTGAATTAGAGTGGCTTGGAGCTTTTTCCTAACCACTTTAGTGTGCCTGCTATTATAACCTTATCAGTTGTAGCGGGATAGTTATAGCCTTGTAGTAGCAAGTAAACACGTAGAACTTTTTATCAAGGTGTTTACTTCTTTTCTAACAAGAATTTCACAAATTTTCCCCATGACCAGCACGCCCATAAAGGATTTATGTTACACATTTGGTTTTCTAAAAATATGTGATAAGAAGAAATATTTTACGTGGGAATGAAAATTTGTCTATACCTGAATTTTATGTTAGAGATAATGTGAGCTTGAGAATAAAATTATGTATTTCATGAGTA
The DNA here is from genome assembly GCA_963924295.1 of Dioctria rufipes. Classification (NCBI taxonomy): domain Eukaryota; kingdom Metazoa; phylum Arthropoda; class Insecta; order Diptera; family Asilidae; genus Dioctria; species Dioctria rufipes. The sequence continues at coordinate 49,228,786 of OZ002744.1, read as the reverse complement.
ATCATTTTCGTTTTTGCTGAAGGTCTCGACATCCTCCCAGGCTTGAGCATGTTGCTCAACAATGTTACACATCTTGTTGAATTCCAATAATATACAATAGTTTATAATTTCCATAGTATTATTTTAGTACTTCTATAGGAAATAGATAATTTGTCTGTCTCAAAAGCGAAAACTTTTACTTACAGGTTGGGATTGTGAGGCATAATTTAGCAAGAGAAAAAGTGTACTAACTTTATATTTTCGTAGAAGAGTACATACTTCTTTTTTTAGTTATTGTCGATACGAAATACACCTAAGCAATTAATTTAACAAAATTCAATATCTCTTTAGTTGTAATGAAATATAATATTAACTTACTCATTGTGCTGATAAAATGACCGGTGCTTAGTTTTAGTATAGTAAATAAATAATTAATTTACCTATCCAATAGTTACAAATTTTACACATTTTCTTTAAATTTTTCCTTGTGCATATTGTGAATAACTCATGATTGTGTCGTAGTTTATTGCATTTTCTTGTGTAAATGTGTAAATATGTAACCGACCTCAAGAAGTCTGAATAATTTTATCACCTAGCAAAGATGTTATAAAAGGAAAACCTTTATAAAATGCCGTCATAAAACAGCCGAGGGGACTAAAAACTGTTTATGGCTGCTTTAGTTTTGACTTAGTAACAAGTTAGGACACAGAAGAGTTTTTATATTGTTTTACATTTAAAATGTAGAAAAGGAAAGAAAGAAGAAAAAATAACAATGATATGGGGCGGAGTTTTCAGATTTTACTCTCATAAAATGCTCCCGCGCTTTTGTGAAAACAGGTTTTTCTCAAATATTGAGAAAATTGGATCCAGAGTTGTTGCTGTAATCCTATGATATTTGAACGTATACGTGCTTCTGTTTACAATGGTTTTGCTCTGAAGAGATTAAGTGCTGGATTTTTAAGTGAATTCTTTTCTACGGTTCGATGTTAACACTGCCACCGAATCAGTCATTCTCGTGCTCTTTTCTTCCCTAGTGGGAAGAAAAGAGTCGGAAAATGACAGGCTCGGTAGCGGTAATTAGACCGAGCCACAGAAAAGAATAGTGAATATTTTCGAGGAAAATGACTATTTTATTTGACAGAAATTTTACATCTGCTTTCAGCATCTTGGCCAGAGCGAAATTTATCTTTTTCTTAAAAATGTGAGGAAGTGTGACCCGATATACATTATTATGAATAGTTGGAAGGATTTTGAAGGTATTAATTAAGATTTTATTATTCGGGTAATACTATGTTCTCTCAATTTTTGTTTTTAACTCTTTGTCTCAGTTGCACTACAATAATACATAGCCAAGTTCTTTTCTCCTATTTATACAAAAGGCACATAATTAATAACTGCATCTGCGCCCAACAAGAATATCATCTGCTTCATAAATGCTTCCGAAATTTTGTTTCCTTGTAATGTGAAACATTTTAGTAGAGCATCCATACAAATTTTAGATGTCCATCAATGCTTTTTTTTTCATTTCCAGCGAGTTGACATTTTTAAGCATTTTTAAATAATTTTTATCTACTCATTAATCCCTGACTAAAAAACTTCGTGCTTCAGTGCCTGAGAGTGTCGTGACGAAAAACTTTAAGGGCAGTAAACGAGGATGAATTTAAATTGACTTTTCTGACTTAGAATGAGTCAATGGGGAGGACTTGGGATGGGGGTGATAGCTACCCCCTTGGGGTTGTCCAATTTGGCCCGTGTGTGATACAAAATTAAAGCTCTTGCTAAGCGCTATTAAATAGCATATTTTTTCAATAACTCTTTTCTACTCACTAAACCCTGTGTGCCTGAATACCTGGAGTGCCATTCGTAACGAAAGTATTTTGGTAGTAAACATGGATAGATTTACATGGTTTTTGTGGTGATAGAGAAAGAGTGAAGAGTCGAGTGAGGAGTGTCGAGGGTGGGAGTGGGAGTGTAGGGGTAGAGTGGAGAGTGGATAATGGAGAGTGGAGAGTGGCGAGCGGAGAGCGGAGAGTGGAGAGCGGAGAGTGGAGAGCGGAGAATGGAGAGTGAGAGAGTGTATCGAAGTTATTACTAAGTAGAAAATATAATAAGTATATTTAAAAAAAGTTTTATAATAAATAACTTTTGTAAATAAAATGCACTAAAAAGTAAAAAATAATGTTTTTCTTTCTCGGTGATATACACAAGAAAAGTTTCATTGCAAAATAAGAAATGCTAGAGCTGATATTAAACCTTAAAAGCTTGGGCATCCATAACTATAATCACAATTGTCTAACTGCAACTCATGCCTGAACTTTTAAGATTTAATCTATGTTTTAGCATTTCTTATTTTACAATGTAACTTTTCTTGTGTAGGTATATCACTGAGAAAGAAAAAATTATTTTTTACTTTTCAGAGCAATTTATTTACGAAAGTTATTTATTTTAAAGGTTTTTTTAATACTTTTTTTTTCTACTACTACGACTACATACTAGAGCTTCTATTCTTCCTATCGCAAAAAACGCTTCAGCCAAAAATATTTCCGATTTCCGGCCAGTCAGCATACTCCCCTTTCTGTCCAAAGCATTGGAAAAAATTATGCTTCATTAATGCGCAGAAGTTGTTATCCAAGTAACAATCGGGACTCCGGCCTTTTCACAGATGTGAAACTGCGATGCTAAAAGTGACTACAGATATAAGATTAGCTATGGAAAATACCGAACTGTGTATATTATCGGTACTAAACTTTTCAAAGGCTTTGAATAGGGTAAATGATTACAAGCTCTTCAATAAACTAACCACTTGTTTCGCATTCTCGAACTGTTCCACTAAACTATTGAGATCATATCTTTACGACGGACTCCAAAAGATGAAGATTAGTAATCAGCTCTCCAGCCTCTTACCAGTCAAATTTGGAGTTCCCAAGGGCTCCATATCGGGCTCTCTTCTCTTCATGTTATATATCAATGATCTCTGTTACATTGTTAAGGATGCTAATATTCATTTATATGCGTATGATGTTCAGCTGTATCTTAGTCGGCCAATATCTTACCAAGAGGATTGTATTAAACGTATCAATCTGGATCTTGCCAGAATATCCCTCTGGTCTTTCCACAACGGTCTTGTTCTCAATCTGGCTAAATCGCTATCTATAGCCTTCTATAAAACATATCTCAGGCTTTTGGACTTACCACCTGTTAGGTTCAACGACGCTATATTACGCTATATGAATAATGTGAAAAGCCTTGGCATATCAATCCATTCCCACATGAAGTGCTGATGTCATATCTGTGACTGTTTGAAAAAAGAATTATTCCGGCCTTCGCAGACTATGATTGACTGCGTCTATTCTACCTACAGGAAACTTGATTTTTCCGAAACTGGACAGTGATTGTTCAAGAAGACTGAATATAGCTTTCAATGATTGTATTCAATTCATCTATAGTCTTCGTCGGTTTGGCCATGTTTCATCTCTTAGAAACTCTCTTCTTCAACATTCACTGGATTTATATCTTAAACGGAGGGCAGTTATTTTTCTTTTTAAACTTCTGCAGTCACGTGAACCTGCTTACATTTTTAATTTCATTCCAATTCTTACAAACCCAGTCGCATCGTATGATTCTGATTCCTCATTTCTCTCGTGTTGTTTTTCAGAGTTTATTCTTTGTTGAGATCCCCCATTTATGGAACGCCTTACTCAACTTGCTACCTCCGCTGGTGCCTTTAAGTTAATTATCAACACTAATTAGCGAAATAGCGTCTTGTCATCGATTGCACAAAGTAGTTGCTATGCTTAAATTTCTTTTTTTTTTTCTTTTTAATTTTACTTGTCTAAATTTTTTGAATTTTATTAATCTAAATTGCCTTTTTCTTGAATATTTTTCTTTTTTCGTAACTTACATTTTCTTCAGTTAACTTAATTAAACTCATATATTAAAACTCTCTCTTTTGAATCTAAACTAACTACTTCTTGTATTTAATATTATATCTTCCCAGCCTCGTTTTGCTTTTAGTAAAGACTTAAGAAACAACTCCAAAGGAAGATTTGAGTTATTAAAGTTGATTCCTTTATTATTTACGGAATTAAAGAAGTCTTACCGATTATGATTTGTAATCGTAAAATAAAAACGTTTGATAAAAGTAAGTTTTGTGAAATATTTGGATTAGCTTTGATAAGCTCAGCCTAAATTAGACACATAGTGACTGTATCTTTTCGGTGGTAAAATTTAATTTCAAAAAAACTAATAGAAAGGTGACCAAGCACTAACAATCCGCATGTTTTGTGTCGTTTTGTGAAAATTTAACTTGTGAAATACTTAAATCACTTTTGTCTTTGAAAAAAAAATTAATTGCAAAGAAAGTTCCAGTGTGTAGTGTTTTGTAATAGAAAGTCAATATTAAAGGACTCTATTTTAACTGGCTAGTATAAAATGAAAAGGCATACTATTATTGATAATTTTAAGCCTATGAGAAATAGGTGACAGTACACCAGTATGTACCTAACAGTGATAAGGTCTCCGAGGGTCATGTGCAAACATCAGATGTAGAGTCTAGAATATTACTGTCTAGTCTACGTCATTGGAGAGATATGAAAGTGTAGTACTGGACAATGCGAATAACGATAGTATTGATATTAAAAGAAAAGCCGAATGACCTCTTGGAAGCACTGACATCCATTTGGACGTCTTCAGCCTCTTTTAAGAAAGTCTATTTTTTATTTTAATTTTGTTTTACTTTCATGTAAAACGCGACAATTTTTGTAATTCTGCGGATTAATTAAGTGAATTGATCGTGTGAATTGCATGTAACTTTTTACCATGTATATTCATCAGTAAATGTATATAGTTATACCTATGAATCGTTAAATTAAAACTGTTTCTATTGCTCTTCTTCTTCTTCACTTGCCCCGGGCGCTAGTTTTAAAGGGGCGGCAATACGACGGACTTTTGAAACCATAACTAAATGAGAAAAAATCTAGTTACAAGAATTGGAAAATTTTTTCACACCATAATTAACATTTCAGTCTTCTTTCCGGAATATAAAAGCTCCTTTGTTGATATCATACTTTCAATTGTGCTTATACTTATACATTCAGTCAATCAGTTTACTGTCTATTCAATTTAAGTGTGAAAGCATCTGTAAGCTAATTAAACTAAAAACTCCGCTAAATTCTCAAATTGTACCTTTTTTATCATATGAAATGAATTCAAAAATTGTACAAATGTGGCTGGCAACCCTATGTTCCCCATTATCCATCAATCAGTAGACAGTAGGCACCAGCACAGAGTTACCAGAAAATTATTTTTATGCCAGCTGAATTTAGCCATTTTAGCCGGAGTTAAGGTCTTTGAGTCCGAGTAAAAACTTGGAGAAATCCTTTCAACCTGAACGGCAGTTTGCCAGAATTTCTACCCAGAGTTTTTTTGAAACCATCTCAAATTTTAGTAGTTTTATCAGAGAAGATTCATATTGGAAAGCGGCAAAAATAAAAAACTAACCTCTAACATAATTAAATTTTTAATTTGTTGAGACAGAGTTGCAATTTCAATATTGTATTTTGCGCTCAACCGCAAGTCTGTCTCTTTATACTGAAAAACAGCTGGGTATACGCTCGGTACACACTCAGTATGTAGTTCATTAGAACTCAATATTGAAATTGCAAAAAACGTACGCTGTATACGAGTTTATTGCAATATAACCCTAGTTATAAGCCATAATCATTTAATACACGAACCTTTTAGAACCGAATTTAATACTGCAATATTGACTACAACTTTTTCTGACTTTTAATATTTGACACTTATCAAATTGAAGTGTCTATTTCGTTTTTATTTTTCATATAGACAAGTACTTTCACAATATTTGTTCGCGCTTTATACGTGCGCGGAGCTTTCTTAAGTCAAATGACAAATCAAGTGATAAATCAAATGCAAGTGTTCTCTAATTAAATTCTTAGTATCGTAAACTGCAAGTGTGTCTCTGACGTTTTATATTGCAATTGACATAATTGCATTATCAAAATATCAATATTGAAATTGCAAGTCTGTCTCTGTTATAAAATAAACTGTATTTATAATGATACAATCTTTTACTTTCAATTTATTTTAAAACAGTTTGAGATTTATTTTTGTTTGAATTTCAAATTCTTTTTATTTAACAATCATTTGTTTCAAATTCAAATTGTTTTTAACAATTCTGATTCTAGTTTCAGGATATGGAGTATAAATATGTCATATATCATATACATATGATGCCAAGTATACCCTGGGACTGTAATAAAATTTGCCCCAAATAAGGAACGTTGTTAGAGGGGGTTTTAACTAACGTCTTTGCCCTCCTTCAAAACTTTTCTAAATCCAGCACTGAGTACCAGTAGCAATAACCTGGACTTGCACTTGAACATTTTTAAGTACCAGTACCGGAACTTCTACTTGTACTTAAAAGACTTGAAGTAAGGGTCCTGGTACTGGTACTTGGAATAAATACTGGGCATTGGGCAGGGCATTACTATCATATCAGTTTCGTGTATAAAACTTGAAGATGTCAATACGATGTACAGTGAGAGAAGGAAAGAAGAGGATGTGGAAAACAAAAGTCTCTGTTAAGTAAACGACACCACTTTCATTTATTTTATTTTTCAAATAAACACTATTTTCTATAATTTAAAAAAAAATTAAATCGCGTTAGATGTTTGGAGTGGACTGTACGGAATAGATGAGTGTCGCTTGGATTCATTGGGATTAAAGAAAAGAATGCATTTTCACTCAATTCGCCAATTACATTATATAGAAATCTATTTTCACAATAATTTAAATGTCCGACTAAAACTATTTCATAAATACTCGACGCCGGTGGTATCGATAACCAATAAATATCGCCCGATCGCTGAATGCTGACTGATTGAATGCTGATGACTGATACTAACTGATAAGCAATGTACCATGCTTTTCTCTCTCCGGGTGCTCAATAACATTCAACGAGAATTATAATAAAGAATGGGAAACAATTGAAAACTGTTCGTTGCTCTTCTTACCTTAACATTGCAATCTCGACAAAATCTGCCCTATCTCAAAAGTTTTTCTTAATAAAATCGCCCCGAATGTGCAAACTTTCCTGCAGTTGCAATAGATTAAAAATGCTGATCTAGTTTTTTTTTTTTTGCTTTCTTGTAAACGGAGTTAAGGTTTCACGTAGGAAGACCTCATATTACAAAAATAGTGACCCGATCGATATCTGCGACTTGTAAAATGAGGATTATTTTATGAAGATCTATTTTTTTGTTTTTTGTTATGAAAATTATTTTAATCTTTGTGTATATGCAACTTCATTGGCTCTCGGCATTGTATCAACATCTTGTAAGTGCTCAGAGCAATGCGGTCAAAAGCTGGGAAAAGTCATGAGCTGGTGTACTTCGCAAACAAGATGTTTATTAAAACCTATGTACGAAAGTTGGGCGACCTGGCCCATCCCAGCAAAAGTCCTAATTACTCCAATGTGTGTACCTATTACCGTTAATGAGATATAGCCATCTAACCGACAGACGGACGGACGAATGGACTCACAGACAAAGGGACACACAGCGGAAACTTAGTAATAGGGTCCCATTGACACCCTTTGGATACGGAATCAAAAAAAATTATAATATAATTAATTTACTTGAAAATTCTGTCTACAAGCCACATAATATCAAAATTGGTAAACATCAATAACTCACGTGCCCACAAATTAAGCAGTTTACTTTTTTATTTATTTTTTACCATAATTTAGACAAAATACTAAGGATTATCCTTTGATATATTTGCACAATTTTTTCGGAGAGAGGATAGGGAAGAAAATGCTAATCCAGAACTACAGTGAAATTCCAACTACAGTGAAATTCCTGCATGAATATTTCATTTAAAATAGTATCTGTGTGTTAAGTTTAATAAAAAAAAATCTTTAAACCTACAAAAAAAAAACATTTCCGGCTCGAATCAATTCATAGTTCATTTCTAAAATAACCACAAAATGGCGACTCATATACATAGATATTCGCTGGAGCGCAATATTTATCTCACCCGAACAAAAACTGATGGGTCATAGTCATGTCGGAAGGAATCCGGGTCGGAACATTAGCTACACAATTAACTATATTTCCGTAGCTGACATGCAGTAGTAGATTAGATATCCATCCTATGCCTGTGCTAGTTATGTAAAAAAATCTAGATATTTGCTAACATAACTGGGATTTTACTCTGCAATTTATCGGATTATAGTGTGATAGAAGTGTTTCGCGATAAAAGCTCATCCTCCCACACCCTCCCCTTTACACCAGAGGGACTAGATAAATACGACCACCCATCCATTTACTGGGTAACTCTGGATAGAGATGATGATGGTGTGGATTAAATGTTTCAGAAATGAAACCAGAAGCGAACTATATTCAAAGGAAACCACATTCGTTTTGGTACCACAAAAGGTATACCCATGAATGTATGTATGTACGACTATGTATGTTACTTACATAGAATGGAACCATTTTATTTTTATATAATTATTTTTAATCAAATAAATTAAGGTGTGGATTTTATCTGATGCTATGCTTTTCCCTCTCCCACCCCCCACCCACCCTACACTCTTTTAATTTTATAAGCATCCATAAACATAGGAAAGTGTGGTGTGTATGCATGTTTGTTTGAAAACAATTTTATATTAACAGACTCAAGCTGCTTTGAGTGAGTACTCTAGGATTTTCGCCTTAAGTCCTAATCAGTCTCAATTAATTCATGTTATACGCGAAAACATTAAGGACCTATCTTTTAGTTGTTCTCTCACCAGGTAGAACCTTTCATTAAGTATTCGGGATAGCTTATCTAACCCATGATTATAAGGGTATAACTTATCTAGTTGGGGAGTCCTAGATCATTAACTTTTAATTAAAGAATATTTTAATTGAGCATTAATAAGGTTGTTTTCCATCCGTTATATGTATGTATGTAGGATTAAAGGTATAAAACAAGGAATTTAAAGTGAGACAAAGATATTTTCCATGATTACTTAGCGAAAATATATGGATTATTGGACTATAGTTTTCGAAATTCATATCCGTGTAAACAATCTTATGTATGCATGTACATACCCATTGGGAAAAGAGCACTCTAAGAAAAATTTCCTGAAACGTTTCTCGGGAAGCCAGCGTTGCCGTTATGGTACAAATGCACTATTATGGTACATTTTAATAATTTTGATACGGTAGTATGAAATGTTTGAAACTGGTGCATTCTACATTATTTTTATTTTGTATTAAAATTTGCATTTAATCTTTTACGTAATAAAAAGGCACCATTAACATTAATAGAAAAAGTATCCCGCTTTATATTTTGCCGCTATGGAAAAATAAGTATTGGCGCTTTCAATTAATATGTAAGCAAATTAAGTTCTGTTTCTTTAGATTTTTGGTTAAAGTTCTACAAAAGATATTGTTTCGGATACGATATCGAGATCGCGATTAATTCATCATTAGAGTATTCTGATTCTGACCTCGACTCATGCAACAGCAACACATCAGTTACAGATGTTCCTTACAAGAAAGCGATGTAAAGAATGTAATTAATTTTTTTAAGAAAAAATACCTTATGTCGGAGCTTAAAACCAAATTGGCTGGAAGAATTTCCCTGGCTCTAATTTGCCAATAATAAATCAATTTGCATTATATGTGACAAGGCCATAGTGAAAAATAGAGCTCACTTAAAATAGGCACGCAAGCGCAAAAACGAAAAAGTTTTTTAGCCATTAAAGCCACCTACCCGGATTTCTAAAGAAAATATGCCCGGATTAAAAAATTTGCAGCAAGACTGCAATGTAGAAGAACGAAAGCTACTGAAGTATTAATAAATAAAATAGAACCATATGCAACGAAAAGTAAAACGAAAAAATTACAGTCTCATAAATTTTCTTTAACAGTGGATGAGTTCACTTATGTATTTTTTATAAAATGTTTAGCTATCCTAGCAAGATTTTATGATAAGGAAAGAAATGATGTGGTAGATAAATTTCTAGAGATTTTAGAAATATTTGACTCCTCTGCAGAAGGTATACGAATACTATCGTCAATTATTTAGAAAACCTGAATATATCTTTATTGGTTTTGGCTCAGATGGAGCAAGCGTTATGCAAAGAAATAGGAGTGGTGTGCAATTTCGGTTAAAAGAAAAAAATAAATATATTTTTTCGATTTCTTGTTCATCACATTCACTTTATGTTTGTATTTCATGTGCTTGCGAGAAGCTTCCTAATGAAATTGAGAAGCTAGCAAAGGGAGTATATTTTTTTTTGAAAAATAGTCACAAAAAGGCGAAATGAATTAAAAGTTTTTCAGAAGTATATTTTAATATTAAACAAAATATAATTAAAAAAATTATTCCTACTCGATGGCTATCCTTTGTGGCAGTTTTCAATGTCTTTTGGAGAATTGGAATGTACTGAAATATTATTTTTTAGTTGCGACTTATGAAGATAAATCTAGTAATGCTGGAAAACTCGTTAATAATTTAGGTGTTCCTGGGATCAAATTGTATTTTCACTTTTTAGATTATATAGTCAGTCATGAGATCTATTAGAGAGTAGTTCAGCTTTTGCCGGTCCAGTTTCTAGTCTTCTTTTGTTCTATTAATCTCGATACATCTGGCATTTTTTCTTTTTTCTTTTGTGCAAATAGTAGTCTGGTGATATAATTTCGTATACCATTGAAGTATATTGAAATGCTGTGTAATTTATTTGCATTAAACACTGTTTTTATCAAGTGGAAACCCCGGTATTATTGCGTTGCACTTATCATGGCTAACAAACGTAATGATAAGGTGAAGCTAAGATCTGAACGTGATTTATCATCCTCATCATCACCCTCCACATCGAATCGAATGTTACCGGTTTGGCATTATCGCAAGTAATTTAGAGGCACAAATATTTGATCGTTTTCATCATATTGAGGATAAATTAATCTATTGTTTTTCTTACATTATTATTAGATTCTGGCCTATTGTGTGTAGTTGCGCGCTTCGATCTTTATTCTTCGTGAACCTTTCATTTTTTTCAATATTTGTCTTCTTGAAATGTCCCTTTGTGACTCGATATGAGCTTGACTTATTGGTTTTTGATGTTGGCTAGCCATAATGGTGAAATTGAAGCAGGCAATACTCGTATTCTTCTTAATATTATGTGCAAACAGAGTTCCGGGTTAAAGGTTTGTCATTTCAATGCGAGAAGCTTACTTCCAAACATAGATGAAGTGCGTGAAATTTTTAGTGATTCGACGTTGGATGTCATTTGCGTATCAGAAACCTGGCTTAAGCGAGAAATTAGTGACACCCTAATTAATCTACATAATTATAGAGTTTTTCGTAATGATCGTTGCGGCCGTCGCGGCGGAGGAGTTGCCATCTTTATTAAAAAGTGTATTCACTGCAAAGCAAAGTAATTTTAACATCTAATAATGGGGAACGGGATACTGAATTCATCTTTTGCGAATTATTTTCTAGCAGTGGTAAATGTCTTATTGGATGTGTGTACAGACCACCCAATTGCCCCTCTCTGCAGAGCTTTTCCAGCGAATTATAAAATATTGTACCTAGGTACAAACATATTATTCTCTGCGGTGACTTCAACATTAATTTTCTAACTACATCCTATTTGACAAACTCCTTTCAATATCTTCTTGATTCTTTGGATTTACATCTAGTTAATCAAGAGCCCACGCATTTTACATCTCATTCATCAACTCTTCTAGACATATTTCTTACAGTGGATAATTCTAAAGTTCATTTTTTCAACCAAGTGTCGATGCCTGGAATATCTGATCACGACTTAATTATGACTATTTATGATTTCCATCCCGATATCTGCGCTGAATCTTGCAATTTTTCATATTTTAATTATAAAGCAGTCGACTTGTCCCCCTTGTTTGCTGAAGCAGATACCATTGATTGGAATGCGGTACGTTACCTGCATAACATTGACGATCAGGTAAGCTTCCTAAATGATATTGTGTCATATTTGCATGATAAATACGTCCCTTATATTACCAGGACAGTATCAAATAGGGATCGGCCTTGGTTATCTGTTAGGATACGTATTCTCATTCAGGAGAGAAATCTTGCTTACTACAAGTGGAAGCGTTATAAAATATTTTTGTTTTGGGACGAATACAAAACTCTTCGTAATCGAGCTACCTGTGCTATTCGGCAATCTAAAAAGAATTATTTTTTTACGAAGCTAAGTTCTTCTTTACCTGCTGGAAAGCTTTGGAAAAATCTTAAGAGCCTTGGAGTAGGCTCCTCGCGTTTGTGTGAGTGCAATGTTTATCCAGATGAACTTAATCAGTCCTTTCTGGCCCACAATACATCGGCTTCTGTGGCTGACAGCGCTTTCATTAGTAACTTGAGATCAACTCATACCTTTCCGAGTTTTGACTTTTCGAACATAACGCCTAATGAAGTGTATCTTGCCTTATGTAGTATGAAGTCAAACTCCGCAGGAGTTGATGATATCTCGCCCAAGTTTTTAAAGCTTATACTACCATTCCTTGTTTCTCCCCTTACTCATATATTTAATTCCTGTCTCACCATGTCAGTATTTCCGCAATCGTGGAAACTTTCTAAAGTCATACCCCCATAGCTAAAAGGTCCAAACCCAATTGCATAGAATTTCGACCCTTATTGCCGTTTCTATCTAAGGCCTTGGAAAAATTAATGTCTAAGCAAATCTCGAACTTTCTTCAGCTTAACAACCTCCTTCATTCTCTTCAATCTGGATTCCGATCAAAACACTCCGGCATCACCGCATTATTAAAAATAGTAAATGAGATGCTGAAAGCCTTGGACTCAGACAAACTTAACATTTTAGTTCTACTGGATTTCTCGAAGGCTTTTTTCACTGTTGACCACAAGATTCTTTGTAAAAAGCTGGTTACAAAATTCAACTTTTCACCTTACGCAGGTAGGCTTTTGCATAGCTATTTGACAGATCGTCTACAAACAATATACTCTAATGACAGGTACTCCTCCTACCTCAGTGTCAATCGTGGAGTTCCACAAGGATCGATTGTTTGCCCATTGCTTTTTTGCATGTACATAAATGATATCTTTGAATCTATCTCCCATAGTGAGCTTCATCTATATGCTGACGACGTGCAGTTATTTCTTTCCAGACCTCTTGGTCTTATTGAGGACGGCATAAGTTGCATTAACGAGGATCTCGTATGCCTTAATCGATGGGCAATTCAAAATAAGCTTATGCTTAACCCTGAAAAAACGAATGCCATAATTGTTTACAGGACAAATCTCGACAAAACAAGTTTTCCCCCAATAATTCTTAACAACACATCTATTCAATGGGTTGAGTCCCTTCGTAACTTAAGTGTTATATTTAATGACACACTTACCTGGGATGATCATATCAATAGTATCGTCCGTAAAATATATTTTGGTCTCCGCTCTTTGTGGGCTTCCAGTCAGTTCACTCCTCTAAGCACACGCCGGCTCCTGGCTCGTTCGTTGCTCTTACCAATAATCACTTATGGATGTGAGATCTATGGTAAGCTAGACCATCGGAACTTCAACAAATTGTCACTTGCATTTAACTCTATAATTCGATACATATACAATCTTCGTAGATTCGATCACATTTCATCTTATGTAAACACTGTGTTTGGATGTAACCTTTCCTCTTACTTAGACTATCGCTCATTGATAACGTTGATAAAAATCATGAAATTTTGTTGCCCGGGTTACCTTTTTGATGATTTCCAGTTCTCTTCGTCTAGAAGAACTCTTCACTTAATTTTACCACGATGTCATGGATTAATAACCAAACGTCTGTTCTTCAATCACACCTTTAAGCTTTATAATGCCTTGCCGCATGATATTAAACAGTCAATAATGTCAGGCTCTTTCGGTGTCATTAAAAGGAATGTATTTACCTTCATTATCTCACGTAATATTGAATAGAGACTTTCATAAATAGTTTATTACTCTTCTTGTGCGCCACTACTTCCTAGGTTTGTTCATTTACTTCTTTTTCACCTTTTTTTTGTTCTTTTCTTTTTTCACTTAACCTCTCACTCTTTGTAATTATTTGAAATTATTTAAACTTATACATAATTTAAAAGATGTGAATCTTAAATGTATAATTGAATTGATGACAATAATAAATAATAATTAAATAATTATATTTTGTCAATCATAGAAAAGCTAAATTTATATTTTTAATCCCCCAGAATCAATACACTTCTTTTAAATATAAGCAGCTCTTACAAAGTGATTTTAAAAAATTTCGTAAAGGAAGAGTGTGTTGAACAGAAAACCGATTTAAGTAAAATTACGTTTTTACCTGAAAATTTGAAGACATTAAACGACATTTTTTTTTTTTGCTTGAAATCTGCGGAATTAATTAATGATTTGGTAGTAGATTAGAAAGGTAAATTTTTAACGAATGTGTAGAATTTCTTTGTTGTCAAATTAAAAGAAAATTTGAATTTGGTGATCCAATTTTAAATGCAATGCAAATTACTGATCCTAGTTTTTTTCAGATTAAATAAATCTCTAACTGAAGTTCTATCACATTTTAAAGTTTTAATTGAACGATTATCTAATCTATATGATTGCGATAGTGAGCTACTTTTTTCCGAGCTTCGCGAAAGTTATGGAATTTAATTTTGAAGAGTAATTTTATGATAAAGACTCCACAAAATGTTGGACTAATGCAAAAAGTTTGAAAAACATAATGAATCAGCCAGTATTTACAAATATTGCACAATTTTTTCTGCATCTTTAAGCATTCCTCATAGTAGTGGTTGTGCAGAGAGAGTGTTTTCTACCTTAAATAATATTTTAAGACTGACAATAAAAATCGTTTATCTTACAAAGTAATAAATGCTTTAATGGCCTATAAAGAAATTATTAAACCTATTATTTGCTGTAATTTCTTTCCATAGAATGAATTAATTAATGATTTAATGTAAATTTCTACTTCTGTTGGTTGCAAATCAAATTTTAAGCCAAGCTCCAATATCTTTCCACCGAAGAATTAAATTTATGTTGAATAATTTTATAAGCTGAATACGACTTAAGCATTGCATTTAAATTTATATTTTAATTGGTTGCAAATAAATTTTTAAACCTTGTATTTGCGCAATATCGCTCCACCGAAGAAATTAATATATGATTTATGTTGAATTATTGTTGTAATAATAAAGATGATACGTCTGCCTGATAATTTTTATTAAACTTTGCTCTTCTACCTATATTATAACTATCTATGTATTTCATACACGAGTAATTGTACTGTACTGTCTAGTGTAGCTCTTTTATAGTGAACTCTTTTCTACTACTCGGTGTAAGCACTGCCACCGAATCTGTCATTTTCGTGTTCTTTTCTTCCCACCACAAACCAAACGCGCAATCTTTTCTACCTCTGTTATTTTTGGTGCTGCCTCTGGTTGCAAATTTCTGCACCCAAACCTTTTCCGGTGTCGGGTGTTGATTGGAGTTTGAGGTATGTTTTATTTTTTTGATTGAGCGGGATTTTTGTGTTATTTGTTGTGGAAAAATTAATTACATAGTTTTTATTTTAGTGTATTCTAATTTATGTTTGGAAAAAACAATCTTACAGCGTTTGTTATAATTTTTATTATTTTTGTGTGTGGAAAAAACATTAATATTAGAGCGTTTGTTTTGAATTTTTTATAATTTGCGTGTGGAAAAACATAATTAAACAATATGCCTAATAAAAAAGACTTATTGTTGGCATTAAATATTTTAAATGAAGACTCGACGGATACTTCAGAGGAAGATAATATGAAAACGTTTTTATCACTAGTGCCAATTTTCCGTAACTGTACTGTTCGATATAGTGCGTCCGCGTCGTAATATTATTTGGTTCTTTCTAACCATTGAATAACCCCACCGAACACACACCGGAATTGCCAATTTCACATTTGACAGCTCCGAACAGGAATGGTGTCAGCACAGTTCTGGTGCGTGTATGATTCCAAGTTCAAAAAAGAATTCACTATTAATTTTAATGGATGTGGTACTTTTTTGGCTCATTTGGTATTTTTTCGTATAATATGTGGTACATGATTAAATTTTTTTGCGGCAACGCTGCTGGAAGTTCGCAGCTCTTCTTTTCTCTATCCCAGTTCGTTGCTTTTTTACATAGACATGTCCGCATAGCCAAGTGCATCCCTATTATTCTTAAGAAGGGCTCTAGGAGGTATGCTAAATTGTTGGCGGAGTTTTTTGAAGGTATCTCTTCAAATGATTTAATGAGCTTTTTAAATAATCATCGCAGTGCTTCTTCCTTTATCTCATATGAAATCTTCAAAACTGCTTGATTAAATAAAATAATATTGACTATCAGAACCACTGACATGTATAATATGGACTGATTAACTTTCTATTTCATGTGGGCTCAGTTGCTAATGTCAAAAAAAGTTCTTACGCCGGTGCCAACATTGAAAAAAATCATTGGCGGGAAGTTGAAAAAATGAGCGTGCAGCTGGAAAAGCGAATATAATAAAACCTTTCGAATTTCTGTTGCATATCTAACGAATATATTGCGTTTGGTAAAACAATTTTATCAGTAATTAATTTAAAAACATTTATTTCGACAGACCCCTTATTTATTTGTTGTTTACAGTTCTCTCTCAGTTGGTACTTGATGCTTAGACCGAAAGAGTCAGCAATATAGAAGTGAGCCCACTTTTTGTAGTACATTTCTTTGAACGTAGTCAGTCCATATTATATATGTCAGTGATCAGAACCAGCTTAACACAAGCTCGCTTCATGGACACGTTTAATAAACAAACGATCAACAATACATACGTTTCATCACTTAGTCGATGTTAGTATTAGTATGTTTAACTAAACATAAACTAAACACCGAATCAAATTACATGTAATGCACAAAAACATTAAACAAAAAAAGAAGAATTTTTGTTTGAAATTATTTGCTTTGGGGATGAGACTACTTCTGACGCGTCATTAATTGAGATTGCTTACGGAACGATACTCGTAATATCATTTAACTTATTCAAACGATTGCGAAATCCTATGAACATTTACAACAGTAGTTAAATGCATTTGGAAGCTTGCTCCTTAACTATAACTCAACTGATCTTATTTCAATTAAGTGTGAGTTAGTTACATATTGTTCAGGCAACTGTAACTACGCATATGCAGTTGGATATGTATATCAATATTGAAGCGTCTTTTGAATGGTATTGTGCAGATCTCTGATCCGGTATACCATAATATGGAATATGACGTCTTTCACTATGGAAACGCATACAAAGCCAAATTCCTTATTATGTTAAAAACAACATGGATCTAGAGAATTTTGTGGAATCCATTCGTTTCCAAAAATGTTAAATGCAAATCGAAAAACCGTAAAGAAGAACCGGTAGACTTGCCTATCCCTGCACTAAGAAGTTTTAACTTTAAAATAACTCCTGATGCTCCTAAAAGAAGCACTTCAGTGAATTTCTCTTCGGATTAATGCCACAATAATAATTAATTTCTATTCCTGCCTATGATTAGTAACACTCTCTGTAATAATAAAATAAAATAAAAAATATCTTTTTTTTGTCTCCTTTTTAATAGAAAAAACGAAAATAATAAACAAATAAATATTTAATAATTTTTAATGATAATAAAATTATATATATAAAGCCTTTTATTAGTCCTGGAGGTAGCGTTGTATTTTAGGTAGTGTTTTTACGCCGATCCCTTATATCTTTTTCGATAGATCTGGTATAATTAATAAGTGAACCAAGCGCTAGCTGACTTACCCGCGGTGGGTGCGGGTGAAAAGGCTGCGAAAGTAGTAAGAAATATTTTTTTTAACTAATAGTACGTCGGCTGAAACTTTTTATACCCTATATGAAACCATAGGGTATACTAAGTTTGTCATTCCGTTTGTAACACATAGGAAAATTGATAGTAGAGCAAAATGGATTGGACACCCACGCATAATATTAAAAGTTATTTTGTCCGTCCGTCCGTCCGTTTGTCTGTCCATCTTTCCGTCGAGCTGAAATTTTGCACCCGGGCTTTTTTAAAAAAAAAGTTAATTTAAATTCGAAAATGAGCCGAATCGGGCGACTCCTTGGAACGACTGCCATACAAAAATTTAGTTTCTCACATATATTTGAACATTTTCTGAGAACGTATCAACGTAGAGAGCTAAAATTTTGTACATGATGGTTATAGCAATAGTAAGTAAATCTTTAAAAATTTACTAAATCGGGCAACCCCTTCTTGATATTGCCATATAAAAATTTAGGTTTTTTAGGTATGCTATAAAACCGATCAGTTTTAGACGTTTTTATTGTACTGAAAAGTTCTTCAGAATATGAAATCCTATTAAATTCGTTATAATCATTTTTACTGTGTGACGAACCATTCTAGAAATATGTACGAAAAATCACTTCAAAAATCAAACTTGTACAGATGGGTGATCATACGATATTACTCCGGGAATTCATCTATGGTATCATAAGAATTAGTCTTAGACCAATTCTAGCTATTTTACTTGTTTTTATAAACACTTGACATCATAGTGAGTTAAAAAGCATCGTCAGCTGCATCGTGGAGGGGGATTGTGCGTCAGCTGCACGCATGAACTTGTAAAAACAACTCGTAAAATAATAGTAATAGTCTAATAACTCGTTGACGTAAAGAACTGTTATTTTTTACATGGTATTTTCATATCAATAGCAATTGAAATCTGAAAAATGGACTCAATCGGACAATGGCTTCTTGATGTTGCTATATAAAAATGTTGGTTTTTTTTTACAAATATTGTAAAAACGATCAGCGCTAGACGTTTCTATTGTACTGAAAAGTTCTTCAGAATAATAAATCCTATAATATTTGTTATAATCATTTTTTCTATGCGACGAACCATTCTAGAAATATAAACGAAAAACCACTTTGAAAATCAAACTTCCACAGATTACATACGGTCATTCATCTAGGGTAGCTGAGTCCCGGGGACAAAAGTAACAATTTAACTTTGAACATTTTTTGTTCGTAAATTATTAAACATATGAAATATTAAATTAAACCATAGTTTTTGGCTAGCAATAAGCAATATTTGCGACAATTTACAATTAAAAGTAATTTGTAATAAAAAAGTTATATACCTGAACCGGGTCAAAAGAACAGTTATGGGGATAATTGTAACATACAATCCCAATAGCTAAAAAAGTATACTTCATCATTAAAACGAAAACATTTATTAAATAATATATATATACATATATAAACAAAACAAATCAAATCCATTTTAAAAACTTAAATATATATGTATACATCAAGCAATAACTTTGGTTAAAAATCACTCACTCTCGCAATTGTGACAAATGATCATGGGACCACTTCTTACATTCAATGCACCGAACCCACGTTTTGCGAAGCCTGCTCGAAGCATAGGGCTCTAAACATACCAAGCAAAAGTATTGCTCCTCATCGCTTGCTTCTTCTATTTGATACAGAGACTTCTTTTTTCTTCTAGTGTTAGGATTTTTTTTTTCATTACTTCTGTTTCTTTTAACTTTTTTCTTTCCCTTTTTCTCATATTCTAAACAAATAGCTCCTTTTTCGGGGGTATCTGTATAAATGGAAGATTTTCTCTTCTTTTTTCCTTTGTTGGATTTTTCTGGCCGCTGCTTTTGGAAACGGTTGACTTGTTCTGGTAAAAACTCTGACGTATATAGTTCTAATGGTCCAGGACCTTTTATCATGTCATTTGTAACAAGTTCATATTTGGAAGTTGTTGGTAAAGGATGACTTAATGAAATAATTTCAGAAGCTGAAGTGGGCACCACAGCCATAGGTGGCACAGCTACAGCATATACTGATCGACACATGATGTGTCTGTCACAGAACACTGGATACTCAGAACATTGCTTCCTTCAGGTGGACGTTTGTCCGTAACAAATGAGGGAGCAAAGTCCAGTTCGGTGAATATATCTCGGTTAAAAGGGTACATTTTAACCCCGCTTGTATGTTTTTTTGCGTCACCGCAAGTGGCAAAGAATCTTTGATTATACGTGGTATATGGTCATTATTGTCCCCTGGTGACTACACATCCAAGAGTCACATACAGAATTAACTACCTTTTTCAATGGACCATAAACTGAACGATCATTCGGCTGCAGGGGGGCGGAAACGACAGTGCAACGATCCCGTTTTCAGTGCAGAAATCCAAAGCATATATGATTATATGGGAATGGTCTTTATTAATAGTAGGAGGACTTTGTTTTCAACAGAAGATTTGATATGACTCTGAAAGTGCTTCAAAAACATAATGAATTTCTTCCCCTCCATCCATCCGCTCGCATTAACACATCCTACAGAGCCGGTGGGTCCATCGTTTATAAAGTGGTCTTTGTAACGGATCCGTGGAATGTAAACATAGAAGGTATATTATTTCCAAATGCATTGATAGCCACAGTAATTGTAACCAATGTACCCCTTTTCGCCTATGTTACAGCTCCTACTTGCTTTTGTCCTCTATATTCTATCGGGTTTCTGTACCTTTGTGATGCCAGTCTCATCAACATTGTACATATCTTTTGGCTCAAATCTAAATCTGTCCATAACTTTCGCAAGGTTGTCAAAAAAATAATATAGTATTAGCCTCATTGAAGCTCGTTGCCCGTAATAACCTAGTTGCCTGTGCTGACCTTATTGAAAGTTTAGGGTATGGCTTTAAAAAACCCGAGAACCAGTCCTCGCCTGCCAGTTTGTTTTCATCCCATGTAGGTGGTCTAGCCAAATCGTACTTCTCTGCAAGCTGATATACTAATTTACGTACTTCTTTTTGAGATAGTCCGTGATATATCTGGGAGGCTTTGATTATATACATAAATATTTCTTGAGAGCCACCAAAGACGCTTTTATGACTATTGCAGACCACCGACACTTCCTGGGCTTCCACTCCAGTCGCTCTATTTTTTTATATATAGACAAAGTCACATGACACAAACCGTGGTTACGCGCTGCCTCCCTTACAGCTGTTGGGTTGTCTGTATCTATATTTGCTGGCATATCAACTCATATACAAATTTCCTTTTGTTCCATGTTCAGTAGTTCACTTTCTTGTTCGTGGCATCTTGAATAAAATATTAGCATACCCAACGAACAATTTTTGTCCTATATAAAGCTCAGAGCTTTGCTAGGGAATAAATCTTGCGAACTTAAGGTGTTATAAGAAGCCAGATTATTGTCTCACCGAGTTCCCAGGGAATTGCACTAGACTCTTATAGCGCTAAAGTGGAGAATTCCATATCATGCTCGGGGAATAAAATTTAGTGTTGATATAGGAATAATGATTCCTATAATGTACTTATATCGTAATCTCATATTGATGCTCAGAGCTTATACAAGAATTATATATACCCTATTTTAGAAATTTCTTAAATTAGTCTACTTCACTTATATAGGAATTAAATATATCCGTATGTAATAATTTATTTGGGAACAAATAAGTGATCCTGATGTAAAATCATTAAGAAACAATAGATCCTAGTTGACTCTACACATTTATTATTCATATGGAACTTATTATGCATGCGTGACTTAGAGTCCTATAGGAAGGTTTTACTTAACGCAAAAGGTGGTATTATAAAATATGATTGAGGAACATATTTATTAATATTAATATTATTTTTTCACACTGGTATATATTTTAAATTACCAACGATTTAAATTTTACTGTTATTATTTATCAAGCTAGATCGAAAAATAACAAAGCGCTTCAAAATAAATAAATAAATGCAATGTTTAATTAATTATGGTTAAAACAGTTATGTTCATTTGGTTATCCAAATAAATGGAACTAATGTTAATTTATCTAGTTTTCAATAAATTTACTAATATATCATTATTTTCATATTTCTAAGCTAATTTATACCTAAATAAAAATGCGTCTTTTTTTCTTAACACAAATATGGCCGTCCAAATAATCAGCAAACATGGCTACTGGGTAGGGGTACATAAGAAAAAGATGATGTAGGACTTCAGTTCTCCCTTGAAGATTATAAATGTTGATATAACACACAAAATTTCCTATCATGACTTCAACACCTACAAGGGCAGGAATAAATGCTTATATAGGTAAAAAATTCCTATATAAAGATGTAAATTGCTGTGTTCAGAATAGATATTTTGGTATGGCATTTGTAGTGCTATATAAGCATAGTAGAGCAAGTACCGAAATAACAACATTCGTGATGTGAATTCCTATATCAAAATTCCGATCGGCCAGCGTATTGTGCTTTTAAAAGATTCTTGACAGTTGAAACAACAAGTTGAAATAAGTTTTTGTGAACGTGCGCACAGTGGCATACGGTAATATTTTTAATTTAAAACACTCAACTCGGTCTATCAGAATTGAGTTGAGTGCATAAAACCAGACGAAAGAAAAATGAAACAAAAATCCAAGAAATCGAATAGCAAAAGCAGACGACAAATTTTGTGGATTTTTGCTATCAGATTTCGTAGAATTTTGTTTAAATTTTCTTTCGTCAATTTGCTATTTTGGTTTTTTTTTTTTTAAATTATAGTTGCATTTTTCAGAAACATGCCACATAAAATTGTGAAGACAGTGGAAAACGGCGATACCATCCGCATGGGAAAAAAATGCTATTTGCATTGGCCTCCAGTAAAACGAGTTACGTTGCTGCAAAAACTATTAAACGCTGTGATTCCCAACCGAGAGCGGGCTGGTCACGCAGGATGTACAAGCTAAAAAGGCAAGGTATTGGGGCAATAATCGTTGGTGGAAGTTTTGATATCCTGTAAATTAATGGCTTCATAGAAGATGATGTATTGCAAATCAACGGCGTAGATGATGTTATTTTTAGAAAAATTTTTCTTACTTTAATATGAAATGTACCGGATTTTTAATTTTTTTCCACTCATCCATTAAATTCATTATTGATATTCTAATTTCACTGTTCTTAAGCAACTGCGAATGTAAAGGAGGGTCATATATTAAACTTTTCCTCGGCGTTGTACTACCTGCGTGCCGCAACATGACACTTTAGCATCTCCTATAAGCTTTGGTATAGGAACACAATTTCCAAGTGATTCCTTTGATCCTATATAAAACTTCACAAAATACTGGTTGCTTATATGAGTGTTGATATCGAAAACGAATTCTTACTGAAATTACTTATTCCTCGCAGTCTTATATAAGGGTTGATTTGAGATTAATTTTTGATATGGAGCTTGATATATGAACATACTTCCCAAGAGCTGTATTCCCATATTTAAATTCCCCAATACTGATATAGGAATATTATGCAGGATTACAATTCTCTGGGAATTATAGTCCCATATACTATCGTTTATAGCACTTATATTCAAGCAGTAAATTCTTCATATAGGACTTATACTCCTTGGACTCATATAAAACAACAAATGTAGATATAACACTCTTGTTATTCCTTTAAGAATTACAAGATCTATGTAAGAACTTAAATGTTGATCGAGATTTATATAGGAGCCATATAGGAAACATTCCAAATTTTTAGCGCTTGAAGTCTTAACGATGTTCCTTGGGTAGTTAAATAAGTAAACAGAAAACTCATTTTACGATGACGGGGACAATTGTAACGTTACAGTTGTCCCCAGTACATGTTGGTACTTTTGTCCCCAACCGATATTTTTACAATGTGAAGATTTTTTCCCATGAACTAGCAAATAAAGTAGTGTAAATCCCGTAAACTATATACTTAAAAGTTCAATACACAAAAGGGAAAAAAATAATTACATCTACATACCTTAAAATATAAAATATCCCAAATTTAGTGTTGTACAAAAAATTTACTTTTCCTATTAAAAACGACACACACTGAGGAGCCTTAAGCCCACTTCCGTCATATTCCACGCGGAAATATAGGATATAGTAGATTGTATACTAGTACCTGCATTAACAGAGCTACAAATGGTCCAACCATCAATATTCTCTCGAATAGTCAAGTCGCTCTCCAGAGAATAAAGTCCTTCACCATTATTAAGTCCACGATAGTATGGAAGTATATCTAAATCCTCAATACACTGGCGGAGATAAATAAAATCATTCTCACATGAGTGAAGGAATACATATACGACAATGAAATTGGTCCTTGGGACCTATACAGGGTGTTTCCTCCATGGTGGTCCATAGAGCAGGAGGTGATAGTACTCACTTAAACAAACAAAAAATCGCATGGCAGGGGGGGGGGGGCATATCAACCGTTTCGGAGTTACAAGGTGATTAAAAAAAAGCTAGTTTTGCACAAAACACCCTGTATCCCTGTATAAAAGAAAAGTGGAAACTCTCTTTGTTGGACCAGTGCCATGGTATGTCCAAATGTTAACACCACAGAGTTACTAGAGGAAAACCCAAGAAATTGAGATGTCAAATCCCAAATATTTTCGTCATTTCTTTGGAAATCATTCTTTTTAGAAAATCGAATAGATCCTAGATGGCGCATATTAGTCTTAACCTAGAATGGGAGTAAACAAAAATAGGAATTCAATCATTGTCATCTATTTTCGGTCCCAGTAAAAGTGAAGTTTAATATCACTTAATAATCCGATCCGTATCAAGTCATGTTGAATATTGCACCTGTATTATGAACAGAATCTATGAAATGTATTTCTGTTATTAATTTTTTGTAACCGGGAAATTATTGTCATCAAGCAATATTTTGTAAACTATTATGATAAACACTTTGGCTTAATCCAAGATTATCTTCCAGTAACTATTTATCAATAGACTCTAAAGCTTCCAAAGACACCACGTCTTCAACTAAACTAATTGTTCCATAAATATACAATTGCTTAAAAGTGTTTAAAAATGCTTTCAGCAATTGTTGACACAATCAGAAACATAATTAACAAATATTATAAACAAGAACGGCCCAAAAATTGATCCTTATGGAACTCCAACTGATAAAATTTTACAAACAAAGTACATAAGAATATATTTCAGCAGAACATGAAAATGGAACAACATCACACAAAGTATGCAGGACGAAATGGTATCTACCTTCCTTAGGAGACTTTTCGTAACCTAGTTGGGCATCCAGTAGAATTCATTTGTGTTACTTATGCTTAAAACCTTTAAAGGTGGAAACAATAGATTACAAACAATCTTGAAATGCAGAAATACTCCTTACATTACCAAAGGCCTTCTGTGTTTTTCTAACTTCAATCACATCTACATAGCCATAGCTGACATTTGTTGTTTCTAAGCAGAATTCAAAGTCGTTAGGAAAAAAAGTCTTCCTAGTTCTTACATACATCCATAAAGATTACGATTACCTTGTGATGAAATTTCTTAATGTACTCAGAACTGTGTGTGCCTCTGTGTATGTGTGTGTAGTCATGATATTAATTTTCAAAAAGAAAATCCTTGAGATAAGCAGCTTGACAGTCACCTGTCTAAGATATATGAATGTATATGGGTGTGCATGTTTATGACATCTGCCCTAACAGGTATGTTCTTTCTTTTTATCCACAGGGGGGGGGGGGGGGGGTCTGGATGGTGAAGGGTGCTCTCAAGTAAAAATTCTAATTGAATTTCTAAATTCCTAGGAAATTTTCATATAAAAGATAAAAGGGTTTCTCAAACAGAAATCTCAAAGTAAACTTCTTTGAGAATATATTTTACATAAGGAATCTTGAAAATTGTGATGGAATTATCGCAAACATTATTAGAAGATGTAGACTCTATCCGTTACGTTAGAGCTGATTGGAAGTTATTTTCTTACCTTGAACACTTCACTTAGTCTAAAAAAAAACCCCTAACAATTGGAGGATTTCCCACGCATTCAACTCAATTACACTATAATAAATAATTTGCACTAAATAAAAAAAATTAAAAATTTTCACTTCTGGATAAGTTAAATTCCTGACACCGTAACCAGACTGAAGAGCACGTGAGAAAAAATACGATAACTTCACGGCAGTCCAGACTTAGTATAAAAATTATTGATTCGACGACTAACTGAGAGAAAACTTTGAGAATTAAAACTTTTTGGTTTTACAGGAAACTTTCGTTTTGCTTTTGGTCACATCTGTTTTATTTGCGGAAACTTCGTGTAGGTAGAGGGGCGGCCGCCTTATTAAATATTAAAAACATTTTCTCAACTTCTGAGTTCATTTCATGCGTGTGACAAATTTTTGCCTTTTTTGTTTTTATTAAATCAGTGGGATGCTGATCATTTGGAATTATGATTTAATTTGCGTTAGTAAAGATAGAAAAAAATTTGATTGCAAGAGGAAAGGACACAATAGAATCTTAAGATTGAGATAAATTTAATTTTACTTAATAGTTTATGTGAAATTTAATTGAGTTAAATTATGTTTCTAAAAGTGTAAAAATTGTTGCAATGTGTAAGAAATTTGTAGCAATTATTTTTTGTATGTACAAACTTCTTTTAATATAATTCACACTTTCTTTTTACAATGAATGTATAGCAAAGGTACTACAGTGGTTTACAGAATAAAAATGTTTTGCCTTTGTCTATCCATTTTATCTTTCGATCGTAATATTCTTAGTTCAAGAAAGTGACTTATCTAACCAGATAGGTAGGTAAGTATGAGTTAGATTTCGTGATTTCGTGCAAACATGTGTGTAACTAACAAGGAGGAACTGATAAAACAACTTTAAGAACAGAACTCAGTGTTATATAATCCATACATAAAGTGTAATAGATTAATATAAAATATAACAGAATTCAACAGAAGAGCGCAATAAACAAGCAAACTGACTGGCACAATGGGGCATGCAAATACTTGTAAAACTGACAACTGGTTTTCTAGGCAACATCATCGGGCTTTTGACTTTTAATCAGTCCGCTGTTTATAGATATCAAATCAGTGCAATAATTACTTTATATTGCAATTGTTATTTCAAAAATTAAATATAAGGAAGAAAATATGGAGCAACTTAAATAAAAACTCCGTTTCCATTGCACCACGGAAACCACTGGTAACAAACAGGAACTGACGAAAAGGTACATATATATGTACATACATAGCATCAAAACATACATTCGAAAAAAATCTCTTCGCAGATTACAACGTTGGAAATACATAAATTTTCTCGGAAGTCATACAATTCTATTATTATACCTGCTCCTAGCTGCAGGTCATTCCCAGATTTACCATATAAGGTCCATTATATGTATATTTGAATAAGAACTTATTCAGCTGTTTTAATTATTATTATTTATGGTAATGATATTATTATTATGTGAATCCATTTTATTTGAACTAGAACATTCACCATCGTTGACTTCTTGAGTACAGCTCTGCAAGAAAAATGAGTCTTAAATATAAATGGTAAATTTAGTAATTTTGTCAATTTATGTACTTTGATTCGTATTTCTAATACTGCTTTCTATTTAAGTCATCTAGATCATGCGCGTAGCGGGGTAGGGGCACGGGTGCGCAATGCCCCCCCCCCCCCCCCCAGAGAAGCCCGTGTAGGATCGGTGTCCCCCACAGAAATACGAAGCAATTATTACTAATAATTTACAATTTTTTCTTTCATTCATTCTTCTTCCATGTAGTAAGATATACATACAAGCATAATTGATTTTATTCAATTATTTGCAAAATTTTGAATAACTTCAAAATCCTTTCAAATAATTCATAATAATGAATTTTTCGTATATCTACTCTACCTCAATTTTTTAAGAAGAAGACAAATGTCGTTTTGGCCAATGTGCTGAAAGGAGATTTTAAATGTCTATCAGCATAGATGGCATAAGAACTAGATGTCGCATGGCATACCGTAGAAAAGTATACATATTTTAAATGGCTGGTCAATTCCGGAATAGACCACAACATGTTTCTAAGGCACCGAGAACAAATGTTCCTTTAACATCAGTTTTGTATACATTTGGTCGACTCTCTCAACGTAATAGATGCGGGAAAATATGAATCACTCGACGTATCTATCATCATTTCTATTTTCATGTTGCTGTACTGATCAATCTAAAGGAATGATGCACAGCACAACATATTCGGTGCGGTGGGAGGGACGTATGTTACTTCTTTCTTGTCTCGTTTTTGGAAATACTTTTTATTTTGCTGTTTTTAATAGGATTTGATTTGATTTAAAAGAAACAACAACTTTATTAAATTCATTTCATTTGCCCCCGAGAGTAATTTTTGGAATAGTATTGTATGACGGTTTTGCACCAACTAAATATTCTCCTATCAAACTTAACAATTTTCATAGAAATTTACTATTCGTTGACAAACTAATATGATGCAAAGTCTGGACACGTAGAACAAAACTATGCAACGCTTTTCGTGCACAAAGGGTAAGCCAGCAATGCCTCGCCCCATACAAAATCACCACAATTTTTTCTTAGAAATTTACTGGAAATTTCTTCCTTTGAATTTTCATGCATTGGCCGAGAGCTCTAATATAAAATCAATGATGCCTCGAGCTGATGGAAGGAAGGCCGCAATTTTTTCTTAGAAATTTAATGGAAATTTCTTTCCTAGAATTTATACGCGCTTCTGGAGGGCGACAACATTTGCTATGAGCGTAGACGCGTAGCAATAAAAAAAAATATTCTAGTAAATTTCTAAGAAAAAATTGCGGCCTTCCCTACATCAGGTCGAGGCATTGTTAGTTTTATATTGGAGCGAGGCACTACTCTGCATATTATGCTTTGTCTGTGGTCCTGTCCTTTGCAGGCGTCTTGTATACATTTGCACACAAATAAAATGCTTCATTCTCGTACACAAACATTGCAATACCTTTCCTTTCCTTCTCTATTCTTAGATTACGCTCGTCTCCAGTCACCACAGCGATCGATGCCAGCCTCTATTGAATGAGGATCGCTGGGAGTGCGTTTACGCCCCACCCACCCCACCGAATATGTGTAGTGTTGTGCCTATGCATCATTCCTTTGCCTTTAGTTTGATCAGTACAGCGACATGAAGAGAAAAATGATGAGAGAGTCATATTTTACCGCATCTACCATGTTGGGGCAGTCGAACAAATGTATACAAAACTGCTGTTAAAACAACATTTGTTCTCGGTGCTTCAGAAACATGTTGTGGTCTATTCCGGAATGGACCAGCCATTTAAAATATGTATACTTTTCTCGGGTACTGTATGCGACATCTAGTTCTTATGCCATCTATGCTATCAGTCAAATAAAATTCTCATTTTTTCCAAGCCCATCAGAGAATGAGTTCCAGTAGCGTTGGGAGATTGTTGCGGGTAAAATTCTCTGAAAAATGGAGATTAATGGCGACTTTTCCCACAAATTATTATATTATGTGAATTCCGACCATTTTTATCCTAGGTACCAAAAGCATAAGAAATAGAAAGTACATTAGTAATCAGTGCTATTACATATTAATTTACTACTTTTCAATATCTTAATGGCAGAAATTGCCAGAATATGGAATTCCCACGATCTCCCAATACTGATAACACGCACCCTCTTTAGAGCAAAGCGGGTAAATAGAAGCACGTTCTGTTTAAATAACATAGGATTATACAGCAACAACTTTGGCACAAACTTTGGTGACCTCTTTCAATATCTCAGAAAAAAGTGCTTTCACAAAAGCGCGGTATTACATGAGAGTAAATCTGAAAATTTCGCCACTTGTCATTATCATTTATTTATGAAAATTAATCAAATTGCCGTACTGTTTCATTGCATGTAAATCTGCGATATCACATTTTTTGTCTTTATTCGTCAAACCAAAAGGCGACATCATGAAAACTGGAAATTAAAAGGCCTTAACGGGCCGGCTACATCCGTGCTGTAATAGCTCACTCCTTAGAATGAATAGAAAACAGGAATGGTGATAAGCCAGATTTTGCGTAATGAATTTCTGGTTGTGTTGGTAGTCCATTTTTACATGTAATTACCCGCCATCCCTATTCTAAGCAAATTATCAATTTGCAAAAAGTAAACAAAGGTTTTGTGCGGAGCATCTATGATAAAAAATGTTCTTTTTATACCCTAGATGAAATCTATATGGTATACTAAGTTTGTCATTGGGCTGGTTTAGACGGTGTAGTTTTTGCGTCGCGTGATCGGTTATTCTCTTTTGTTCAAGAAGGGAAAAACTCGCTGTACGTTAACACGGTATAGTTTTTTCGCGGCGCGCACGAAAACAAGAGCAGTTCTTTAATCGCTTATTTCGTCGTCTACGACATTCTTCTCTGGGTGGCGTTCACGTTAACTGGACATTATTTGGACTGGCAATATTTTTAGTAAATATCTTGCGCATTTTGATAGGTATGTTTATTAACATATAATAATTACATTCAAAACTCAAATAATAAAAACATTATTTCAATTTTAGACATGAATACGAGTTCTAGCAGAGAAGAAGATATGGAAATGCCCACGCAATCCCTGGATTTTTATTGCGAATGCTTTTTTGCGACTTACTGCAAATTACTTCAAGGGATTTTTCTCTTTTATCTCTTTTTATGTAGTGTTTGTGTTTTGTGTTGTACAAGTTTTCAAAGTCTTGATAACACAACAACAGTTTTTCCACTAATTGGCGGTCCCACCTCACGCTCATTATATTTTTTCAACACAATACTTTTAAAACAAAAATCTCAATTTAAGAAGAAAAACTTCAAACAATATTTTTACTGTCAATGGTCTAAGGTCTAAGCTTTCACAAATTAAAACCCCGTATTAAAATCACAAAACACAACAATCACACATAACATTCTCACAGCAATGGTCCACATTTCAATAAATGAATATCCTGAATTAACAATTGCACACAATATTTTTCATCGAAAATGGGTCATTGAATGATCAGCTGATGCTAAAAAAATTTCCTGAACTCCCCCGAATGCAAAAACAAGTGAAAGAGGAATTGCTGAAAATAACAATTTTTCGGAACTCGCCCGAATGCATAGAAAACAAGTGAAAGAGAAATTGATAAAAACTTCATGATCGTGCGCGATGCTCAGTCGCTGTTCTGTGCGCGCCCTCCCCCATCTCTGCTCATCCCCCTCTCCTACCATTTTCGTGCGCGGCGCGCAAAAACTACACCGTCTAAACCACCTCATTCCGTTTGTATCACCTTGAAATAATGATGGTAGAGCAAAATCGATTGGACACCCACGCATAATATTAAAAGTTATTTTGATTTTTGCATGTCCGGTCGTCTGTCCGTCCGTCTGTGCGCACGATAACTCGAGAACGCGTATACTTAGAGAGCTGAAATTTTGTACACAGACTTTAAAAAAAAAGTAAAATCAAGTTCGAAAATGAGACAAATCGTGCAACTCCTTCGTGGGGTTGCCATACAAAACTTTCGTTTTCCACTATATATTTGGACACTGCCTGAGAACACATCAATATAGAGATCTGAAATTTGAAAAATGGACTAAATCGGGTAACCCCTTCTTGGGGTTGCCATATAAAAATTTAGGTTTTTTACAAATACTGCGAAAACTATAAGTCCAAGGCATTTTTATTATACTAAGAACTTCTTCAGAATACGAAATTCTATAAAATTGGTTATAATCATTTTTCTGTCCGGCGAACCGTTCTAGAAATATACATATGCGAAAAACCAATTCAAATACTAAACTTGCACAGAAGGTATCTAAGGTATCTAAGGTATCATAAGAATTGGTCTTAGACCAATTCTAGCTTTTTTACTTGTTCTACTTTATTTTGAAATAAATGACATAATTAATTTATATAAATCTCTGCTTCTATTAACAAAAAAGACAATTTAGATAGTGCAATTGCCTCAAACAGGATTTCCCAACTTTATAATCCAATTTATATTTGAAAGCACTGACCGAGCACTTCATTTCGGTTTTTTTACTAACTTTTCAACTTACAAGGAAATGGTGGCAACGGAAACATCTTAAAAGAACTTGTCGCACCTGGGTTTGCCGCAGCCATAGTTTTTTCAAGGGAGTTTCAATTGGGAGATCCAAGAATAATAGCCCTAGAATGCCGAATATCAAGAAAATCTGAAGATAAAGAGCTGATTCAGCAGATCTGCAACCTAGAAAGATGCCCCACTAGTTTTAATGGGGTGGTCACTGGCAATGGATATGTTTCATTAATCGAATCGAATAAATATTTCGATAGATATGGCGTTTAATGATTTAATACAGATCTGCTTAAATCTCGTCTATCTCACTGGGAATATTAATTATTTGCGAATTTTATATGAATTTAAGAAACTGAACTTTGAAGTTAGCACTGTTAACTTATTGAAGAATTGTTGAATATGTTTGAACAGCGATAGATTCTGCAAGAATAATTTAAATCTGTTTAAAGTTTTGTTTTGTACGTCATTTATATAAAGAAAATGGATATATAAATATGTATCCCTAGTAATATTTCTTCTTTATTTTAAAAATGAATAAAAGTACATTTAAATCAATTCCTTGCTGTATCTTCATCCGCTTAAGCGTATTTAACAACCACTTAACAGACGAATATCTTGCACACCACAACAGAGTACTTCGCATCGCTTTATTCTGGACTGTTTACTGAATATTATACCCTAAATGAAATCTATTGCACGGTCAAAAATTTTGGAATAAATTCTACACTTTTTTGGATTGCATATATGACCACACCAAAAATGTATTAAAATTCAATAGTCTCATTGTATTATATTTTCGTTTTAATATTTTTATGTATTAAAATTCAATTCGTGAGAGATAAAAAAGTTTAATTTCCGAATATTACAATTAAACTCATATTTTTATTAAAAATTAATACACATGTATTGAAACGTAATCCATCACAGTGGGAAATATTTAAATCCAACCTTTGGATTAAAAATTAATTCAGGGTGGAAAATGTGGGATGTAATTTATAAAAAAATAACAGTACATTTTTAATAATTAAAATTTTATTTTTGTAGGTATATTTTTAACATTTATATCAGGAAAAAAACGTAAAAAAATTATACAAGGTATCGTCAAATTTTATGTTGAATACGTAAAATGACTTAAAAAGGAAATCGAAGGCTTCCGCTATCGAAAACTTCAAGGGTAAATACATAAGCCTTTTGTAAATTACCAAGAAGTATTGTGATATTGCTGCCTTGTTCGGCCCAACAACAATGAGGAATGGTTGATTTTCCTGGATGTTGTACTGTTCCTTAAGAGTATTGCACTAAAAAAAATAAATAATTAGAATGAAATTGAATGGAAGAATTAGAGCAATAATACATTTTCAAACTAAATTAACTTTTGCAGAGAGGTTTTAAAATTTCCAGGTTTAACTTTTTTGGATTTAGAGCTCCTATGTAGCTGTCACAGGAAGTAATTTTAAAAGGTACAAGAAAGGTTTTGTTTATAAATTCCAACCTAAAAACAAGCTGCATTAGAAAAGATTTCTCGTTTATAAGACCTGAACGTACTTTCAAAATCTCCTTATTGTAATGCAGATGGTATGGATATGGTATGATCTCCGCCACGTCCGCATAATAATTCCAATTGTTAAGAAATTAGCCAGCATTTTCTTGGTATCGTAGCACAAAATCGTAGAGTACCTTTAAAATGTATGTATGTACGTTAAGAAGCTTTGCTTTGAAATATTTTAATGATTATAAATTACCAGATTTGAATTGAAATAAAAAAATGGAAACTTTCTTAGTTCGACATATTTTGTAACATTTGATTCATGGAACTTTAGTTTGACTAATAATCCCGGTACACATTCACTTTTCATAATTCCTTTTATTGCAGTAAAAAAGCACTCAAAAGAAATACTTTTTAAACGCCCATTCACACTAAATTATTAGAACACAGTGATTCATAAAATTAAAGCGCAACATGCAGCGAGGGAATGACTTGCCCTCCGTTAGGCAGCAACACTTTTGTGGAAATAAAAGAATGCAGTCAATTCATATTAAATATTAAACCGGCGAGGCGTTATTTTTACTAAATTTGGATTAATAAATAAGAATGTTTGTATTATATTTTAATCTAAAGGGATTACAATTAAAGCCAATCGATTAAAATTGAATCCAATGCCAATTAATATCTATATTGTTTTATTGTCACATACACATTGAATTGTAAATCTTAATATAATGTAGTTTAGATATTAATCCATAAGGATACTTTTTAATGCAAGAAATATTATCTACTAATCTATGAAAAATAACAAAGTTAATAAAATAATATACATATTTGAATAAGTGGAAGATTGAACGGACTTTTTAAGTAAAAAGTATTAAAATCAAATAAAAATGTGTTAACTCCATTAGTTTCAATAACTAAAACTTAATTTCTAATCCTAAATTTATTTGATATTTTAGTAATATTTAAGAAAGATTAAAATTTAATATATGCCAGTGTAAAATATTGCTTTAATCCATAAGAAAGATTAAAAAATATCCACAAATTTTTGACCGTGTGGGTAAACTGAGTTTGTCATTCCGTTTGTAACACATAGAAATAATGAAGGTATAGCTAAATGGATTGGACACCCAAGCATAATATTAAAAGTTATTTTACTTTTTGCATGTCTGTCCGTCCTCACGATAGCTCCAGAACGGATTTACTTAGAAAGCTGAAATTTTGCACACGAGCTTTTCAAGAAGAACGGAAATTTAAGTTCGGAAATGGAATAAATCAGGCAACTCCTTCGTTGAATTGCCTTGCCATACAAAACTTTGGTTTACCACTATATATTTAGATACTGCTTGAGAACGAGTCGACGTAGAGAACTGAAATTTTGTACACGGCATTTTCATAAAAATGATGATTATAATTTCAAAAATAGGATAAATCCCGCAACCCCTTCTTGATGTTGCCATATAAAAATTTAGGATTTTTATGTACAGGTACTGTGAAGACGATCAGTCCGAGATGTTTTTATTGTACTGAAAAGTTCTTCAGACTATGAAATCCTGTGAAATTGGTTACAATAATTTTTACTGTCCGACGAACCGTATTTAGAAATATATGCGAAAATCTACTTCAAAAATCAAATTTTCTAATTTCATGGCTATTATTGGGATACATTCACAATTTATTAAAACTGTGAATTTGAAATAACTTTTTTTTAGAAAACCATATAATTATATGTTAGTAAATTATTCTTATTTTATTCTTGCTTTTAGGAAATATTTTTATTGTTGTTTAATTTAAGCATACATAGGTTGAAAAAAACAATGGTAATCATTGAAATAGTTTGCTTCATGTAAGGAAACTTGGTTTTAACACTGATTAACGTTTTAGAAAGTTATACACAATTTTGAAAAACAATACTTGCTTGAAGAATATTCTTCTTCAATATTGTGTCAGTCTGCCCCCTACTGCCCACCCCACAACAAAACGCTGGCTACGCCAATGTTCTCACCCGCAAAAACTTCCTTATATCTTCCGCGTGTGGGCTATGGCAAAGGAGTAGAACAAGTAAAAAAGCTAGAATTGGTCTATGATACCCTAGAATCTAGGGCCTACATGAATGATAGTTTGTAATTTCGTATAGTCACACATCTGCGCAAGTTTGATTTTTGAAGTGGTTTTTGAATATACCTTTGTAACGGTTCATCGAACAGCAAAAATGATTATAACCAATTTTATAGGATTTCATATTCTGAAGAACTTTTCAGTACATTAAAACCATATAGGACTGACCGTTTTCACAGGATACGTAAAATTGCTAAATTTTTATATGGCAACACCAAGAAGGGGATGCATTGTTTAGGTCATTTTTGAAATTATATTTACTACTTTTATGAAAACACTATGTACAAAATTTCAACGCTCTACGTTGACGCGTTCTCAGGCAGTGTCCAAATATGTAGTGAAAAATTAAATTTTTGTATTGCAACCTTACTTTTACTTTTTTTTAAAAGCCCATGTGCAAAATTTCAGCTCTCTAAAGTACACGCGGTGTCGAGTTATTGTGAGGACGGACAGACAGACATGCAAAAATCAAAATAACTTTTAATTTTATGCATGGCTGTTCAATCCATTTTGCTCTACCATCATTATTTCAGGTGTTACAAACGGAATAACAAACTTTTTATACACTTCAGATTTTTCATCTATATTATACTCTAGTAAAGTAAAGCCTCGCTACAATATAAAATCAACAATGCCTCGACCTGATGTTGGGAAGGCCGCAATTTTTTTTTTTTTTTTAATGTACTGGAAATTTTTTCTTTACAATTTATATGTAATATTAGTGTCCGACAACGGCTGCTTAGGCCAATAACAATGGCGTAGCGTGGATTTGCGGCGAGTGGAAGCAATCAGATTATAATTTTACAAAAGAGTTAAATAACCATGCAGTCAAATGTTATTGCTGCGCTTCTAATAAATTATAGTCCAAGAAATTGAAAAGGTAACCCAGGAAATTGAAAAGGTAACCCACGTATTTAAGAATGTTCTGATCAGTTTCGAGATTTATGTTTTATTTATTTTTTAATTATACAGATTGCTGCGAACATTAATAAAGAGTCGTCCTCACTTTCCATTGTTACTGAATAAAGTCAACGTTTACACAAATAAAACTACAAAATAAAAATGTAAACAGCTAATCAAACTGGTGTAAATTTGTTCAAATTATCTGAACGTAATCAACTTATTAAATTCAACTTCCATCTTATAAAACAAAACAAAACACTTCTTTTTATTTTACATATACTGTAACCACCAACGCGTTTCGTCTTATCAAAGCATCATCAGGGCTCTTGTTGTAGCCCTGATAATGTCCTGATAAGACGAAACGTGTTAGCGGTTACAATGTATCTAAAATAAAAATATATGTATACATTGTGGAAAAACAATAAACGTTTTCTTTTCTTTTCTATTATAAGATAACAGTTAAAATAAATCTATTCCAGCAACTGTTATCAATAAAATCTGTGAATTATTCAATTCAATAAATAATTCTAATTTTAACAAATTTTAGTAATTTTTTTTTTTTTATAAAAACATCAGCTATAAGAATCGTTATTGAACTCCAAAATATTAAACGTTTTTGGTTATGGATTTGAGTTTAAATTTAGATCCAGACTCGATTCGGACTTGACGAGTTTTCAAAATTTGGGACTCATACTCGCCGAGACCTGAAAACCCGAGTTTCCAGATACCCTAAATAAATAATCTATACCCCTCTCGATATCTATTTCTTATGAACTCCAGTACCGAGATTCAGCTAATTTGTGAGTGATTCACTTCAGTCACTTTCACTCACTTCATTCACTCACTTCTGAAAATAAAATGATTCCTTTAAAAAAGTGAAGTGAGTATTTTCGAATATTAACTTCGAGTGCCATTTTCACAGCTTTTTGGCTTTTTTATGTGTGAAAATGAACACGACTGCGAAATATTGTCCCCTAAACATTTTATGCAGATAATAAGGAGAAATATATTATAATATATTCTAAGAATTTAATTTTTCAGCTCTTTTCTCCCGTGCATGGGGGTCTCTGTGCACTAACAAGCATCCCCTCTAATAGATTATAACTTTATTGTAGTCCATCAATTAAAACTTTCTAGTATGCAAATGGCGAGTTACAATTTATTAGTGATAATTAATTACTATACTTACTTACCATTTCTAAAATAAAATCGCTGCTCGATGATTTTACTCCAAACTCACCGCAAAATTGAAGGTGAGTGAAGTGAGTGAGTGAATTTCTTAGCAGAATCAAATTTGCAGAAAAGTGACTCACTTCACTCACTTTTTGCCAATTTCGACGTAGCTGAATCTCGGTAAATTTTTGAAGAAAATAGGCAACTGCAACAGTGAACTGCGTCGATTTTATGAAGAGGTAGATGAAACCACGAAATATATCATATGTGAGTATCCCGCGCTTGTAACTGTAAGGTTGAAAATCATTGGAGAAACACCTCTCTAAATAAGGTTTGCAAGCTAACCCTAAGGGCAATATCGAGCTCATAAAAGTGAAAGATTTCACTTAACCACTCTAAGGGAGGTGTTGCAGCACAATGCAACACATACATACTTTTTACAATAAAAACAACAACAAACACTGGTTAATTTTAATCTATTTATTCACACTTGTTTCTTATTTCACTTACGTAGCTCAGCCATGGAGTTAAGTGCTGAAAGGAATACAAATAAAATTACAAAGAAAAAATTCTTATTATTAACACAAAAATTTATTTATGAAATAAATATTAATAGAAATACTTATCTGACAGATCTGGACATCTACTCTGTTAAATAATATTAACCGGCCTGACATTCAGGTTTCAATTTCACAATTTATAAGCCGCTGTAATCAAATGGACTCTTGCATTCACTTCTGAAGGTTGAACACACTGATAAAGCAAATGTAACTTGGGAAATTTACCAGTGACGTCGGCCATATTCTACAAGGGATGACTCACTCTTGTTACGGAGCTCCAGAGTATATAAGGCAGAAAGCAGCACAGTAAAATTTATTATTCCTCAGACGACCATCAAGGAAAGACCCTCATTATTTCACTAATAAATATTAACTATTTATTATATTCTACCTTGTGTTGAGAGGTAGTCTTGGCGTGGCTTTGGACCGTCAAGTATTTTCATATATATTCTACCTTGTGTTGAGAGGTAGTCTTGGCGTGGCTTTGGACCGTCAAGTATTTTCATATATATTCTACCTTGTGTTGAAAGGTAGTCTTGGCGTGGCTTTGGACCGTCAAGTATTTTCATATATATTCTACCTTGTGTTGAAAGGTAGTCTTGGCGTGGCTTTGGACCGTCAAGTATTTTCATATATATTCTACCTTGTGTTGAAAGGTAAGCTTGGCGTGGCTTAGGACCGTCAAGTAAATCTTTTTAAATATATCTGGTCTCCAGAGATTGGTGAATTGGCCAAAATATTATTTCTATCATTTTTATAGTAACTTGTTATAGAATTGTGTTTAGAGTTAAGTATTGAAATTGTGAGTTGTTGAATAAACTTTTGGTGAAATGAAATCGTGGGTTCTTATTTGTAAACCTGCTCCTATTTGATTTACAGGTTTTAGCATAAACTTGCATATTACTCAGGAGGACACAATAGATCAACTCTGGTCGCTGTGTCCGCAGGGTCTTAGTGGATTAGTCGCCCCTGCTCTTAACCTTAAGCTTAAGCACGTGAGAGTATGCATAAATTGCAATCGTTTAGTTCGTTGCTTTCAAATTAAAATAAAAGGAATTAAAGGAATGATTATATTCAGGTCGCAGTGCTGCTACCTGTATATTATGCGCTCTGTTTCAATCAAAGCTGTAAACAAATTTGAAATTTTGAGTTTTCTCGAAAACGAAGGTAGTGATAAATGGTTTTCAGAATGTTATCTCTCCACATTAATAACGGTATTTGAGCTCTGTAAATTAAATTTCAAAGAATTTTTAAAACCCGAAATGGAAAATTTTCAAATTCGTTTATTACAGAGTGCATTACGAAACAGAGGGTACTATGAAACTAAGAAATTAATCTTTTCAAATATAGCAATGTTAGGAGTAAACGTTTTTTGAGTATCTAAGCTCATTCTTGAAGACGAGAGCCGGGAATATCTTATATACATTTAGTAAAGTAATATAGATAAGAATAACAGAATATAGAGTACGGCAGATCAAAATAGCAAAAAAAGCAGATTCGCGATTATGGCATAACGGTGACAAATAAATTTAAATATCAATAATTGCTTATTTGCCTCCGACTGTACGATTTTGCCAACAATATCATATATCAAGCCATCTGTTCTCTAAAGTAATATTCCCCTATCCAACTTTAAATACCCCTCAAGAATTTACAATTTTCCCTCGCCCGCGCGGCTTAAACATACTAGACATCCAACAACCGAAATGCTTCCTATGTCCTTTGACGCACGATGATACACACGCAATACACCGTACTAAAAGTACTAATTTTACAACATTTTCGTGTATACCTCAATTTAGATCAGAGGGTTAGATGCTAGACTCGGATGATACACGAGTGATTTATTACATAATGCTTGTTTGTACTCGGTTTGTGTGCGTATATATCACATGGAAATGATGATTTTGAAAGAAGTACAATTTAAGCGCTTTCAAGGTATAATTTGGAACTCTATCCAGAAAAATTACTAAGTAACTCAAGAGCTTCTAGAGCCGTCACTTGAAAGTTCTATAGAAGATTAGTCTATTGAAGGACTTCTTCGGAAGCATGCACCGCTGCCTTTCTGTATACCCATGTCCTTGCCTCATAGGGATGCTTACGGTTGCAAGCGCGCTTTTACAGT
The DNA here is from genome assembly GCA_963924295.1 of Dioctria rufipes. Taxonomy (NCBI): domain Eukaryota; kingdom Metazoa; phylum Arthropoda; class Insecta; order Diptera; family Asilidae; genus Dioctria; species Dioctria rufipes. The sequence goes on along the minus strand of OZ002744.1, from coordinate 49,188,543 downwards.
TCTCGAGAAGCAGTATTGAAGGTCTCCTATGAGATTAAGGGAAAAGCACTGGGATGATTATTCAAAATAAAGCTTTCCAAAAGACATCTTCAAAAATCTTCTTCTCCCATCATAGCATACCTCCTGGAATGCTTCTTTAGAACAGTGAAATGCTTGCCTCTGCGTAGTAAAAAAGTAATGAACTGGGATAGAGAAGGGAAGTGCTACAGGCTTCTAGAAAAGCGTTTCAGAAAGTTTTTTAGAGCACTCTTTTTCCCAAAGGGACTCTCCAGAATATGTACTACATCTAATTAATATAATGCAATGAAAAATACGAATAACACGAACATACTTTTATATAGGAAGAAGGCTCATGAGTGAGCTTTTTGCTTAACTGTTAGATATGTAGTTTATTTGAAATTGTAATCAGTAAAAATGAATTTGTTTTGAAATATTACTCTAGTTGTTCCTTCTAGTGTATTTCTATGGCTTTTCGTCCCAGGGAAAAATATGAGAAATTGCATCATAATCTGGGAAAAGTGCCCAGAAATTCCCATTTTGGAGGGAATTTTCATCACAACCTACCACTACCTACCAACACTCGACATCCACAGTCTTCTTGCCTTGTTTTACTGCAGGAGTTTTTCATATAAAAGTTGCTTGTATTTTGTTCAAAGGCTATAATTTCCATAAATTTGTTCTACATGCTATTTTTTTTAGAAAGAAAATATATTTGGCAGCAATTTGTTTTAATTTCATTTTGCTGTGGGAGCGATAGTTTGGCCTTCAGGACCTGTTAAGATGAAATTTTAGTTTTTTCTCCATGACGAGTATACAAAAAGCAGTGAGAGTGATCTCTTACTGCCTGCTGTACCCGGCACGGCACGTTAAGGCCTTTTAATGTGTCGGTGCTTCGGCGACTTCATGGCTTGTGTCATACTCCGGAGGTGACGGTGTAGCTCACTGACGAAAGCAACTATACCATACAAAGGCTGGACACATAGAACAAAAAATATGCATCGTTTTTCTAGAATATAAAATTAACGATGCCTCGACGATGCGATGCCTCGACTTGGCTTGGCACTTGATTTCCTGCCCAAAGGGTAAGCCACCAATGCAATGCCTCGCTCCATACAAAATCACTGTTGTCTCGATCCGATGAAGAGAAGGCCCAAGTTTTTCTTAGAAATTTACTGGAAATTTTTTCCTTTGAATTTTTATGCATTGGCCGGGCCGAGAGCAGTGCCTCGCTCGAATATAAAATCTAACAACTATGCCTTGACGCCATGACTTGATGTAGGGAAGGCTGCAATTTTTTCTTAGAAATTTACTGGAAATTTTTTCCTTAGAATTCATACGCACTTTTGGAGGGCGACAACAATTATTATGAGCGCAGACGCTAGACAAGCAATAAGCATTTTTTTTACAAATTTACACAAAATGTTTCGGTACAATTTTTATTCATTTGGTGGCCGACTAGACTTATTTTCAGGTACAGTATGTAGGTACCTACTTTCATTCTGTGATGCAATTATAATATGCATATAAATTGGTTTGTCTACCTTATAATATAATTCGCGTATCATGCTTTTAACATTCACGTACACACGTGGGGTTAATTTTACAGATTTTTTATTTTTTATTAGTACGTATGTTTATTTTATATATGTACGTACATATATTATAAATGCATCACAATATGAAAGTACATACTGTACCTGAAAATAAGTCTAGTCGGCCAGCAAAATGAATAAGAATTCTACCGAAACATTTTGTGTAAATTTGTAAAAAAAAAATATGCTTATTGCTTCTAGCGTCTGCGCTCATAAAAATTGTAGTCAAGCGCAGTCGTTTACTGTCAAACTTTAGGCTGAACTACAATAGAAGTAAAAGCTTTACGAAATTAAACAAGACTGAGGTTTACTTACGAAAAATTTATATTTTTAGCCTAAATATAGGTATATCACATTCCGTAAGAGTTATTATCTTGATATTTAATGTTTTCAATTTTAAAGAGTGGTAAAAATGAAAAAATTGACAAATGGAAGTTGATGTAATTGAAGATTTATGCTTTCTATTAATTCGCAGTACCGTTTTTATTCCATTTTAATTTTTACCATGCACTTTTCATCATTTAGTAATAATTTAATTGTTTGGACACATCGCGTTCTCACAGAATGAGCGATTAGGCTGAACCACAATAGAAGTAAACGTAAGTACATTTACTTACGTAAAGCGAACGCGCGCTTTAATTTAACAGGCGTACACAAATTAACTTTAACTCGTGTGAGGGGAACTTTCGTTAAATTTAAAAGTCAAATTGCAGTCAGTAAAGGTGCGGTAAGAATCGCTCATTCCGTAAGAAAATGAAGTGTCAAACAGTTAAATTATTACTAAATGATTAAAAGTGCAATGTAAAACTTAAAATGGAATAAAAATGGTACTGTGAATTAATAGAGAGCACAAATCTTGAATTAAATCAACTTCCAATTGTTAATTTTTTCACTTTTACCACTTTTTAAAATTTAACACATAAAATGTCATTCGGGCACTGCGAATTAATAGAAAGCACAAATCTTCAATTACATCACCTTCCATTTGTTAATTTTTTCACTTTTACCACTTTTCAAAATTGAAAACATTAATTATCAAGATAATAACTCTTACGGCATGTGATATATATTTAGGCTAAAAGTATCAATTTTTTGTAAGTAAACCTCAGTCTCGTTTAATTTCGTAAAGTTATTTACTTCTATTGTGGTTCAGCCTATTCTTAGCGCACTATACTTACGGAAAATTGGATATTTAAACTTGACGAAAGTTCCCCTCACACGAGTTAAAGTTAATTTGTGTACGCTTAATTAAAGGGCGCGTTCGCTTTACATAAGTAAATGTTATTACGTATACTTCTATTGTAGTTCAGCCTTAACTCGTAGTCAACAAAGTCACTATTTCGTTGGCAGTGAACGCGCTCATTGATTTTATATTGCAGAATGGAATTGCTGTCGGCCTTGACCAATGCATAAAAAGTCGAAGGTATTTCCAGTAATTTTCTAGGAAAAAATAGTGGTCTTACCTTCACAGAATCGAGGCAACGATGATTTTTTATTAGAGCGAAGCATTGCTTTGCTGGCTTACCATTTAATTGCATATTTTTGTTCTACTTTTCCAGTATATTATTAATTTGTCTATCTATGCTAGGTATTACCAAATGATAACAAACTGGTTATAGCTAAAAAGCAATTGTTAATTAAACAAAAAAACAAAAAAACATGCTTATTGTTTGTAATAATTAAAGCTGAAGACACAAGCCGCGGTCATCAGCTCAGGGGGCCTATTCTTGAATAACGAATGGTTTTAACGTATTCGTTATATAACGAATGGTTGATAACGAATCGTATACACCGTTCGTATTCTTGAACCTCTTCGTTATAAAGTCGAAGTGGTGAAAAAGTATTTCAACATAACGAGTGTGGTAAGATAAAAAGTATTAAAATCAAATAAAAATGTGTTAACTCCATTAGTTTCAATAACTAAAACTTAATTTCTAATCCTAAATTTATTTGATATTTTAGTAATATTTAAGAAAGATTAAAATTTAATATATGCCAGTGTAAAATATTGCTTTAATCCATAAGAAAGATTAAAAAATATCCACAAATTTTTGACCGTGTGGGTAAACTGAGTTTGTCATTCCGTTTGTAACACATAGAAATAATGAAGGTATAGCTAAATGGATTGGACACCCAAGCATAATATTAAAAGTTATTTTACTTTTTGCATGTCTGTCCGTCCTCACGATAGCTCCAGAACGGATTTACTTAGAAAGCTGAAATTTTGCACACGAGCTTTTCAAGAAGAACGGAAATTTAAGTTCGGAAATGGAATAAATCAGGCAACTCCTTCGTTGAATTGCCTTGCCATACAAAACTTTGGTTTACCACTATATATTTAGATACTGCTTGAGAACGAGTCGACGTAGAGAACTGAAATTTTGTACACGGCATTTTCATAAAAATGATGATTATAATTTCAAAAATAGGATAAATCCCGCAACCCCTTCTTGATGTTGCCATATAAAAATTTAGGATTTTTATGTACAGGTACTGTGAAGACGATCAGTCCGAGATGTTTTTATTGTACTGAAAAGTTCTTCAGACTATGAAATCCTGTGAAATTGGTTACAATAATTTTTACTGTCCGACGAACCGTATTTAGAAATATATGCGAAAATCTACTTCAAAAATCAAATTTTCTAATTTCATGGCTATTATTGGGATACATTCACAATTTATTAAAACTGTGAATTTGAAATAACTTTTTTTTAGAAAACCATATAATTATATGTTAGTAAATTATTCTTATTTTATTCTTGCTTTTAGGAAATATTTTTATTGTTGTTTAATTTAAGCATACATAGGTTGAAAAAAACAATGGTAATCATTGAAATAGTTTGCTTCATGTAAGGAAACTTGGTTTTAACACTGATTAACGTTTTAGAAAGTTATACACAATTTTGAAAAACAATACTTGCTTGAAGAATATTCTTCTTCAATATTGTGTCAGTCTGCCCCCTACTGCCCACCCCACAACAAAACGCTGGCTACGCCAATGTTCTCACCCGCAAAAACTTCCTTATATCTTCCGCGTGTGGGCTATGGCAAAGGAGTAGAACAAGTAAAAAAGCTAGAATTGGTCTATGATACCCTAGAATCTAGGGCCTACATGAATGATAGTTTGTAATTTCGTATAGTCACACATCTGCGCAAGTTTGATTTTTGAAGTGGTTTTTGAATATACCTTTGTAACGGTTCATCGAACAGCAAAAATGATTATAACCAATTTTATAGGATTTCATATTCTGAAGAACTTTTCAGTACATTAAAACCATATAGGACTGACCGTTTTCACAGGATACGTAAAATTGCTAAATTTTTATATGGCAACACCAAGAAGGGGATGCATTGTTTAGGTCATTTTTGAAATTATATTTACTACTTTTATGAAAACACTATGTACAAAATTTCAACGCTCTACGTTGACGCGTTCTCAGGCAGTGTCCAAATATGTAGTGAAAAATTAAATTTTTGTATTGCAACCTTACTTTTACTTTTTTTTAAAAGCCCATGTGCAAAATTTCAGCTCTCTAAAGTACACGCGGTGTCGAGTTATTGTGAGGACGGACAGACAGACATGCAAAAATCAAAATAACTTTTAATTTTATGCATGGCTGTTCAATCCATTTTGCTCTACCATCATTATTTCAGGTGTTACAAACGGAATAACAAACTTTTTATACACTTCAGATTTTTCATCTATATTATACTCTAGTAAAGTAAAGCCTCGCTACAATATAAAATCAACAATGCCTCGACCTGATGTTGGGAAGGCCGCAATTTTTTTTTTTTTTTTAATGTACTGGAAATTTTTTCTTTACAATTTATATGTAATATTAGTGTCCGACAACGGCTGCTTAGGCCAATAACAATGGCGTAGCGTGGATTTGCGGCGAGTGGAAGCAATCAGATTATAATTTTACAAAAGAGTTAAATAACCATGCAGTCAAATGTTATTGCTGCGCTTCTAATAAATTATAGTCCAAGAAATTGAAAAGGTAACCCAGGAAATTGAAAAGGTAACCCACGTATTTAAGAATGTTCTGATCAGTTTCGAGATTTATGTTTTATTTATTTTTTAATTATACAGATTGCTGCGAACATTAATAAAGAGTCGTCCTCACTTTCCATTGTTACTGAATAAAGTCAACGTTTACACAAATAAAACTACAAAATAAAAATGTAAACAGCTAATCAAACTGGTGTAAATTTGTTCAAATTATCTGAACGTAATCAACTTATTAAATTCAACTTCCATCTTATAAAACAAAACAAAACACTTCTTTTTATTTTACATATACTGTAACCACCAACGCGTTTCGTCTTATCAAAGCATCATCAGGGCTCTTGTTGTAGCCCTGATAATGTCCTGATAAGACGAAACGTGTTAGCGGTTACAATGTATCTAAAATAAAAATATATGTATACATTGTGGAAAAACAATAAACGTTTTCTTTTCTTTTCTATTATAAGATAACAGTTAAAATAAATCTATTCCAGCAACTGTTATCAATAAAATCTGTGAATTATTCAATTCAATAAATAATTCTAATTTTAACAAATTTTAGTAATTTTTTTTTTTTTATAAAAACATCAGCTATAAGAATCGTTATTGAACTCCAAAATATTAAACGTTTTTGGTTATGGATTTGAGTTTAAATTTAGATCCAGACTCGATTCGGACTTGACGAGTTTTCAAAATTTGGGACTCATACTCGCCGAGACCTGAAAACCCGAGTTTCCAGATACCCTAAATAAATAATCTATACCCCTCTCGATATCTATTTCTTATGAACTCCAGTACCGAGATTCAGCTAATTTGTGAGTGATTCACTTCAGTCACTTTCACTCACTTCATTCACTCACTTCTGAAAATAAAATGATTCCTTTAAAAAAGTGAAGTGAGTATTTTCGAATATTAACTTCGAGTGCCATTTTCACAGCTTTTTGGCTTTTTTATGTGTGAAAATGAACACGACTGCGAAATATTGTCCCCTAAACATTTTATGCAGATAATAAGGAGAAATATATTATAATATATTCTAAGAATTTAATTTTTCAGCTCTTTTCTCCCGTGCATGGGGGTCTCTGTGCACTAACAAGCATCCCCTCTAATAGATTATAACTTTATTGTAGTCCATCAATTAAAACTTTCTAGTATGCAAATGGCGAGTTACAATTTATTAGTGATAATTAATTACTATACTTACTTACCATTTCTAAAATAAAATCGCTGCTCGATGATTTTACTCCAAACTCACCGCAAAATTGAAGGTGAGTGAAGTGAGTGAGTGAATTTCTTAGCAGAATCAAATTTGCAGAAAAGTGACTCACTTCACTCACTTTTTGCCAATTTCGACGTAGCTGAATCTCGGTAAATTTTTGAAGAAAATAGGCAACTGCAACAGTGAACTGCGTCGATTTTATGAAGAGGTAGATGAAACCACGAAATATATCATATGTGAGTATCCCGCGCTTGTAACTGTAAGGTTGAAAATCATTGGAGAAACACCTCTCTAAATAAGGTTTGCAAGCTAACCCTAAGGGCAATATCGAGCTCATAAAAGTGAAAGATTTCACTTAACCACTCTAAGGGAGGTGTTGCAGCACAATGCAACACATACATACTTTTTACAATAAAAACAACAACAAACACTGGTTAATTTTAATCTATTTATTCACACTTGTTTCTTATTTCACTTACGTAGCTCAGCCATGGAGTTAAGTGCTGAAAGGAATACAAATAAAATTACAAAGAAAAAATTCTTATTATTAACACAAAAATTTATTTATGAAATAAATATTAATAGAAATACTTATCTGACAGATCTGGACATCTACTCTGTTAAATAATATTAACCGGCCTGACATTCAGGTTTCAATTTCACAATTTATAAGCCGCTGTAATCAAATGGACTCTTGCATTCACTTCTGAAGGTTGAACACACTGATAAAGCAAATGTAACTTGGGAAATTTACCAGTGACGTCGGCCATATTCTACAAGGGATGACTCACTCTTGTTACGGAGCTCCAGAGTATATAAGGCAGAAAGCAGCACAGTAAAATTTATTATTCCTCAGACGACCATCAAGGAAAGACCCTCATTATTTCACTAATAAATATTAACTATTTATTATATTCTACCTTGTGTTGAGAGGTAGTCTTGGCGTGGCTTTGGACCGTCAAGTATTTTCATATATATTCTACCTTGTGTTGAGAGGTAGTCTTGGCGTGGCTTTGGACCGTCAAGTATTTTCATATATATTCTACCTTGTGTTGAAAGGTAGTCTTGGCGTGGCTTTGGACCGTCAAGTATTTTCATATATATTCTACCTTGTGTTGAAAGGTAGTCTTGGCGTGGCTTTGGACCGTCAAGTATTTTCATATATATTCTACCTTGTGTTGAAAGGTAAGCTTGGCGTGGCTTAGGACCGTCAAGTAAATCTTTTTAAATATATCTGGTCTCCAGAGATTGGTGAATTGGCCAAAATATTATTTCTATCATTTTTATAGTAACTTGTTATAGAATTGTGTTTAGAGTTAAGTATTGAAATTGTGAGTTGTTGAATAAACTTTTGGTGAAATGAAATCGTGGGTTCTTATTTGTAAACCTGCTCCTATTTGATTTACAGGTTTTAGCATAAACTTGCATATTACTCAGGAGGACACAATAGATCAACTCTGGTCGCTGTGTCCGCAGGGTCTTAGTGGATTAGTCGCCCCTGCTCTTAACCTTAAGCTTAAGCACGTGAGAGTATGCATAAATTGCAATCGTTTAGTTCGTTGCTTTCAAATTAAAATAAAAGGAATTAAAGGAATGATTATATTCAGGTCGCAGTGCTGCTACCTGTATATTATGCGCTCTGTTTCAATCAAAGCTGTAAACAAATTTGAAATTTTGAGTTTTCTCGAAAACGAAGGTAGTGATAAATGGTTTTCAGAATGTTATCTCTCCACATTAATAACGGTATTTGAGCTCTGTAAATTAAATTTCAAAGAATTTTTAAAACCCGAAATGGAAAATTTTCAAATTCGTTTATTACAGAGTGCATTACGAAACAGAGGGTACTATGAAACTAAGAAATTAATCTTTTCAAATATAGCAATGTTAGGAGTAAACGTTTTTTGAGTATCTAAGCTCATTCTTGAAGACGAGAGCCGGGAATATCTTATATACATTTAGTAAAGTAATATAGATAAGAATAACAGAATATAGAGTACGGCAGATCAAAATAGCAAAAAAAGCAGATTCGCGATTATGGCATAACGGTGACAAATAAATTTAAATATCAATAATTGCTTATTTGCCTCCGACTGTACGATTTTGCCAACAATATCATATATCAAGCCATCTGTTCTCTAAAGTAATATTCCCCTATCCAACTTTAAATACCCCTCAAGAATTTACAATTTTCCCTCGCCCGCGCGGCTTAAACATACTAGACATCCAACAACCGAAATGCTTCCTATGTCCTTTGACGCACGATGATACACACGCAATACACCGTACTAAAAGTACTAATTTTACAACATTTTCGTGTATACCTCAATTTAGATCAGAGGGTTAGATGCTAGACTCGGATGATACACGAGTGATTTATTACATAATGCTTGTTTGTACTCGGTTTGTGTGCGTATATATCACATGGAAATGATGATTTTGAAAGAAGTACAATTTAAGCGCTTTCAAGGTATAATTTGGAACTCTATCCAGAAAAATTACTAAGTAACTCAAGAGCTTCTAGAGCCGTCACTTGAAAGTTCTATAGAAGATTAGTCTATTGAAGGACTTCTTCGGAAGCATGCACCGCTGCCTTTCTGTATACCCATGTCCTTGCCTCATAGGGATGCTTACGGTTGCAAGCGCGCTTTTACAGTTCTCGAGAAGCAGTATTGAAGGTCTCCTATGAGATTAAGGGAAAAGCACTGGGATGATTATTCAAAATAAAGCTTTCCAAAAGACATCTTCAAAAATCTTCTTCTCCCATCATAGCATACCTCCTGGAATGCTTCTTTAGAACAGTGAAATGCTTGCCTCTGCGTAGTAAAAAAGTAATGAACTGGGATAGAGAAGGGAAGTGCTACAGGCTTCTAGAAAAGCGTTTCAGAAAGTTTTTTAGAGCACTCTTTTTCCCAAAGGGACTCTCCAGAATATGTACTACATCTAATTAATATAATGCAATGAAAAATACGAATAACACGAACATACTTTTATATAGGAAGAAGGCTCATGAGTGAGCTTTTTGCTTAACTGTTAGATATGTAGTTTATTTGAAATTGTAATCAGTAAAAATGAATTTGTTTTGAAATATTACTCTAGTTGTTCCTTCTAGTGTATTTCTATGGCTTTTCGTCCCAGGGAAAAATATGAGAAATTGCATCATAATCTGGGAAAAGTGCCCAGAAATTCCCATTTTGGAGGGAATTTTCATCACAACCTACCACTACCTACCAACACTCGACATCCACAGTCTTCTTGCCTTGTTTTACTGCAGGAGTTTTTCATATAAAAGTTGCTTGTATTTTGTTCAAAGGCTATAATTTCCATAAATTTGTTCTACATGCTATTTTTTTTAGAAAGAAAATATATTTGGCAGCAATTTGTTTTAATTTCATTTTGCTGTGGGAGCGATAGTTTGGCCTTCAGGACCTGTTAAGATGAAATTTTAGTTTTTTCTCCATGACGAGTATACAAAAAGCAGTGAGAGTGATCTCTTACTGCCTGCTGTACCCGGCACGGCACGTTAAGGCCTTTTAATGTGTCGGTGCTTCGGCGACTTCATGGCTTGTGTCATACTCCGGAGGTGACGGTGTAGCTCACTGACGAAAGCAACTATACCATACAAAGGCTGGACACATAGAACAAAAAATATGCATCGTTTTTCTAGAATATAAAATTAACGATGCCTCGACGATGCGATGCCTCGACTTGGCTTGGCACTTGATTTCCTGCCCAAAGGGTAAGCCACCAATGCAATGCCTCGCTCCATACAAAATCACTGTTGTCTCGATCCGATGAAGAGAAGGCCCAAGTTTTTCTTAGAAATTTACTGGAAATTTTTTCCTTTGAATTTTTATGCATTGGCCGGGCCGAGAGCAGTGCCTCGCTCGAATATAAAATCTAACAACTATGCCTTGACGCCATGACTTGATGTAGGGAAGGCTGCAATTTTTTCTTAGAAATTTACTGGAAATTTTTTCCTTAGAATTCATACGCACTTTTGGAGGGCGACAACAATTATTATGAGCGCAGACGCTAGACAAGCAATAAGCATTTTTTTTACAAATTTACACAAAATGTTTCGGTACAATTTTTATTCATTTGGTGGCCGACTAGACTTATTTTCAGGTACAGTATGTAGGTACCTACTTTCATTCTGTGATGCAATTATAATATGCATATAAATTGGTTTGTCTACCTTATAATATAATTCGCGTATCATGCTTTTAACATTCACGTACACACGTGGGGTTAATTTTACAGATTTTTTATTTTTTATTAGTACGTATGTTTATTTTATATATGTACGTACATATATTATAAATGCATCACAATATGAAAGTACATACTGTACCTGAAAATAAGTCTAGTCGGCCAGCAAAATGAATAAGAATTCTACCGAAACATTTTGTGTAAATTTGTAAAAAAAAAATATGCTTATTGCTTCTAGCGTCTGCGCTCATAAAAATTGTAGTCAAGCGCAGTCGTTTACTGTCAAACTTTAGGCTGAACTACAATAGAAGTAAAAGCTTTACGAAATTAAACAAGACTGAGGTTTACTTACGAAAAATTTATATTTTTAGCCTAAATATAGGTATATCACATTCCGTAAGAGTTATTATCTTGATATTTAATGTTTTCAATTTTAAAGAGTGGTAAAAATGAAAAAATTGACAAATGGAAGTTGATGTAATTGAAGATTTATGCTTTCTATTAATTCGCAGTACCGTTTTTATTCCATTTTAATTTTTACCATGCACTTTTCATCATTTAGTAATAATTTAATTGTTTGGACACATCGCGTTCTCACAGAATGAGCGATTAGGCTGAACCACAATAGAAGTAAACGTAAGTACATTTACTTACGTAAAGCGAACGCGCGCTTTAATTTAACAGGCGTACACAAATTAACTTTAACTCGTGTGAGGGGAACTTTCGTTAAATTTAAAAGTCAAATTGCAGTCAGTAAAGGTGCGGTAAGAATCGCTCATTCCGTAAGAAAATGAAGTGTCAAACAGTTAAATTATTACTAAATGATTAAAAGTGCAATGTAAAACTTAAAATGGAATAAAAATGGTACTGTGAATTAATAGAGAGCACAAATCTTGAATTAAATCAACTTCCAATTGTTAATTTTTTCACTTTTACCACTTTTTAAAATTTAACACATAAAATGTCATTCGGGCACTGCGAATTAATAGAAAGCACAAATCTTCAATTACATCACCTTCCATTTGTTAATTTTTTCACTTTTACCACTTTTCAAAATTGAAAACATTAATTATCAAGATAATAACTCTTACGGCATGTGATATATATTTAGGCTAAAAGTATCAATTTTTTGTAAGTAAACCTCAGTCTCGTTTAATTTCGTAAAGTTATTTACTTCTATTGTGGTTCAGCCTATTCTTAGCGCACTATACTTACGGAAAATTGGATATTTAAACTTGACGAAAGTTCCCCTCACACGAGTTAAAGTTAATTTGTGTACGCTTAATTAAAGGGCGCGTTCGCTTTACATAAGTAAATGTTATTACGTATACTTCTATTGTAGTTCAGCCTTAACTCGTAGTCGACAAAGTCACTATTTCGTTGGCAGTGAACGCGCTCATTGATTTTATATTGCAGAATGGAATTGCTGTCGGCCTTGACCAATGCATAAAAAGTCGAAGGTATTTCCAGTAATTTTCTAGGAAAAAATAGTGGTCTTACCTTCACAGAATCGAGGCAACGATGATTTTTTATTAGAGCGAAGCATTGCTTTGCTGGCTTACCATTTAATTGCATATTTTTGTTCTACTTTTCCAGTATATTATTAATTTGTCTATCTATGCTAGGTATTACCAAATGATAACAAACTGGTTATAGCTAAAAAGCAATTGTTAATTAAACAAAAAAACAAAAAAACATGCTTATTGTTTGTAATAATTAAAGCTGAAGACACAAGCCGCGGTCATCAGCTCAGGGGGCCTATTCTTGAATAACGAATGGTTTTAACGTATTCGTTATATAACGAATGGTTGATAACGAATCGTATACACCGTTCGTATTCTTGAACCTCTTCGTTATAAAGTCGAAGTGGTGAAAAAGTATTTCAACATAACGAGTGTGGTAAGATTAAATCTGTCAATTTACAAATTGGATATCGTCAGCTGTTTCATATTTTAAAATATAATTTGTAAAAAATGGCAAGCTTCAGTGAATTGTCATTATTGTTTGGTCCTGAAATCGTTAAAGAATCTATGGACTATCAATTACGTCAATAGTTAATCAATTCCTGCACCCTTAATTCAACGCTGGATAGAAAAAAAGGTTGCAGGAGGACCTCCACCAGTGCCATGCAAATGTTTTTTATGCCGCCGCAGATTTTCCTTTTACCACACATTTTTATCCTGCCAAATCTGGACTGGAAATTTTCTATTACCTTTGTTTCGAATATAATATCATAAAAAAATTTTTCTAGTTCTTTTGTGCTTCGGGTATGGAAATTAATACTGATTTTATTTTGCCACAATTCCGTGGCATCTTTTGAACTGAAAGAGTTCTCATATTTACCAAATCTCAGTTTCTGGTTTTCCTTTAAAAACTCAATTAGTTTAGTTTTTTGAGCATATGATATTTTCGCACATCTTTTATCTCCCATTATCACCCATAAAGTAGCAGCTGATTCACTCTTCGTTTGGGATAACGAATGGTTGAACCCACTCGTTAAATAACGAAGGGTTTGCGTTCGGTATATAACGAATGCGGATTTCAAGAATACGATTCCGAATGGTTTTGACAGTATAACGAATACGGAATCTGTCTTCGTTATTCAAGAATAGGGCCCCGATTTTAGTTTATTCCTATATGTGATAATAGAACAAAATGTAATCTGAGCTGATGACCGTCACATTGTGATTCCAGCTTAAGTTTAATCTAGTTAACCAAAACAAAATCGAGTAACCAAGTTTTTGTTTCCTCTGCTCAATATAAGTCTAGGTAGTTTTGAAAAATATGTAAAATTCGTTAATAATATCTATAAAAAAAATACAAAAACAATAATTTATTTGGATAATTTTTTCAAAAATTGACTTGTTCTTTCTACCAATTTCACTTCTTATTTAAACTAAAAATAAATTACAAAACTCCAAATAATTTCGACCATATGTAAGGCGGGCTTCATGTTTTTTTAATGCAGAATGAACTGTTCTCACTCGCGTGTTAAAAGCAAAATGAATTAATTCCACTTCAATTCCAGTCTTCACGTCATTCCAGTGGCATTCAATTTTGACATTTCTTTCATAAATGTTCACAAGTCAACAAATTTTCGGCACAGCCAACCAAGTGCCAACAAGACCCACGAGATCCCTTACACGGGTTCAACGTCACGCAACGTCAGTGTTTACCGCTTTTATACAGTTCAGTTTGATTTTTACTACTTGAATTTTTTTTTTTGAAATTTTATCAATTAAAAATGTCATCCCAATGGGAAATAGTAACAAAATCGAAGAAACATAGAAATATTGAGAAACCTTTAGGACAAGCTGAGAGAAAAAAGCTTGTTGAAAATGGTCCGAAATTGGAGGAAATTTGTAATTATATTGAAAATCTAATTAGAAATTAATTAATGATAATATTATGTTCTTTCAATTTCAGTACCAAAACACCAAGTAAAGACGATTTTCTCGAATTTAAATAAGAATAAAGAGAAGAAGACTGAAAAGCAAAAAACGATATCTCCTAAGAAAGCGAAACCAGCAGCAGAACCCGTTAAAAAACAAAATGTTCCAGCACCTCCACCAAAGCCGAAAAATCTTGAAACTGCTTTAGGTGCAATTTATCCAGAAATCTTAGAAGATCTGTTGGGAAATCTTAAATCTAGTTTTCCTGGTAGTGAACTTTTATGGTTAAAAGGGGTGAGTGCATTCACTGATTAATAAAACCTTTCGCGTATTCACTGATTGAAGCCTTATTAATTAACAAACTATTTGCAGCTTTCAACATTTTTGAATTCAAATTTGCATATTGAAACGGATCCAATATTTGCTGGAAAATCATTACAATATCCTAGCAATGTTATTCCGAAAGCTCTTAAGTCAACAATTATTTCTATTCTAACATCGACGGGCGAAGTGAATCTGTTCTACTTTTTTGATCAATTACTTACAGGTTTGGCCATGGATATGTCTAAAAATCAGCCGGCATTGGGCAATAAGGTAATTAGGTTTTCTAGAATTAATAGACAAAATTGAAATATTTTATTTTTAGATATTACTGCAATTGATAGCCCAAACGTGGCCAAATGTGTGTTCCAATAATTTTGCAAAATCAGCAATTTTACTCAATTCTTATCAAAATCGTAGTTCGATAGGATTGAGCTTACTCTGGGCTTTAGGGCAAGGTGGATTAAAGGATCTTACAGTAGGAATTAAAGGTAAAATTATGTATTTGTTTAAATAAGAAAAAGATTTTTTTTTTTTATTACAGAGCTTTTCTCCTTTCCACCATTCTATCCATCTCTCTAGACTGACTATTCATTATATGAACTAATTGGGCATCTTCACAAATGCTACATTAGACCAGTTTAAGGCTCTCATCTGGTGATTTAAAAGTCTCTTCTCATGATTCCTATAAGTGGTGTCACTTTTTTCCTCACAATTAACATTTGAAGTGTGTTTCCAAGTCAGTTTGTCATCCATTATGATTTCCAGATAATTTATTGAGTCAGCTCCTTTAATGAATTCTCCTTCCACTTGTAGTCTAATGTCCAGCTATTGTTGGCCTCTCTGTTGAAAGACCATGCAGATTGTTTTCAATGTATTTATTGTAAATTTATTTCCATATAGCCATCTTTTGTATCGTATTAAGGGCCGATCCAGATCCAAGTCTTCGTCTTGTTATTACAGCTAGTGACGTAACATCGAGACAAGCTCTATCCGAATCCATGTCTATGCCACCGAGCTTTGCTAGTTTGTATAACATTTTTGCCATTTGGTTAGCTTGGATCACCGAGTCAAGGTTCGAGTTGTCTTATTTAAATAGACAATGTATTGTGAGGTTATGTTTGTTTGCTGTCTGTAAAATCAAGCTGAGCAAACGAACGAATTCGGACAGGTTAGCTTCGTCTTCGTCTAACTATTATAATAGCTGAGCTTGTTGTGTTACATCACTAGCTGTAATAACAAGACGAAGACTTGGACCCGGACAGGCCCTAAGTCCACATTCATTGTTCAGGTCAGGAGCAGGATGTATCGTCCGCATATATATAATATTCCACATCCAACCCAGCTTCCATTAAATTTTGTAAATGGTTTTCCTATCCCCTAATTCTCAATTCACTTAATATTTCTCTTAATACATTATGATCTACAGTATCAAACGCTTTCTTCAAATCAACAAATACGCCAATAACATAATTATAGTCATAATATAAGCCGTGTTGCTTTGCTTTTTGAAACCATATTATCCACCATTGCTTTGGATAAATGCTGTAAGTAGACTATGAACTAATCTCATTATATTTTACTGAATATATTTGAGAGCGCTATGAGATGGTAGTTATTTGGATACTTTCTATTCCCTTCTTTGAAGATTGGCACTATCCATGTAGATTTCAAACAGACTGCAAATTCCGCCTTTTCGTTACAATTTTTTATTATTCTCGTTCAGGGTTCAATGATTATATAATTCATATTCTTCACGTCCTTTACTTTTAGTCCGTGCAATCCCGGTGCTGTGTCGTTTCTCAACTGAGATAATATCCCCCTCTACCTCAACATCGTTCACCGGCCTGATAAATACATTATTTGACCTCGTCACATTTTTAGTTGGTTCACAAGGATAACTGCACTTGTCCTCCAATTTTTTTACTACTTAGGGGCCAACATTCACAAAGTGTTTGTTCATGTAGTTGGCAGTTTATTGTCTATCTCTACTTTCAGTTCGTCTATACTGCCTTTTCTGCCTCCCCGAATCAGTTTGTCTCAATATCTCGTTGATTGTATTCTAAATCTTTTTTGAGTCGCTTCCCACTTTGCATATTTAGTTCTACATAACTCATTTTTGCTCTTGCTTATATTCTATGTGTTTTTTTTTTTTTTTTTGCTTATTATCTCTAATGTAATTCCGTTATGGAGTTCTGATAATTTCGGTGTAAGTTGCTTTCTGTTTAGCTTTTTAAATTATTTCGATAAGCTTATCAAAGTTTAAATTATCGCATCGTCAACAGCAGATATTACCTTTGTTCTTAATATTTCAATATTTATTCTTACTATTTTCCTTTTGAACATTTTATGTTATCCTCATTAAAGCATTTCTTTGTATCATCGTTCTCTACAACTATTGACATTCTACAACAAAACGTTTTGCATGATTAAAAAAATCTCCGTCTTTGCAGCGGTATGGCAGCTATTTGGAACCGTCGTAATGGTATGGCATTGTGATTCTCGTGAATTACATTGCGCTACCGCCATGTTTATTTTCATGGACTACAAAAAAATGTAAGAGTTTTTGTGTAACAAATCGTTTAAATACCGTTATTTTTTCGAGAAGTTTAATGAATTAGCCCGTAGTGACGCCACGCCGGCCAGCCCCAAAATTATGATTTTCGTTTCTTTAATCACCTAATTCGACCCTTTAAGGCTTGCCATACTTGTAACAAATGACTTTGATTTTTCTGTCATCATCTCCTACGTATGAACTCTTTAATTATATTGACTTTGACTTATTTTACTTCGACTTGTTGAGATATTCACTGACCTTTGAGCTTCTGTCTTTAAGATTTTTTTTAATTTTTTTGCCTAAACTTGCTGGGTGTTAAAGCTTTAAGACGTTTGATCTGTCTCTTCGGTGGCTCGTTCGACAATTTAAAAAAAATTTCAGAATCTTTGGACAATGTGACGTTTTGAACCGAATGATTTGTATGGTCTCGAACATTTTGTGTAGTCGTGGACAACTTAAGGGATCATTCTGGTTTATAATTTTCAAAAAATCGTTTTTCTTTTTTCTTTTTTATGTTTTTCGAAAGTATGTGAACGATTGGAGCAGTCTAACTATGTTATTCTGTGACTTTTAGGTTGTTACAATTACTATCTGAACGTGCTTTCCTGACCTGTCTTTTGTCTAATCTGCTCGGTCGACCCGTCTTTTGTCTAATTCGCTCTCCGAGCCTTTATTCATCCAAACAATTGCTTGCTTTTTTTCTTAAAATTGAACCATTACTGGTAAATTTGACAAGGGAAGAGGGACCTTGAATCTTTTGAATAGCTACAGTAACATCAGTTTTCGCTTTCCATTTAAAAAAAACTTTAAACGCGTGTTTCTCAAAAGGTTTTTTCGGTCGGGCGGCAGAATAACTATCTTTATCTCAGTCGAGACCCAAGATAACGGTTTGATGTTAGTAAGTGTTATTCTAGTCGCTACCCAGAATACATATCTTTATCTCAGTCGATACCCAAGATAAAATTGTTACGTTAATAATTTTAAGTTATTATCTAGGCGCTTGATTCAAAACCGAGAGAAATTCAAGTTGGCCTGCGACTTATATTGCCTCTGAATTGCGCACTCTACACTGCGCATAGCAACAATAGTGCATTGACCATAGACACTATGCGCACGGCGCCATCTAACAATATTACTTAATTTGCTACTTTAAAGGATACATTTAAGGCTGGGTCTATGTCATAATTGGGACAACTCGGTGCACAGTTAGCAAGATGGGACGGGGCGTTAAGATTTTTCAATAAATCGCAAATTTATTAATGGAATATTTATTTAAACACCTAAGGCTACAAAATAACGTTTTCTAATTTTTAAATTTGTCCGCCAATTTTTATTGAATATGATTTAAAAATGAAAATTCAATGATTTTTTTTAATTTCTCTGGTTTGCGGAGCGGGGCTGCCACAAATTTTAACTAAATTAAATAAATTTTTAATGTAAGCTTTTTCAAGTTAATAAGCAGAAGATATTCGTTTTCCGATTTTTAAAAATCCACTTATATCTGTGACAATTTGACGCAATAGATTGCTTTACCCGCATTTTACCCATTAAGAAAGCAATCTATTACATACAGTTTTCATAAAAATAAGTAGAATTTTAAAAATCGGAAAACGTTATTTTCTGCTTATTTACTTCAGAAAGCTTATGTTAAATTTTTTCTAAATTTACTTCAAATTTGTGGCAGCCCCGCCCAGCAAACCAGAGAAATTAAAAAAAAAATCATTGAATTTCATTTTTAAATCATTTTCAATAAAAATTGGAGAACAAATTTAAAAATTAGAAAACGTTATTTTGTAACCTTAGGTGTTTAAATAAATATTCCAATAATCAATTTGCGATTTATTGAAAAATCTTAACGCCCCGTCCCATCTTGCTAACTGTGCACCGAGTTGTCAAAATTATGACATAGACTGAAAAGATGACTTAATCCAATAACATTTGATTTGCGTAAACCTCGTCGATGACAAATTATTTTCCTCTAATTGGTTTGTGTCCCGGTTTTTTTATGTGGAATGTAGCCATAATGTGTATATTGTTGTCTCTGCTAAAAAATGCTTTATCGACGTGCGATAGGTGTGCATAGTTTTGTTCCCAACCTAGTTTCGA
The DNA here is from genome assembly GCA_963924295.1 of Dioctria rufipes. Taxonomy (NCBI): domain Eukaryota; kingdom Metazoa; phylum Arthropoda; class Insecta; order Diptera; family Asilidae; genus Dioctria; species Dioctria rufipes. Next base: position 49,169,138 of record OZ002744.1, on the reverse strand, counting down.
TAAATATAAATACTTGGAATTAGAATATTTTGTACGATTTTACTTTCAGGTGGATTTTTAATGTTGTTTTCAACAACTTTCAATGATTATCTGGAGACACTACTGTTAAACTCAATTTGCAATAGAATCCCATCATCCAAATTATCAAATATAGCCTACATCCTTGGAATTAGAAGGCTATCATCCTGATGAATTTTGTTTATAGTCGACTAATAGTCAGGACAAACGTATTTTTACGTTGTTCTTTATTACGAGTTGTCACCATTGGTATTCCCCATTGGTTTTTTAGAAAATTTTCTTACAATGTTGCCTTCCTTCTTGTTCTTCTTTGCCTATTTGTTATTAAACAATTTTGAGGTTGGTGAAGAATCGCATTAATCTTTTCAGAATTTTATAAATTATCTTGACCTTTCGTTTTCTCGCCTTTACTATTGAGCTAAAAATCTGTTGCCTGTATATTTTTCTGGTTCATTAAGAGATTACTTGCTTTCGACATTTTAGCAGCAATGAAGAAATCTCACGAAATAATTTGAAAAGTTTAACTTAAGTGGCTCATAATGCTATGAGTAGGGTTCAACCCGCATCAGTGCAACGTTCTGCTGAAAATTTGTTGCTCACTTGAAAGCTTTTATCGGAATGCTGTAACTTGTACAAGAAAGATTTTAATCAGTTCAGAGCACACATAAAAATGCTATTTCCAAGAAATAAATGAATTTCCCATTTACCCCATGTGAAATTTAAATATATAATTAGAAAGAATTTGTGTTTGTTGCTAATAAGAATATTTTATGAAATTAAAATTACAGTTTGGCAAAATATAATGCTCCCACTAAGTGAAATGAAGAGCTATTCAAGATATGTCGCTGAATATATTGACAAAATTCTAAGATCAGCAGATGTCCACTCGAAGTAAGTAGAAAAATTCTAAGTTAAAGAGTGATGAGAAATTAAACTCACTATTTTTCACAGGATTACACTTTCCCAGGAGGAATTTTTCGTCACTTATAATGCCTTATTGGTTCATAAAAATTTCCCTAAAGACTGCCATCAAATGCTAAATGATAGTGCTTCCATGTTAATTGTAAATTTAAATCTTTCCTTTTACAGAACAAGAAATTATATATGTCGTTTTGTTTCTTTTACAGAAAAAATACATTTACAGTACCACGAAATTGGCAAACATATTCTTACGCCTCTTCAGAGATATTGAAGATAACTCACAAAGTCAGGTGCAGATTGCAGGATGTATTGAATGTCTTTTGAAGAGTACTGATTGCTTTAAAATTTGGAAAATGAACTACAAGAAAAATGCTTTCCCTTCTCTGATTCTAATGGGAAAATTAAGTATGAAAATAAAAAAAAATTTCGTGTATATGAATCAAACACGTTTGTATTATATTAAAGGTGAAGATTGGGAGAAATTACCACAAGGATTAAAAGAGTTTCTTCAAGATGCTAGTCTTTTAAATGATGATCTTCTTCTTGGTAAGAGGAAAGATCCATATGCAGAAGATCTTGTTCGAATAACAAAGGTAAGTAAAAGTTTCTCTTAATGGGCCATCCCACACGAGTATTCTTGATGCAGTATGCATACCGGCGAGGAAAAGCAAAGGGATATTTCTACACTTTGGAGAAGATCTCTTTGCTTCTTCTCACCTCTTGCCCAGACAACCTGTTTACATAGTGCATTAGGAATACTCGTGTGGAATGGCACATTCTCCTGTAGTAGTAGATGTGGAGAGTGGAGATATTTTTTTAATTTAATCAAGAAGAAAGTTATTTAAGATTTGAAGGCTGAGCTGACCAAAGGAAAAACAGCTATTTAATGTAGTGAATGTTCAGTACAATTCAAGTTCTACAAAACTGAATTCATTTCTTGTTCACTCTCTGCGGAAGAGAGTATAGAAAATAACAGTAAAAGTATTTTTTAAAAATTACCTAAAAATATGAAAAAAATTCTATGTGATCTGGGGTGCACGTAAAACCCCCAATTTTAAAAACTAAGATTTTTCAGAACTATGTTTTTGAAAAATCCCGTCCCGTGGCCAGTTTTTTTTTTTTCTAATTTTTAATAAAGTGAATTTTACACAGTTTTTTATACCCTAGATGAAATCATATATAAAGTTTGTCATTCCATTTGTAACGCACAGAAATAATGCTGCTAGAGCAAAATGGATTGGATACCCACCCATAATATTATAAGTTATTATGATTTTTACAGACAGACGGACACTCTGACCTCACACGGCCTTTAAAAAAAAGGAAATTTAAGATCGAAAATGGGACCAATCGTAGGGTTGCCATAAAAAAAAATCATTTTTCACTATATATTTGGACACTGCCTAAGAGCACGAAATTTTATACCTGGTGTTTTCATAGCAATAGTAAATAAAATTTCAAAAATGGACTAAATCGGGCAACACCTCTTGGTGTTGCCATTCAAAACTTTATTTTTCACTACATATCATTAAATAAATAATTAATAAGGAAGCGGGGTACCGTCGAATACAGTGTACGTGTTTAAACAATTCAATGACAGTATGACGTTTGATAAGGGGGGGGGGATGACAAGAGGGCCTATTGTGCGTCAGTTCAACATTTCTAACATTTCATATTTTATGAAATTGTAATTGCTGCCTAAATTATGCCAGTCATACAAAGGCAACGCCAAGAAATATTATCTGAAAATAAGGGGGCGCTAAAAATTTGTTTATTTTACATAGCAATTTGGATTATAAAAATTGTCCCCCTTCAAAATATCAGGATTTCATTACTGCCATGACGAAAAACGAAATACGCACAAAGCTCGCTAATACATTTCGCCGAGTGGCTTAAGTTTTCACCCGATATGCCGTTTCCTTATTAGTTATTTATTCAATGCTCCATACTTCGACACTATCTGAGAACGCGTCAACGTCGAGAGCTTAATTTTTTTTTTGTACATGGTGTTTTCATAAAAATAGTAAATATAATTTCAAAAATGGACCAAATAGGGCAACCCCTTCTTGGTGTTACCATATAAAAATTTTGGGATTTTTACATATCCGTCTATGTTATACATTTCTGTGGCTATCCCTCGTTAAGATCGAAGACATTTAATATTTTTCATGAAAAATTGTCTGTTGGCTATAGCCAATTTTCTCTGCGAAATTATTACTGAAATTTTTATGTTGTCGATTTTGACAAGTGACAAGTGACTCGTTGGAAGTATTAATGAGAGGAATACACCTGTAAAATTTTGCTGCGAAAACTTTCTGTCTTTCGATTTATGTCAATAAAAACGATTCCATGACCAATTTATTTCGTCTAATTTTTTACGAAAAGTCGTTTAAACATCTTTTTCTTTTCTTACTCGTCATTAAAAAATTGATTCCATGTGATCCGGGTTCACGTAAGCCTACCTGTGTAGTTTTTTGTTTTTAAATAGCTTGATCTGATGAAGAATGCTAATTACTGTATTAACGAAAATCTAGAATTTATTAACCAATAGACAGTCCAAGAAATTCTTAATTCATCATAAAACTATCTCATCCTTATAAACAAGGGGAAAATTTTCGGTTATGTTAAAGGTACAGTTAAATTTTACATCACAAAAAAAGTAGATGAAAATTTTTTTTCGAAACTGGGTTTTTTGAAGAAAAAATTTTTTTTTCCGTATTCTAAGAAATATTGTAGCAAGTGTTATACCATTTTAGAATCCTTATTAAATGCGTCAACTTTTAAAGTTACTTGCCAGACTGGCGTAGTACATTTTTTTTTCAGTACAGTCAGTTAAAGTGCAACGAATTATTAATTTTATATTGTTGGTTCGGCAAAATGTGACATTTTCTTCCAAGCTGGAGCAGTTGGCTTAGAACTTAAAGCAACAGGTTACATAAGCACTATTCGGGATTACATAAGAAAAATAAAATTGAAAAAAAGTAAAGATTTGTAGCAACAGGAGCTAATAAACCATCACAAGGTGTACATTTTCTCGAAAACAAAAGAAATGCCTATAATTTGAAAAATACATTACTTAGATTTTCTACAATTATTATTGCAGTAAAATTTCAATTTGTCCGAAAGAAGACAAGAAAAGAATATACAACTTTTCAGCATTACTATCTTTTTGGTAATTAAAAACCGAAAAAGAAAGCAAAAAAAGACAAACAAAAATGTCGAGAAGAAATAATCACAAATAATCACTTACGTTTTTCGTGCTGTGGCCCCCGCAGAGGCGCCTCCGTGGATGTGCTATTATTTCAATATTTTTGTTTTTTCCTGATTATAGTGAATTACGCAGAGTATGTAGGAAACGATCAGCAAATTATTATTATGGCTTACTAAATTTTTCGCCGGATCTATGGTCATTTCCTTATAAAGAAACTGGTCTAAGAAAATAATTAAATTAGTTAATTTCTCATCTGAACCGCGCTTTTATTATGGTTTCGCACTATCTCCCGAATCAGTAGCCTTCGAATTATTTGTAAATCATAGCTGAATTAATTTAATTAAATGCTGTAACTATTTAACCTTACCATTTTGATAGTTATTCTCGTAAAATATTCTATTATTAATCTAAACACTTATCGAACAAAATCTTTCTTATGCACCTATTGTAGACCTTGACTTTGGGCAATCTTCGTCGCGATATGATCAGAAGCAATGGTCCTTTCCTTAACTGATTAGCTAAGGTTGTATTTTGGCAAACTATCCTATGGATTATTCTTTTCCTAATCTTGGCGGCTACCAGTCCTGGGAACACAATTTCTTGGGATTTACGAATCATCCATCTAGTTACTGCTGAGCCAGTATTTCTGCACAACCTTCCGACTCTTGACGTAGCAAAATAAGTATCAGAAGTTGACCAAACAAAAACGGAATGGTCCTTCTAATTTGTCAGCGGAGCGTCAGCCATTCCGGCTCTTTCACCATTTCCATCAACAATTTTCCACAAGGAAAAACAGATCTCCGTCACGCTATTGCTTGAACCTTGGTCTGTAGTACAATACTTCTGGGACTTCTACTCCCAAGATCTTTTTCGATGTCGCGATAGATCTTTTTGATTCTTTTCGATTTCTTATCCTGCTTTCCTGTCATCTACTCGCTGACCCTCAAAAAACCTTTTTCTCCTACGATGACAAGATTTATGTAGGATTTGCAAGGTAATTCGCGATTTCTACTCACCTGACGTCTAATCAATTTCATAGCACTCTGTCTACTTTCCTTTCTCTCCGATGCTTGTTCTTTTTTTTTTTTTCAAGACACTTTCGCTAGAGGTTATGCCTCAGCCAGGGTCAGATCGTGTGGTCGTGGCAAATGTGGCAGCACCGTCGCCGTGCTGCTAGCTTCAGTGTAGCATACTGCTGCATGCAGTATGCTACGACCATAACAACATTCATATAAATATTTTAGACAATTTTGTGGTCTTGTTTTTGTTTTAAATGTTAGGCGCTGGTGTAAAAAGAAAACCTTCTGGCGCAGAAAATAGAAAACGTCGTAAGCTTCAAAAACTTGAAGATGTATTGCCGGCAGGTAGGCTGTTCGGGAATTGAAATTTGAACTGTAGCTCCCAAAACTTCCCCGGTACAGTACTTGTATAGATAAGGCCTCACAAAATACATCGCTTGACATAAATAGGACATTCGGATGTCAGTTTAGTGATCCCGGTAACTGGTCCTGTTTGACAGATAGTATAGTTCAAATATTGGTAGAAAACGGACCTACACAAATAACGAATTTTTGATTTTCCTGAAAAAGGTGGTAGAAAATTTAGTGTTTCATCTTATATTAGGATGGAATGGAGATAGGATTTCTCGTTCCTGGTTGGAGTAGTCTGTGTCAAAAGATGTAATATTCTGTTTTTGTTGTAAATTATTTTCTAAAACTAGAAATAGTCAAGCTCTATCAAGTACAGGATTTTCTGAATGGATACACATTAGTCATACTCCGAAAGTCATGAGATTACTGCGATTCATATGGAAAGTTTTACAACTTGCAACACTTCAGAAATAGGTTTGAGCAAAAATGGAACTATTGATTCAAGCTTATAAAGTGCTATGAAGACTGGTAGAATTTGTACCGTTTTTAGGAACTCAATCTTTAGCTTTTATGGGAGCATCTAATTGTGTAAATGAGTTAGACAGTGGAAACTTTTTGAATTTAGTTAAAACAGTAGTAAAGTTTGACCTTGTCCTAGCGGAGTATCTTAGAAGAATTAGCAGTCATGAGACTCAGTACAGTTATATGACCAAGAATATTCAAAATGAGTTAATAAAAATAGTTTAGGATTACCAATTTCGAATTGCAGAGGTCAAGGTTATGATAACGGATCAAATATGAAAGGAAAAAATTCAGGAATGCAAACAACAATTAGGGAAATAGAACCCAACGCATTTTATGTCCCATGCTCCTCTCATTCATTAAATTTAGTTATTAATGATGCGGCCCATTGTAGTTTAGATGCAATTAATTTTTTTCGATATTGTCCAAAGTTTATATGTTTTTACCTCCGTCCGGCTCTACAAATAGGTGGGATATTTACAAAAAGAATGTTCCGAGTTTAACTTTGAAACCTCTTTGTGAAACTAGGTGGGAAAGTAGAATAGAAGCAATAAGACCGTTAAAGAATAATTTATATGATATATATGAAGCTCTTATAAAATTTTCTGAATCTGGTGATACAGTCATTAAAAATACTGCCGAGTTATTAGGAGGCAAGATCTTAGAATTTAAATTTATATCTTCACTATTAGTTTGGTGTTATATATTCGAAAATGTTAATGCAGCCAGTAAATATTTACAAAATAAGCAAATTAATATAACTGCAGCCGTAGAAATTCTTAAAAACTCTAGAGAAACTTTAATAGAAATTATATCTGATGAGAAATTTAATTACTTTGTTAGAAAGGCAGAGCTCATTGCTATCTCAAGATAAATCTACATTTCGGTCTAGAAAAAGAAAAACTATGTCCGGAGAGAAAGCTCAAGATGAAGTTAATTTCTACTTTAAAACATTAGATCAAGCAATAACTTCAATCAATGAACGATTTGAACAGTTGAACAGTGATCACAATAACTTGTTTTCCTTTTTATATAACATACAATAAAGCTCCTGAAGTAGAAAGCTTGAAAAAATTATGTTTAAATGTAGAAAGGCATTAAGCAATAATAATAGTAAGGATATAAATGCAGAGGAACTTTATCAAGAATTATTAACGCTTTCTCCTCTCGTAAACCAGCAGATGTCTGGCTTAGATATACTTAATCTAATTTTTGAGTATTATTTGGATACAATTTATCCAAATGTTGTAATATGCCTAAAAATTTTAAATACTTTACCAGTAACTGTGACATCGGCCGAGCGTAGTTTTTCTAAACTTAATTAAGAATTACCTTAGATCAACAATGACTCAAGATAGACTTGTTGGATTAACTACTTTATCCATAGAAAAAGATTTAATGGAAGCTATACATTACGTGGAACTGATAGGAGAATGCGAAGATGAAAGCAAAGCATGTTCAGTTTCAATGATTTGACACGAACAGTGAATTGAAATAATTCGTTCTGAATTTAATTTTAAGAACAAATTATTTAAACGCTTTCATTGTTTTAGATTTTTTTATAAATTTATTTTATTGAATTGCTATTTATTTTGTTGATTATGTTAAGATTTTTGTTTTGTTTTAATTTTCGAGGATTGGGCCTATTGAGGAAACCTCTTTAAAAAAATGCATCGGGGGGTGTACATTACCTCTCACTTCTTGTTTATTCAACCGATGTTTTCAATAATTAAATTAAAAAGTTCTATTTGTTAACTGTAAAATCAGATAAATGGCTTACAGGATTTTAAAGCCGTTTTTACCGATTTTTTGTAAATGGAATACAAAATTTAGGTATCGATATTTGATGAATTTTTTCTGATGAAAGTTTGTGATGTGCATCTTCGTAAGTCTACCTGAAAGGTGATGTGGAAATGGCTTAAATGTATTACTAATCCTTTGAATTCAAATTTGTTTAATATTGCGAAACTTGTATACATAAAAATATAAGAACAATAATACAATTTTCTCAGATTAATAAATAAATAAATAAAAAATATAAGGTCTGTCTGTTTACTTTTGAGTAAAAATCTTTGCGTAAAAATCAAGTAAAAACTTTTATGCGGTAGAGGGGATAAATCAAGAAAAGTTACCAGACGCTTTTCGAGTAAATTTTGTTTAGCTTGTCATGTGTCAAAAATTTGGCTGCTACCTTTCCGTCTGAAACAGAAAACAATTAATTAATTTGAAATACGTTTTAAAAAAACCCACCCTCTTTAATATTTTTTTTTAATTTCGACTCTTTAGATTATCATTTTACATTCTTTCGATAACCCAACAAACGGCTTAACCTCAAATTTAATACTTTTGACAGTCAGCTGATTGCATATCAAAGTTACACATCCTCTTAGGTCTGTCTGTTTACTCGAAAGTTTTTACTCGGTGTAAAAACTTTTACGCATTTTTACTCACAAACCGTCTGTTTCCTTTTAACTAGTAAAAATCGAGTAAATTTATACGTTTCCCCTCTTGCACAAAGTTGCACATTTTTACTCATGATCAAGAGGATGTGTAACTTTGATATGCAATTAGCTGACTGTCAAAAGTATTAAATTTGAGGTTAAGCCGTTTGTTGGGTTATCGAAAGAATGTAAAATGATAATCTAAAGAGTCGAAATTAAAAAAAAAATATTAAAGAGGGTGGGTTTTTTAAAACGTATTTCAAATTAATTAATTGTTTTCTGTTTCAGACGGAAAGGTAGCAGCCAAATTTTTGACACATGACAAGCTAAACAAAATTTACTCGAAAAGTGTCTGGTAACTTTTCTTGATTTATCCCCTCTACCGCATAAAAGTTTTTACTTGATTTTTACGCAAAGATTTTTACTCAAAAGTAAACAGACAGACCTCTTGATCATGAGTAAAAATGTGCTACTTTGTGCTAGAGGGGAAACGTATAAATTTACTCGATTTTTACTAGTTAAAAGTAAACAGACGGTTTGTGAGTAAAAATGCGTAAAAGTTTTTACACCGAGTAAAAACTTTCGAGTAAACAGACAGACCTTTGCAGTACTTTTGCCGAGATATATACTTACATAAAACTAATACTTCTCCCAACCATTGTGCAACTAGCTACTGTTCGCCCATTTACTTCCGTATCATACTTAATAGTTCCCTCTTATGAGAGAAATTTTGAGTTTTTTTTTTAATTAATGGTTAAGTAATTTAATTTGAGCGAAGAATCTAAGGTCGTCAGTATAAATCAAGACTTTGGAGTGCCTCACAACACAACAGAGACAATTTCGTCAATAGATAGAATAAAAAACAACGAAGCCAAGTGATTCCCTTGAAAAACGCCGGACGAAGCTTTCAAGCCTCTGGAGATGCAATTTCGGAATAAGATGTATCTTAATAAGACTACTTCCATTTTAGAAATTTTTTGAGAAACCCATACTTTTCCATTTTAAACAGTATCACGGAGTGAGATAGATTGTCGAAGGCCTTAGTAAAGTCTGTAGAAATATACATAAAATCTGTTTGGTAACCTTTTGCAAATCTGCCAATGGTATCCGAGACAAATTCCAACAACTTAGTGGTTGTAGACCTGCCCCAAATAAACCCATGCTGGTTTAAAGAGAGCAAATTCTTGCAGGAAATTGATAGCTGAGAGTAAATGATAGGTTCGAATAATATTTTGAAATTGTGTCACATTTAAACAGATAGACAGGACCTTTTTATTAAGCTTCCATTCCTATTGTTGTATACAGCACAATACGACGCCTCATATTACGGTTTGGTAGTCCTTCAACATTAGTTCGTTTTTTTTTCTAGCAACTATTTCATATCTGTAACATTTATTATGGATAAACGTGAATTCTAGATAGGACTTTGTTGTTGTTTCTCCTAATAGACGCAAGCGTTTAGCTCCATTCTTCTGAAAATATTCAAAACAACTTTTTTTTTTATTACAAACTAAAATTTTTTCGTTAATTTAGGTTGAACATCTCTTAAAAGTTAATTTTAATCTGCGACGATTATTTCAGGTTTTGTTTCTGATATAGGCAAACAAAGTAACCCTTTGAGAGGTGCCGGTGCAGAATCTCTATTCACCGGACCAGAACCCTTCTCTGCAGTCTTACAAAGATGCAATTTGCAGGAACAGTAATGTCTGTCCAAAACAGAAAAGGCTCAGCAGTTGCAGTTGCAAAAGCCTTCTTGGACTAAAACACGCGAAGAAGTACATTAGCTTCCAATACCTACAAATATTATAAAAAAGTCATTAACTGTTATAAGCACTAGATCGGGCTATTCATTGGTCTAATAATTGGCCATTGTCCACTTAAATACAAGAAAATGGGACGATAACGGCCGATTCTGAAAAAAAAAGGTGGAATCTTGTATTACTTGCTCGGAAATGCCTGGGTAAGGGATTTATAACAACATCAGACATCTGGAAATCTGGCCATAATAAGATAATTTTCGCAAAAAGGGCAAACGTGGACTCTTAACACGATACAGGCGTCGCACAAAAGATCATTTGCCTAGGACCAGGAGTGCGTTCCAAAACACAACTGCAGCTATAGTTTAGCTATGTCAGAATTATGGCAGAGCTGTGTGAAGGTTGTCTGCAGTTAACTAAAGCTGTTTGAGGTTTTGGAACGATTTGAGTAAGCTAAAAGTATTAGAACTGTCATTTATACTGATTGTATAATTTTATTGATACTTAAAACTAATATTTTATTACTGTGTGTTAATCCGAAATGAGCCAGAGAAAATTAAATAAATAAATAAATTTCGCAAGACGTTTATAAAAGCGCGCCAGACAAAATGAGCGTGTATCTTTTTTCCGCTCCGTAGATCGAACAGATTTTTTAGATCGTTCAGAGCCCTCTGGAAAAAAGATACAAATCCGGAGTGCTCTGAGTGTTCTGGTAGTTTTTCTTTATATTGGCAGCACTTATGATTTGTGAAATATCTATTGAAAATACAAAATTCTTTATAAAAATAAATAAATAATAATAATAAAGTTATAAAAATAAATAATGGGTGAAGGAAAGTAAGGAAATATGGAATTTAAAGAAGTATTCACATTATTAATAGGATTTTTTTGCGCTCTATTAGTATTACTGACGGATTGCTCCAAATGCCCCAAGGTTTATCTACGATTAGTTAGAGCACTCTGAGCAATAATAAAGATAAACGTTCAGAGCGCTCAGAGTACTCTGAAAGTAAATAAAGATACAAGAAATCGGTGTTCAGAGCGCTCGGAGTGCTCTGAGCAGAATAAAGATACACGCCCAAAATAAAATATTTCAATTGAATAACAGCTCACGTCACGGTTTATATATTAGATAACTAGCAGTTTAGAGCACAGTCAGGGCACAGTATATATCATACAGTAGCCCAGCTCTGTCAAAACTGTCAAGTGAGTAGGATGCTTCTATAAAGAGACTATACTTTCTCTTTCAACAGTTTTAACTAACACACTAGTCAATTTTTAATACATGGATTCCTATGTAAATCTAAAGTGGAAGAAAGAGAACTGATGGCATTCTTAAACTTTTACTAGAGGGAAAGAGGCAAAATGACACCACTTTACCGTCAAACAGCTGTTTAGTAATGGAACAATACATTTGTCGCCGATTGCCGATATGTGTACATACATAAAACTAATTCTTCCGTCAACGGTCGTGCAGCTAGCTACTGTTCGCCCATTTATGTCCGTATCATACTTAATAGTTCCCTCTTGTGGGAGAAATTTTAAGGTTATGTTTTTTTAATTGAAATTCTAAAATTCACTTTTCAGTAGTTAGTTCTAAGCTATTCTACTGTATGATATATACTGTGGTCAGGGATAGTTGACTACTGGGTTTTGGAACGATTGAAGTCAGCTATAGTCAACTGTAGCTATGTTTCGGAATGCACTCCAGGTCGTTTATTTAAATTAATTTCCAATCCGAGTGCCAATGTATTCCATGATATCGCATCATCATTCTTTGTCGGGGGTGGAAAAAGTTCACATAATTTTTATTTCGGAAATACTAATCTGAACAAAATCTAATATATTAAATATTTCAAAAATTGTAACGGTCATAATACTGCATAGCCGCCAGACTACTAATGTCATACCGCGTAAGTTAAAAATGGTAAAGTTTTCATAAAAAAAAATTCTTTTCTTTTTTTTTTATTATGACATAATTATTGCTACTGAGCTCTAGAATAGGACGAAAAATATACATTTTTTTTTAATTTTAAGTCATGAAATTGACAAAACAAGTTGTAAAGGGTTTTCCAATAAGAGGTGTTATTTTAATTAGCCCGCTATTTCGGTAGATGTCACTATTGGAGCTATCATTTTTTGACATTTGACAAGTAGAAACTACGCCATTAATAAAAATAGAACGATACGCGATTCAACAACGCATTGAAATTATTAAAATTCACTATAAAAATGTTGAAAATGTGGCAGAGACGGTTCGTAAAACTCGAACATTTTTGGGTCGTCGTGAAGCACTTTGTCGGACCGCAATACAGAAATTGGTAGAAAAATTCGAGCTGTCGGGACAAGTTAGTGATGTGAAGAATAAAACCCGTGCATGTCGCTCAAGAACAGCCGAGAATATTGCTGCTGTAGCCGAAAGTGTTGAAGAAAACCCAGGTTTGTCCATTCCTCGTCGTTCTTTGGAATTAGGCATTCCACAAACGTCATTACACCGTATTTTGCATAAAGATTTGGGTCTTAAGACTTATAAAGTTCAGTTAACATAAGAACTCAAGACGACCGATCATCAACAACGTCGAGTCTTTGCTGATTGGGTCATTGAAATGCATGAAAATGATCCGGAATTCCATCGAAAACTCATCTTGAGTAATGAGGCCCATTTCCACCTCGATGGCTTCGTCAACAAGCAAAACTTTCGCATCTGGGGCTCGGAAAACCCAAGAGTTATTGTTGAAAAGCCTCTCTATCCTCAACGTGTGACTGTTTGGTGCGGTTTATGGTCCCGCGGGGTAATTGGACCTTACTTTTTCGAAAATGAGGCTGGAGCAACAGTTACGGTGAATGGATTGCGCTATCGACAGATGATTATTGATTTTTTATGGCCGGACTTGGATGGTATTGATCTGGACAACGTTTACTTTCAACAAGACGGCGCTACGTGCCATACAAGCAACGAAACCATTGATCTTTTACGGGAAAAGTTTCCGGACCGTGTTATTTCTCGAAGAGGTGATCACAATTGGCCACCGAGACCTTGTGACTTAACACCTTGCGACTTCTTCCTTTGGGGCCACGTGAAAGAGAAGGTCTACGCCAACAGCTCAGCGTCGATTCAAGACCTCAAAGATGGAATTCGTGAGGCTATCGAGGACATAGGCAAAGTTTACCTAATAATAAGTTAAGAAGCTGTAGAGCAAAATGGTCAAATTTCTGGTGTTTTATATACTTTCGTCTTTTGCATGAATGGGGGAAAAGAACTTGCCTATGCACTACTGTAGTGCAACTGAGACAACGAGTTAAAAACAAAAATCGAGAGAACGTAGGATTACCCGAACGACAAAATCTTATTAAATCCCTCAAAATCCTTTCAACCTATTCATAATAATGTACATCAGGTCACACTACCTCCCATTTTTAAGAAAAAGATAAATTTCGCTTTGGCCCAGATGCTGAAAGGAGATGTAAAATTCCTCTCAAATGAAATTCTCATTTTTCCCGAAAATATCAGAGAATTCAGCATGAGTTCTCCCACTTAATCTCTTCATAGCAAAACGAATGTAAACAGAAAAACGTGCTGTTAAAATATCGTAGGATTACAGCAACAACATGTGTCCTTCTAGTCCTTTTACAACAACAATATGTGTCCTAATATTACAATATTTCATGAAAACCGGTTTTCACAAAAGCGCGGGAGCATTTTATGAGAGTAAAACGTGAAAACTCCGCCCCTTCTCATTTATTTACGAAAATGAAACATTTGCCATTCTGTTTCGGTGCATGCAACTTGCGCTTTCACATTTTTTATCTTTATTCATAAAATTTTTAAAGAGAGTTTGATTTTTTTTCTTTCTTCCTTCCTTTTCTTGCCGTGTGCATTTTAAATGTAAAACACTCGGATATCTCACCAGCTTCTTAACTTATTATTAGGTAAACTTTGACATAGGGCTGCCATTTTGCGATTTGGTTATGGAAAATTTCATGAAAAGGATATGGTCCTGTAGGCGTGGTCGTGGTGGTCATTTGGCTGATGTTATTTTCCATTATTAACGGCATACCTTCCTCTTTATAATGATATAAAGATCCGATCATTTATCTCAAAAAATGGCTTTTTTCTTTGAATATCAAAATAACACCTCTTATTGGAAAACTCTTTAGTTTCTTAGATACGTTATCATCACCGAGAGCTAGTTCGTGCATAAGTACCAACAATAGCTGCTTTTTTGTCTCTGATCTGATCCGGTTCAATTTTATGTACGTAAAACAACAACAATGCGTGATCCATTATTGTTGTTTTACGTATATAAAATTGAACCGGATCAGATCAGAATGATAAAATAACGCAAATATTATATCGCTCCACTCTTAGTATGGAGAAGCGATTAATCGCTCCTTAGCATTAAAAATGTTAAGTAAAAACTGCGAAATTAAACTAAAAGTGCACAAACCCATCATAAATATTTTAAATTTATCTTTAAAAAAATAAACTGGATTCTCGGAAACAGACCTTTAATTTTACATGGCAGTACTACTCCCAATAATGAACTGTTCTCAGTTTCTTCATCATTCAACAAATTTTGTTCATCCATCGATTTTTTGACTGAAAGCTGACGTCAAATATATTTTAGCTTTGGTGTCTCGTTGCCGTGTGTAATCGTCGTGATTTCTGTGTGGAAGAGTGTGTTTCTATTTATTTTGATAGAATTTTAGCGTTTCTAATCTAAATTTGTAAAATCAAAGGTTTCTTTTTATAAGTAATTGAAAATTTATTTGCCCAACTAAAAACAAAAAAGAAGTTTCATAATTTATGTGAATCAGAAAAACTATAAAAAATTAGTGTTAATTTGCAACACAGGAATTAGAGAAAAACGCCCGTTTCTATTCTTCATATTCGATCGAGATTATACGAGGAAAAGAGTTTTATTCCATTGACTAATCGAGTAGAGCTATCACTGGGGGCAGTTTATATTACTAAATTGGATTTGCACCTTATCGAGAAATTAATCTGTTGAGTGCGATTACCTCCATAATTTATGTATTTAAATACCTGCAGCCCGGCTCGCTAGTACCAGGAACATTGCCTACGTGGAGAATTTGTTTGGTCATTTATCTCTTGCCTTGCCTTGCCTTGCTTGCCCGCTTCTACCGAATCAAAGCCAAAGGTCACCAGCGAGACGAGTGCGTTTGGTTTTTTGATTTGGTATTATTAATTAGTCAAAATCTTATCTAAACGAATATTCTGTTCCAGCCAGAGAGGAAATCGGTGATAAAGTTTAAGAGCGAAAGTCTCACCAGATCCCAGTAATTTTAACTTTGCTTTCTACTTTTTTTTTTTTACTGTGATTGATCTTTTTATTGTAATCCTCAGTCACCTTTTGTTATACCTATATATTTTTTTTTTTGTGATGTGGATCGTCGAGTTTCTTTTTCCGTTTTTTTTCTTTTTTTTTTAAGCTGAGCACACGTTTTTAATGATTTTGCCACTGTACAGTAACTAACCAGTTTTCTATTAGTCTGCAAACTGTTGCTCATTAGCTAATTACAGTCTAATCATATCGCTGGTTGCATTGCACTTTAGATATCAATAAGCTTCTTGGATTTTGAAATCCTTATAGAGTTTACGTGCATTACTGTGTCACACTAAGGTTAAAAGTAAGATGATCTTTGGATACGTATAATCACATTTAATAGTGTTTCTCTCTGTACAATTTTAATTATTAGTCGTTTCAACAATTTGTTGTTGAACAAAATAAAAAGAATTTTCTAACTGTGGTCATGCAAATGCACTGGACAATTTTAGATTCGCTATTAAGGGCAGTAAAACTTCGCTCATAATCTGTCCAATAGTGCAAATATGCCTATTACAGCTTCCACCCACCCACCCTACTAACGCATTGAAGTCATATGCTTACTATTATACTACAGTAGCTACATACTCTGCAGTAATCGTCTGTGATTATACCCTTTTTCTTAAACAAGTATGTGCTTACGTGGGCAATGGACAGTTATTAGGGCAATAAATAGCCAGTTCTAGTGTTTCTTCACTTTGCTTAATCCAGGAAAATTCCCTCCCATTGTAGCTGGTAAGACTTTTCTCATTTGGACATTATTGCTCCTGCTAGGTGCTTCTTTTTAAGGTTGCGCACTGGCTCGATTGAGGTAAATGGAGAGTCTGCTCCTTTTCTAGCCAAAATATTTTCTCATTTTTCAAAATTATTCTGAGAGTTGGAAATGGTCGTTAATTGTGTTCAAAACCTCCTCCATCACAAAATGCACTTACATCGCTATACTACTACCTACTTCCGAAAATCTTGTGAAACCATCATGAAGCATATCTATCCTATCCATTTGCATATGAATTTTGTTATGGGTATAATTATTTCAGGACTGCAAGGTTATTTTTATACAATTCATAGCAGGAATCTTTCAACTTTCGAATGTTAGAATTCAGTAAATTATCGCTCGCGGCCGACGGCTGGACACTCAATTCTTTTTCTCGCCAAAATGGGGTTGTTTCCAGGTACAAAAAAAAAAAAAAAAAAAACATTAATAAGGCGATAAAACAGAAACAATTTTAAGTAATGAGCAAGCTTTCAGTTTCAGAAAAATTTGCATATAAAAAAATTGCAAATTTGCAAGTATACATCAATTACGACTGCTTTAAGGTGGAATTAAAAAACCTACAGAACAGGTTAGAGCGGGGTCTATCAATATACTTACAATCAAGTACACTTAGATCATCAATGGTCCATTGTAATGCCACATCATAGAGAACCTACTTGAAGATGATTGGTAAATTTTGGAGTGTGTGTTATGTTAAAACCAGCCACAGGAGTTATGAACAGTATTAGCTCCCCAGACTTTGTCAGCTATTTCCTGCCTAACTCGCAAAAAAGTACTAAGCTAAGCTCCCAAGTCCCGTCTTCCTGTGTAGAGAAACGTTGGGGCATTCACACAGCTCATTTAACTTCCATATAATTTTATAGCAGAATTCATTGCTTGTAGCTTGAATGCGTTCCGTATGTTTTCTAGAGAGATAGTCTCCACTGATAACTTTGAATAGTTTCCGCACGTCACTACGGGTTCTCTTGAGCATAGTTTCTGTCATCCAACAAAATAATATTTTATGATTAGCACCAGCAACAAAGTTTAAATAGGCCCGATCTAATGTTCGAATCCAGAGCTTTCGATTTTACAGCTAAGGTGTCATTTATAGTACTTAACATGGGAAATGTGGGTTTTATTCAGCCGATTTTAATCGATTCTTTAGAGCGTCAAAATCACTAATTGTTGTTTAAATAACTAAAAATACATAATTCTTCATAGATTGTCAAATAAATTTTATCATTCGATTCAAAATATTCAATACGGGCTTAGGTAAGGATTACTTCCAATGCTTTGCGTGATACGAAAAGTGCTCACTTCAAACGCCAACCATTACAGCTTCTATAGGGTCAGGCTTAATTTTTGTTAGCCTGCGGCATCGATAATTAGGAATCTAAAAATTATTATACTGTTTTAGTAGATAACCTTTCCTTTAGTCCACCCCCACTTCCTTCAAAGGAAACAATGACACGACCAAAAGGCGGCAGTAACCTTTTTCATGTCCATTTGAAGAAAAAAACTTACTGTCATGGATCATTCCTAAATTTTTATTAATCTCCATGTTTGTAAACAGAGCAGGTTAATTTCTTTATTTGTTTTCTTTGTTGAGAATTTGATCCTGATTCAAGTAAAGGGGATGCTACGGAAATAACGGCTTCATTTAGACCTACTTTGGATCTATTGTGCCCCCTCCTGCTGACTCTGCTAAGAAATCTGCGACTAGATCTGCTTCACTTAAAAATGTCACGATACACCTGAGCTACAAATCTGAGGAGATGTACCTACTCTAAGTAGCCCATCCCTCTTGCTTATCAGAGCTGGGCACTCGTACAAGTACGTGTTGAACTGATTGAATTTCTTCTCGGCATTCTTGCAGATCCTTTAGGAATCCTTTATTCCCTTCAAATCATATGCAGGTCATAATTGTTAAACCACCGGAGACTTTTTGCTTTTTTCGTAATCAAAGCCCACTAAGTACTACTTCCAAATGTTTAGAAAAATTTTGATTTAGCAGCGAATTCCCATTCCACTGATTCGGTGGCGAGAAAAGCGCCCGATTGACTTTCGTCAGTTTTGAATGGCTTTAACTTTTAAACTCTGTCAAAATTTCCTTGATATTTTAACAATTTATAAAAGAACCAATAACAATAAAATCTACTGCCTTGCCTTTAAGGGTACTTGGAAGCAAATGAAGTCAAGATTCATCTATTCTTTAAACCATGTATCAATTGAGGGGCAGGTGAGCTGCATACTACTCAATCAACTCGTGAGCTTTTCGGAAGCATGAGCAGAACTTTTGCGGCCTAAGTATATCCACCGAAAGAAGTACACATGTTACTTGCACTCGTTGTCATTGAGCCAATTTCCGGAACAATCCACAATCATCTGCTTATTTATGTGGATAACTGCTGTCAAATTTCTTGGAATTTTGTTTCATTTTTCTCGTCTATATGGTCTATATATACTCAATCTCGATCTCATACTTAGAATCGGGTTGCCAAATATGGACTGATTACATGAAAAAGAAACCAAGACAGAGGGATATAAAAAACGCCTGAACGTGCATTTGCCTTCCATTTCAATCATGTTGCATAGAAGCTGGGCGCATCCAACACTGGTAATTTTTTCATGTCTCCACCGAGGTTATCTCCGTCCTAGTAGATTGCAGACGGCAGCACCTGACTCTCTAGCTTGCGTGCTGATAACCAAAATGCTCTTTGGTTACACTTCAAATGCGCATCGAAAAGGCGGCATGCTGCGTTCGTTAGTGCGCGAGCCAGCATGATGCAGTGGCATGCTGCTTCCTTTTTGTAGACACTTAATTTCTACCTAGCATGCAGGCTGTGTATCTGCCTTTTACAATGATGCACACAATGATGAGGTTACGATTGGCTATTTTTTACTTTTCATTCATGTAGGATAATAAGAAAAGACAGGTGAACTCCTCAGGTCTTTAAATCGCTGTTGAAATGTAAACCATCCTAACACATCTTGGTTGATAGGCTTGAGAGGCTTAAACACAATTCTCATTGAAATCTTCCAACAAAATTTTCTGTGTTGCAAAATTATGCTGAATTTATTTTTACGAAAACATTTCCTGGTTCCAAAGCAGATTTTCATTTTTATTCATTCTCTCTTTATCGTTTTCTACAGTTTTCAGAGATATTTATAATGGCACAAAGTACAAAGACCAACAAAAATAAACAAGTCAAACAACAAACTAAAAAGGTAGCACTAATTTTTTCATTCCATCATACAATGTTTGTCTGATTTTAATATCTGTCTCCCTCCCCGCATTTAGCTTTTCATGCGTCGCATAAAACTATTTTTTTTCTTATTTCAAGTAATCAAAAATTTCTTCTTTTCTTTTCTTTAGAATTTACAAGACAAATCATTGCAAGATAAGAAAAAATCATCATCAGACAAAAAATCATCTATTTGTCCGTGGGTGTGTGGAATCTTTCTGTTAATAGCCGCAATCGGAGCATTAATTTCGTTCGATGTTCATAGCCATGGTGGAATCTTTGAAAAGTCTGCAACTGGAAAATTCCTTAAGGATACTGGTGCTCTTCCATATGTTGAGATAGCATGGTATAAAACTATGTCAACCAGTGCCCGAGGTTATAAATGGACAGAGGAAAATGTTCCGATTTATTATGCACAGGCCAGTGTTATAGCGAAACCTTACGTAAATTTATTATGCGATTTATTTAAGATAATTCGTAACGGCATCTGTCAATCTTGTGAGACAATAAAAGAGTTTTTCTTTGAGAAATCACCGGCTGTTGTTAATTTTGTAAGTTTTCGTATTGATTTTTTTTTTACTGAAATTTTTCTAATATTTTTTTTTTCTATTTTTGTGGATATTTTTAGGTGGACTCGTACGCTCCTGGTTTACCTAAAAAAATTCAAGACTTTTCAATTTCCGCCTGGGGTTCATCTGTTAATGCCTATCAAAATGGATGTGAATTTTTTAGGGCAAAAGTTTTTGTGTAAGTTTTTTTTTGTAATTATATTTTTTTATTGTTGATAGTATTTAGGAGGGAGATTTATGATTATTTATTGATTCCCTAGAACACCGCCGTAACATTTTCTATGGCTATTGCTCTGACGAAAACACTATCTTTTAGAATTCTCCCTATGCGTACCACATGAGCTGTTTTCCGAGCTCACCCCACACCCTTGAAATCAAATTAGCCGTACCGCGAATCCTTCATAAGTAGAACAGAACGAATGTGGAAGCGAATCACAAGCGATATGCATACCATCTCCTCAATGAGTCAACCCAATAATCCTCAACTCACTAACCTTTCTTCCTTTCCTGCCAAGGATGTGCTACGGCATCATCCCTGAGCTTTGCCGACATAATAAAAAACATGTTTAATAGCGAATATGGGTTTGGTACGAAATCCAAAGTGACGATAAAATCCAAAAGAGACGCAGAAGAAATCCAGAAAAAAATCCCGAAAAGATATTCGCGCGCGCGAATATCTTTCTGGACTTTTTTCTGGATTTCCTCTTAGTTTGAATTGTTCATGAACTCGGAACTTCACTACCACTTCAACACAAACATTTATTTATTTAAGCACTCATTAATACATGAGACCTAGGCACAGACCTAGATATGTACCTTATAAGCACTAATTCATACATTTCAGATCAGGATAATATTCAACGCGAAATTTTTTCTATGTATAGTGATTTCCAATATTTAGACTTTTTAATAACTTTCTATCAACTTACAGACTCCTGACTCAGAAAGTTTGTGTCTGAACGCCTGAGAGTACCGTTCGTGACGAAAGAGTTTTAGGGTAGCAGACTTGGATGGATACTACCACCCTTTGAGAATGCCGTTCGAGACGGAAGAGTTTTATTGTAGTAAACGTGGATTGACTTACATTGGGTTTTTTGATTTAGAATGCGTGAATGGGAGCTTTCCGATGGGGTAAAATGTTCTTACGTGTTTGGGGGTTTTGGGGTTGGGGTAGTAACTACCACTCTTTGTGAGTGCCGTTCGTGACGAAAGAGTTTTTGGGTAGTAAACGTGGTTGGTTTTACATGGGTTTTTTTGAATTAGCATGCGTGAGTGGGGAGCTTTCCGATGGGGTAAAATTTTCTTATGTGTTGGAGGTTTTTCGGGTGGGGGTGGTAACAACCACCCTTTGAGAGTGCCGTTCGAGACGGAAGAGTTTTAGGGTAGTAAACGTGGACAGATTTACATGGGGTTTTTTGAATTAGCATGCGTGAGTGGGGAGCTCTCCGATAGGGTAAAATGTTCTTACGTGCTGGGGGATTTTGGGGTGTGGTGGTAACTACCACCTTTCGAGATTCGAGGGCCGATTTTCGAGAGTATGACTGCAAAGTAGAAAAAATATATTTAAAAAACTTTTAAGATTCATAAATAACTTTTAAAATGGACTAAAAAGTAAAAAAATAATTTTTTTCCTTCTCAGTGATATAAACAAGAAAAGCTTAATGTAAAATAAGAAATGCTACAACTCAGATTAAATCTTAAAAGTTTGGCATCCATAACTATAGCTATAATCACAATTGTCTAACTACAAATCATTCCCAAACTTTTAAGATTTAATCTGAGTTGTAGCATTTCTTATTTTGCATTATTTACAAAAGTTATTTATTTTAAAAGTTTTTTTAATATATTTTATTTATTTTAATTCGAATTATCATGCATTTTGGACCTTGACCCACCCATCTCAAAATCGCGATCAACACTTCAAAATTTCATATCATGTTTCTTGATTGCCGTTCACAAATCGGCATAATTGGGTTAGTCCATTTCGTTCACAAAGATGCTAGGTTTCCATCAGACGAATATGTCATCACAAGACTCCCAACTATATTATTAACACAGATTAATATAACAACGACGACGAGTGTAAATATGAGAATTGCGAGGTGAAGTTCATGCCATTTTTAAAATTTTTAAAAAAAAAATTTTAATTATAAGTTTTTACAATTTCGGGATTTTGTCATGTTCCCAGCGAATATAGCTCGGAGCTATCTATAATACTGAAAAAAGGTTAAAACTTGTGAAAGAAGATTGATAAAACTTATTCCACTACGGGTCTCGTTTTATTTCAATGATATTAGTAATTTCACTGAAAATATTTACAGTCTCAGGGATAGCTTTTGACTGTTGGAACCAGTTTAACACTAGTTCGCTGTAGTGATACATCGCAAAATTAACATGGAATACAAATTGTGATTATACTACCAAGAAAAAAGAAATAAATTAAAGGCAAGGTACGAAAATAAAAATATATTAGGTAAATCATCAGCTGAAGTTATTGGCAAATCAACCAAAATTAACTACAGAGACAGCTGGTTTAAAATCTTGACTGCAGCAATTATGAGGACTACATATCGACTCATCTACACATAAGTCACCTAGGAAGACAGACAGAGCCCACAAGATTCTGAGAGTTTTATATTTTTACGATTCCAAATTCCATTATTAAGGGGAGGTTACCGTCGAGAATGGAAAATGGAAAATAATTTCCAATTTTATTTATAAAAAAAAATCCAAAATTGCGGCTCCATCAAACAAAACCTTGCATGGCGTGTTTTGGTCTGTGCGAGGCGCTTCACAGCTCTGCCAGTTCCATCGGAATAAATAGGATTGAAAATGATTAAACTAGAAAAAATTTAGGGGGCCTTAACAGTTTTTGTTTTCAAAAAAATCCCTGAATAACAAAATGCCATCCGTTTGGAAAAGAAACCCATTTTTTTTACCTGTGTTTTTTTGCTTCAACGGACGAAAAAACTATTTCTAAATCAATTTTTGACAAAAATCGCTTCCTGATGGCCCCGTAAATTGAATTCTCTTTCAATTGCGCAGAGATTCTTGTGCATTGGTTCATCGTTGAAGCTGCAGAGCTCTCCGCGCTACTGAAAAATGTTGTTCGCAGAAAAACTCATGAAATTTAACGTTATTAAAAATCACCATACAGAGGCCCTTCTTCCTCTAAGAACTAATTATGCTGAATCTGAAGGTTAACGGTTTCTCGAAATGTATGAGGGTACCTCAGCTAGCGAGAAAAGGTCTCCAGACAACGCTGTCCGAGCGCCTCAGGTGTTTTCCAGCTGGTTGACGGTTCTGCCCTCAACATTCTGTGATTTCTAAAATACATGAAAATATCCTTTTACCTCCGTGTTCTGAACACTTTAAGGAATTTTTCGTCATCATGAACGATAACCTCCCCTTAAATACAAGATAAAAAACAACCACCTTGTCCGGTTTTTGAAGCCGGGACCTGCCGATTTCCAGACGACCTCTGGCCTAACGAGACTAGTAGCTTTAGCAATCGCAGAAGACGTGCTTAGCAGTTTCGTCATCCTCCATTTAAAAGCGACAGGTCTCGGTATCTACCTTACCCATCTTCTTAAAATGGCATTAAGTGCACACAATGCCCAGTAAGCAAACAAAATTTAATTTTTGTTAAAAAAATCAGGGATAATTGACGAAACATGTACGACGAAAGTGCATTATCGTACAACAATCCCCAAGATAATAGTAGCCATTAACCGTTGGTTGTACGACTTGGATAATCCCCCTTTTTTCTTTAGACTCATTCATATGATTATCACCATTCAGCGTTTTGGCGCTTAGTTTTGTGGATCGTATTGAAAACACCATATCTCTAATCACACCAATTGCAATCGTTTTGAACAAGTTTTTGTCTCTGCATATTAAGTCTCTGGAATTTTTGGTCATCTTTTGGCTCTTATTCATTTTCAGTTAATGCGTCGTATTTTAGCTTCTACTTTCAACAGAAATGTCATGCAATTTTTACATATTAGTGAGGAGACTTTACACTTCATAAATTAATCTTCCACCAACAGATGGCGCGTATTACTTTGGTTAAAATACACCCATTCTAGTTATTTTTCAGACATTGGATGTGTAATGCTTCCAATAAAAAGAATAACCTTAGTCAAGAGGATTCATGAACTTATTAGATTCATATAAGATTAGTTAGAGCAACTTGACATTTTCTATATTTTCATATTACACCGATGCCTAAGTAAGTGAGGCTTATACGTCATTAGATTACTAACTGTAACAGTCATACTAGCCTGCTCTAAAAAGATATGCTACCAATTTTTCAATAAGGAAGATATCTCACTGGCATTTTGAAGAAGGGCCGAGAGAATAATACTCCTTCCTTGAACCTGGTTGGATGGGTTTTATCAACGATGTGATCTAAATTAGATGTGTTCGCATTTTACCGCATATTTATTATATGAAATCTTTATTTGTAGTTTTAAGTTTTTGCAGTTTATTTAGTAAAATTCAATAACATTAATTTTATTGTTAATTCCAGAGGTTCCCTATCACCTGAAAACCTAAGTAAAGCGCTAAATCAAACTCAAACTACAGCCGCTCAGTACTACAGTTGGTTCCATCAGAAAGTAGATGCATACGCAAAGATCAAATGATTTTAAAGTATAAAATTCACAATAAAACAGCCATCGTTCAGGTATTTTACATAAAACAAAAAAAAATTGCGTGAACATACATCAGAATTTATGTAAAATTCCAGTTTTTGTTTGTTTGTTTTTTTTTTTTTATTTAGATTCATGTGGTTTCCCTTTACGATTACATGTCCATTTTTTTTTTCTGTTTGATTTTCGATATCGCAGATTTATTTTAAAAAAATGGTTCAATGTAATTCTGGGTTACAACAATTCATATTATAACTAAACATGTAATTTATGTACGTGCATACCACCTTGGCTGTATATTTCATTCATAAGACAAAAATGTTTTTATGCGTATTTACCTTAAGTAGTCCATTTTCCTATTTTTAATTGTTTGCTAAAATTGTAATTATAAAACAAAAAAGACAAAAAAAACCGAAAAATATTGTTAAATAGAGGAGCAGTATCTATGTAGAACATAAGTCATGAACAAGAAGCAATCAAAGTGGTGAAATTGAAAGTTGTTTAAAGATAATAAAAATGAAATAAAATAATTTAAAATATTGTCTCGTGTACATATCTACAAAAATATTACGAGATGCTGCATGCCATCCGACGCGACCTCTGTTAAAAAGTTGTTTTGTGCTGTAGTAAACCGTGTTGCATTTATAAAAATCAAATTTCCATTTCCATTTAGAGTTCAATAACAAGCAGAAATAAAAAATATCTCTTAAAAAAAAACGAACAAAAAACAAGTATATTTTTATGAATGATTGTAAAATAAATGATTCAAACAAATTTTATTAGTTTTTCTGTCGCATGTAGGTAGGTAGGTACCCAGTACTATTACTGAGAGTAGAGTATACATCGAAATTCATCGATCCTTTATAGGTATATTTGATGTTGATGTTAAAATTTCGTCATCGACGCTGAATAATTAGAAGATTATAATATCTGTTGGTTGTGCTGTGATTAATTTGCACAACACTGAAGAATGCTCTTCACTTGAGTCAGTGCCAATTCGCACGGTGATCGAATTTATCCGAAAAATATCAAACAGTACTCAATTCACTTTACGTTATATTTCAATCGTGATCAGTTTTAACAGGTCAATATCAATATTAATCACAACTTATCAAATTTACATTGACTTCCGTTTAACGAGTAACAAAATCTTTACAAGTAACGTAACACTTTTCACCGCGTGAATGGTCAGGAAAAAACCTCTTCCAGTACACCCTACCATCCCTGCCTCGTCGCTTTGTTTTTTGTTTTTTATGATGTTATTTAATTGCATCGGTAGAGTGCTGCCCCGTCTAGATCCACCACAAAATATATTTTGGACCAAAAATTTTGCAAGGTTATTTATAGCACAGACAACCTCAAATAGATAAGAAAATTTAAATGAGGGTCACTGTTTCAAAGCTTGTTGACTTTACATTCAAGCAAAGAAAAGGATCAGTTATATATGTTGCCGTAGAAATAAGAAAGGCAAGAAGAATCATATAGAACATCAGAAGGCATTCAATTGAGCTGTGCCATTTTTAGTTATATACTATATAGGTGTGACCAGAACAATTGCCACTTAGAAAGGAGATGTCGCTACTTGCAAAAATGTGATAGGCAATGTGTATTTTCATCTAACGAAGGGCATTTGTTTTTTTTTTATGCATTATTGCTTGGCTCCTTGGCAAAGGGAGAAGAGATGTGATGCGGCAATTTTTTGTTTTTAATTTATAATGTTTTGCACATTCGATGTAGTTTTTATGGTTTATAGGTGCTGCGATTTCCTAAGCGAAGGAAGAAGATAAGCAACTTGTGCGGTGTGAGTTATATTTGTTTTCGCATTTATTAAGAAGCAAAAATAAAGAAATAAAAACACCAATTAACTAAGTTTTTATAAAATTTATTTCACTGGTCTGAATAAACGAATTTTAAACAAGAACTTAGAATTATTACAGGTATATGTAGTTAAGCTTTACCTAGTAGACATTACCTAAGCATTTTCTACGTTGCGCAAGGAAACCAATTACAATTTATGAACTGAATGAACTTCCAATTTGTGCTGCTTAATGCATTTTTACGCCAATTAAATTAATTTTGAAAAGAAATATATTTATTTTATGTTACTTTTTACTTGTTGCATTCTGTTCATTCCACTCATATATTTAGTCATTTATTTATTCAGTTAATTTTATATGTTAACCTATTCCTTTCTCTTCCTCTCTAAGCCTCCACTACTCTTAATTGTTTGTTTGGTTTTGCTATAATATGTATCTACTATGTAACTAGCTATGTACCCAGCGCTTGGCGTGCCTTTGGTACGGGTACTCAAATAAATAAATGTTTATGTTTATGCCTTTGTATTTTGTTTTTCTTTAGGCCTGAAATACAATTACGACTAATCAGTCGACTACGACTTTGCCCAAATAGGAAATGCATGTGGCAAGATACAATTGCAACTGCCAACTGCGACACCGACTGAAATTAAACTTTGCTCAAAGTGTAAAGTTGGTGTTCGCTGCGGCCAACTTCAGTTCAATCACAGGAGTCGGGACTTCTGGTTTATTCAAGCAGTTGAAGCTTTAATTTAATTACAAATTTCACCTCAGCGTCGACTTAGACTTAAAATCAAGTCGCAGTCGACAGATCAGTTGTAATTGTAATTCACGCTTTACTTTGTTTTAATCTAGGTGTCAATTTTAATTTAATTTTAATCAATTTTGATTTCATTATATAAATTACGATAAGTCCTTCTATTACTTGATAGTTTCTGTTGCAGCGAGTTTGCTCTTTGTGTTTTTGTAGACTTTGTACTCAAGTTATAATACTATTATCTATTTTATACTCGATGTACCTAACGTTGTAACGTAGCCTAGGCTGAGGTTCTTTAATAAATGCTTTTTCTATTCTATTCTATTTTTGAAATCCATAGCTTTCATTATAATTATAATTTAGGTTAACAAAATGAAGTGAAAAGTATGTACAGTGTATATAGAAGACAACTATTCCCAACTAACACAACTCACTGGCCTCTTCAACAAGCTCATTACCTGCTCACACTTTCCAGACTGCAGGAAAGGACTCCGATACACAAGATCAATTCGCCTAAAAACTCTGTCAGACTGGAGAACCATATTGTCTGCCATCTCCAAAGCTTTTGAAACGCTCATCAGCGAGCAGATTAATCAACACCTTGAAAGCAATAAACTGTTGTCTGAATTTCAATCGGAATTCCGAAATAAGCATTCGACAACGACAGCGCTGTTTAAGGTAGTGTCGGATATTCGCGAGCTCGGTGATGATGGAAGCAATGTGGTTCGTATCCTTCTTGACATGAGTAGGGCATTTGAATCTGTTCCGTACTCTATGCTGGTCAACAAGCTTGCTAAGCTGTTTGACTTCTCTACGTCTGCATGCTCCATGATCACCAGCTATCTGTCGGATCGGTGTCGCATTGTTGTTGCAAATGGAAAGCGATCACGGCCGGCGGCTGTGAGTGCGGGAGTTCCCCAGGGAGCTATTATGGGTCCCGTTCTCTTCTCCATGTTCATCAATTATGTGGCTTCACTTTTGATAGACCCATCACCTGTGGCTGGTCCTCGCTTTCACCTATGCGCTGATGATCTACAGATCTACGATGCGTCATCAGTCAGCAATCTACCAACACTAATTGCGTTACTCAATATGAAACTAGACAGTATCTCGCGATGGTGCGCAGATAATATGTAGTATCAACCCAAGCAAATCACAGTCAAAACTATACTCTTCCTGCAGTAGAATGCTTGCTCCACTACATCTGGTCCCCCCCATTGATCTTGATGGACTCTGTTATTCCCATCATGTTGGATCACCTTAAGAACTTGGGTCTGCTGATGGATACACATCTTAAATGGGGCCCATAGCGCAATGTTCTACTTTTAACGCGCTGCAAAGCTTTGACAGTTCTTTTGATTGATTTTAAACTGTTTATATGCTTGGTAAGCTGTAAATGCAAGAACTGCCACATCTAATAACTCTGATATATCCATTATTTCACTTTTAAATAATAACTCAAACTTTTCTATCACTTTTTCTGTTTATAAATAAATCTTAAAGCCTAAAGATTGTACGACAGCGGCAGTGGCAGCAACGCAAAAAACAAATTTTGCTGTCGAGTGTTTCAGCAAGCAGAATATTCTGACATTTCTATACGCGTATGACAGGATATCATGCTGCCTATAAGGACAGCGGCAGCAAATTTATGACTCGGCAGCACGGACGTTCGTGCTGCTTTCTCTCAAACAGCTGATCGCTTTCAACCAATTAAAAACAATTTTCTGCCGCTGTCGCTGCTGCTGCCATGTCAATCTAATTCAGGCTTAAGAGTACCAACGCGACGCGTCCATTGGGCCTTGCTCAAAGCACTGACATATATAACATGGACTGCCTGATTTTCTATTTCATATGGGTCAACTTTTTTTGGCAGGGTGTGACAATTATCTTAATTTCAAGTTTTACTTTCGTTTTAATATTCATATTAAAAGTTCAGCAAATTACAGATGCATTCGAAATTATTTCTATTCTTGGAAGCCTATCTTCTACAACATCAAATATTTTTAAAATTTGAGTTTTAAAGAAATAATTTTTTGCAATTTTTGTCTGCCTGTCCCTAAAAGTAGCTATGGGGGACAGAGAAAGGATTACAAATACTGTATTGCCATCTATTTCTATTCTATATAATCATTTGGAAAACCACTGAACTGAAACTGGACTATGGTGGATTTTGTATAGAACTTATGATTTATAGTTCAGCGAAAAAAAGTAGTTAAACCAAAAAGAGAGGACTATAGAAAAGTGATCCCATAATAATGTCAAATAATGTAAGCAATTTTTGTAGCGTCAGCAGTCCATTGTATATATGTCAGTGGCTCAAAGCCTACACGCGTCTGCCGCGGAGAACTGTCAAAGCTGCGCGGCACCTGCCGCGTTCATTGGGTTTTCACAATAAGGACTCGTAGTACATAGTGTAGTCTTTATACCATGGCCGTAACCAGAGTTGAAAATAATTTAACTTTTGTCGTCGTTGCCCAGCAGGAAATGTGGTCAACGGCTACGAAGTCATTGTTGACCGTTTACACTATGTGTCAACAGTATATACAAAATCAGCATATATAGATGAAATATTTTAAGCGATAAGTATTCTTGACACATCAAAGACTTGTCAACAATGAAATAGCTTTGAAATTGTTGAAATGAGTCATATAATTTGAGGCAACAATTTGAAACTGTTAGTAGTAAAGTAAACGTTGAGTGATATGTGAAGAGTATGTGATATATACGCTTGACTTTACGCCTCAATGCCATTTTTTAAATGAACTTGCATACAAGATAAGACATCAACCGAATTGCCTTCTGCTGTCAAGTTAAAATCGTGTTGGAAGGGAGGCTTGCATGCAAGCTATACTTGCAGGTGTAACCACCGGTAATCATTGTTTATAACACTGTTACAACTTTTTTTTTATATCTTTCCCATTTTGTTAAAAAATTTCAATATTTGATTTTTCCACCTACATATCTTGATATGTCAACGAACATAAGAGTTTCGGCCTCATTGGGTTATTCTCCGACATTTCAATTGCGACTACAGAGCGACAGACGACAACGAAAAATTCGCTGCGAAACAGGCATTCGAAAAATTTGGAACACAATTGCAACGACAGGCGATGAGCGACGATTGTGAAATTATTAAATGGTTCGAGCGTTTTAAAAGGTGATTTTTATCATTAATATTTTATATTATTTTGAAAGAAATGCAATGAGCCAAAAGTGTGGAAAAAAACTGAAAATGCGGAAATTAAGTAAATTAAACGCTTTGAAATATCCATCCAACCCACGTCTTTTTCGTTCACTTGTCTTGCCTGTCTTGTAAACTATAAATTATTTTATGGATTTCGCATTTTCTCGATCAATTTTTCCTCAAAGCCCATTATTCTAAAATTACCGTGGCGTGCTACCACCTAAAAAAGACAAGAGTGCATTCGCATAAGGTGCTGTGCTTTTAGAAGTTTGACAGCGATATATCGTCGCCGTTTGTCGTCGGTCTTCGCAATTGTGTTTAAGCCAATTGTAGTCGGAATTTCCGTGTCGGCATCATTGTATTTCGGCCTTTAAACGCTGACTGCGCTCACGCTTGCACTGTGTTTCGGTCTTGATTTTTTCTGCGCCGATTGCGATTTTTCCTTTATTCAATGGACGTATACCACATTTAAAAAGGAAGAAGTAGATACTAAACTGTCAAGGTAATTACGCGGTTCTTTGAATTTAAAAGTATCTTTTTTTAAGTTATTTTTACTCCAATTAAATGGAAAGTGATAGTATAAACGAATACGATGCGGATACTTCCGATTCAGACTCTGACATGGATATCGATTCACGAGTATGCTTTAGTGATTCTGATGACGAGGACGACGACGACTATGACGACACAGAAATGTCCATTTCTTCAAATAGTTGGTTTTTGGATTCATCAAGTTCTTTATGCATCGATTCATCTGATTCTGAGGACTGCCAAGATGTAGATATACCACTTCTCGAAAAAGATCAAAAGAGCATACAAAAATACGTGAGCGATGTGATTCCATCCTACACTGAAAATGATTTCCTTGAACATTTTCGCGTGAAGCGTAGCCTCTATACAAAACTATGTGAACAATTTTCAAACTCAGAACATTTTAAGATGCTGCCGAATAATAAAACATATTCTGCTAACATTCACATGATACTTTTCCTATGGCTTGCTGGACATGAAGGCTGTAGATACAAAGATCTAGCAGCCAGATTTGATCTTGATTTGGAAACTGTGACTTCCCTTATTACAGAAACGTTCAGTTTTATTAGTAACAATATGTCGAACAATTCAGTGATTCGTTGGCCGACGGAGGAGGAAAAATTAATAACTTCCGAGTTTATAAACAGCAAGACCGGAATTAAAGGAGTCATAGGTAAAAAAGTCAAAAACAAAATTTAATTCTATAATGATCTTTCTTTTAACAGGCGCTATGGGTGTTGCTCGGATTAAGATTAGTCCTCCAGAGCGAAAACGCAAGGATTACGTTGACAGATTCGATGAGATCAGCATCTGTTTGCTGGGAGTATGTAATGAAAAGAGAAAATTCTTAGATTTGGCTGTTGGCTGTCCAGGCTCCGTGCATGAAGAGATTGTGTTTAAGAATAGTTCTAGTTTAAATCTCAAGATGCGAGTTGCTTGCGGTGACTGTTACTATATTTTAGGGGATGTGACTTATGATCGCCGTAAATTACTAATTATTCCATATAACTCTATGGATGATGGATATGTAACTGAACCGATGAAAATATTTAATCGAAAACTAAATTCTGGAAGAGTGATGATAGACCACACATTCGACATGCTGAAACAAAGATTTCGGCAATTAAACTATTGCAAGATAAAGGGCATTCAAGAAATTTGTTATTTTATAAGGGCGTGTGTACTCTTACACAATTTATGTGAGGTGGACGATGAAATTGCTGGGAAGGTGGAACAACCTTCATCTGAAATAAGTTCTGAGAGTGATCCGGATATTTCAGATACTGAAGAGGGAATTGCTGTGCGGGATCGTTTATGTGCTGCAATGTTTGCTGCCGATTCTGAACTTAAATCATAGCTATGTATGATTTGATAAGCTTTGTTTTTTATGTCTAAATATGAATAAATACCATACCAGGTAGATTATTATTTTTTTAAACCCAAAGATGTTATTGAACATGAAACTAAATCAACTCTACTCCGAATGTTCATGCAGCTACTCTTGTTGTTCCCATGTTATTTGCCTAAAATTATTATTAGGAAAGGTAAAATGTGTCTTATTCCTTAGTTGCTGTAGGCAGGTTGAATGTCTGTTATCTGCTTTCTGCTTTGAAGTGTTGAATCCATTTAGCAAAATTAAATCAAATCTCGAAGGATATGACGAAATGCCTACTAAGTTTTTCAAAACTATGATTACGTTCAATTCTCCCAATTATAACTCATCTTTTTAACTGGCTGCTCACTAACTTCTATTTCTCTCCCTGCTGGAAAACTGCTCTTGTTACAACTGTCTCGAAAAAGCTCTCACCCAAAGTTCTTGTTGATTGGACACCCTTTATCACTCTTCCAACCATATCTAAGATATTAGAAATTATTAATTAATTCCAACAACGATATGCTCTCAGAAATTCAATCTAGATATCGACGAGCACATTCTCCCTCCACGGCCCTTATAAATGTGTTGATTTGCGTATTTTTTGTGATGGCCGAGTAACAGTAATATATGCTCAGCCTGGACTTTGATTCGATACCACATCATCTGCTACAAGCCAGGCAATGGGTAAGTTTTAACTTACAAAACGTCCAGGAAAGTTCTAATTTAATAGATTTGTATAGTTCGGTATTCCGAGTTTGTGACCGCCGCTATATTGGAAAAATGGTACTGAAAACCAGTTTTTTGAGAATATCTTCTCTCCAGCGCCACCTAAGTTAAAAATAGCTATTACGGAAATTATAGAGCATGAAATTTCCTGCAACTTTTATAGGAAACATTTTTCAATTAGATGAATAGTTCAGGAGTTTCAGCGGAGTAAAGTTGATTAATTGTATACAATTCGGAAAATCGCCATTTTCTCGAAATTTCGGTAAATACCGATTACCTTATTATGGCGCTGTATTAACGGGTTCAAGATTGAGAAATTAAGATACCAAATTCAAATTAATTAACCAAAAACTTTACTAAACAAGAAAACCTAGCGACGGGACAGAAATATCAATTGTTTTCACGAAGGCTACTCGATAGAAACTATTACGATCAGTGAAGTGAAGTCAGAACTGAGTTCTCTACGTTTACTAGATTTACTGGTTTTGATGGGGATACATATATACTTGCGAGTCATTGTGGCTGTAACATTCCGCCCGCCTTGGAATAAATGCGAATTTAGTTCAAAACTACAATTTTAATATATTACAAAGTTAATGAGCATAATTGACGTTGCTAGTAGTAAACTTGTCGTGAAGAGAGATCAGCAGAGAGTAGCAACTGTAGCACATCTATACGTTTGACTACATAGTAAATTAACATGTACTGTAAACTACATGCTAAAATTTCATCGCATGTACAGACACCTTGTAAAAATAAATTGTATAGAATAAACTAAGTTGGTATAAATCTAAGTACACAATAAGTTTTAGAAAATAAAAGATGTCAACGAGAAATTCAGATGTTCAAAGATCTTGTTACACATTAGTCAGAATTATTGAAAGATAAAAATAAGATAAATGAATCAGTTTACAAAATATATAAATGGAATTAAAATAATAGATATAATTATTCAACTCAAAATAGCCATACAGAAAAGATTCCAAAAATATGTATATATATGTAAATAAAAATAAATCTTTTTTATCTTTTTACTAATACGTATACAATTTCCTTTATGTTTGGACGAACTTCAAAATAAACATTCGAATAAATCGATGTGACGAGTTGCGGTTATCATTCACAACCCCCTCACTATCATCGACCACAGTTTCACTTTCACTACTATTCCCACAATTTCGCCTTCAGCTGTTCTTACGGTCGCGACCCGAACTTTTCCATCTTGTCCAGGATGTACCTTAGTAATACGCCCCATTTTCCACCTTGTTGGAAGAAATTTTTCGTCGCGAATGATGACCAAATCCTTAACTTGAAAATCTTGAGCCGGCTGAATCCACTTGGTACGTCTTTGGAGGCTGACTAAGTACTCCCCGCTCCATCTTTGCCAAAAGTATTGGCGTATCTGTGAAAGTGATTGACATCGGTTACCTTTGAAACGCAACATGTCAGGCTCTGGAAGTGCCTTGAGCGGCTCTCCAATGAGAAAGTGCCCTGGTGTGAGCACCCGTAAATCATCAACCTCGCTGGGCAATTGGCATAACGGGCGAGAGTTTACGCATGCTTCGATATCAGCCAGAAGCGTGATGAATTCTTCGTAGGTAAGCGTGATGTTCAAACAAGCAAGTGGAACTTAACACGTTTCACACCTGCCTCCCAATGTGGGTTGAAGTGCCAAGTAACATGATCGTTCGATAGGTAGGTGCGCAGCTGTTCGTCAGTAGATGCTTGAGAAAGTAGCAACCTAAATTCTTTCTCCGCTCCAACGCTTGGCAAGTTCGACTGAAGCCTTGGGAAAATCTCCCATTAGTTGGAGATGTTGGGTACGTCTGTAGGGACAGCATATAATACAGTCGTTAGCTATTTTTCGAAGAATCCCTCGGGCGTTTAGTACCCAAAAGCGTGTTAGAAGTACAGTTTGCATGAGTTGAGGTCCAGCGTGAAGCGTAATGGAGTGAATTTCCGTACACATCAGTTTAGTGAGAGCTGATTTAGCTGGTAATAGAATTGAGTTTTTGACGTCCGTTCGTAATGGAGCCTGCCGGAGACGTCCTCCCACTCGGAGAACTATCTTGCTATCCATAAAAGGGCAGAGTTTAAGGGCGGAGTTTGATAGGCTTACTCCTATTTGAGAGTGGTCTCTTGTCCTGCAAATTGTTGATATCTTCTGAGAAGTGGTGAGCTTGAACGCTTCTTACCCAAAATTCGAAAGGATGGTTGAGCTCTGTATGCTTGATGCGTCCTTGGCGTATGTTGACATTACTTGCGATTCGGCATTTGCAGTCATATGTAAAGCGTAATATAACTGCGGTTATGCATTTTAGCTTAGAGAGTGATTAGTATCCGTCGAGAAGATCCCATGTCTGCATAGTAATTTGGGTTTGTAGTACTGCCTGGGTGTTGAAGCGTATATCCAACTCTGTGTTGTACGATGTATGCTGGTGAAATTTCCAAGAATGTTCTGGTTTGCTAAGTCATGGTTGTCCAGTCCGCCATAAAGGATAATGTATGAGTTTCTCAGGGAGTAAACCGCGGGATGCGCAATCAGCGGGGTTGTCTGCTGCTTTTGAATCTGTGCAGCTCGGTTTGCGACGAAAGTCACCCATTTGCTGGGGTGCCCATGAATCCAGGCCAAAGTAACTATGGAGTCGAGGATGGGCCGAACTATGGCTATGTACATCCAACGTACCTCCCTGGGTTTAAGTCCTCAGTTTCCGCCAAATATTCTCTTGCACGTGTAGAAGGCCACATTGGCCTTCTTTACGCGTTCTTCTAGATTAGTCTTCCAGCTCAGCTTGGAATCGAGGACGATTCCCAAATACTTTGCTTCGCTGGAGAGAGTAAGCTACTCTCCACCCAGCCTTGGAAATCTAAAACCTTGCACCCGTCTCCTTCTTGTAAAGAGAACCAGCTTCGTCTTCGAGGGGTTTACCCTCAATCCACTCTTATTGGCTCAGCTATCCAGCTTTAGCAGCACATACTCGAACCTTTCACTAATGGTAGAGATAAATTTTCCAGTTACCAGGATGCATATGTCATCCGCGTAGGCAACTGCCTTAAAGCCCTCTCTCTCTAACTTGATGAGGATTTCATCCATTATCAGTAGCCACAGGAGTGGTGATGGCACCCCCCCCCCCCCCCCACTGCGGTGTACCTCTATAGACTGCTTTTCTCACAGTAGCGTCACCTGACGAAGTGTATTCCTCATATTCTATGGATTTCTCAACAACGGACACCACTGCCACCCTGCCATACACTTCAGTCTCAACAAGACCTTCAGCATGAAGGAGGAAAGTCTGATAGGTCTAAAGTCTTTTGCCTCTAAGTGCCCTGTTCTGCCTGCCTTCGGAATGAAGATTATCCTCACTTCCTGCCAGGCTCTGGGCAAGAAACAGAGCCTCAGACAATATGACGAATTACTCTGCATCGAACATCAAAGTACCGGGAGTAGTTATTTATTTGCTAAAACAGCAGTGATTTGTTCATGAATGGATTTCGAACTGAAAGTAGCACTCTAAAAGCGCAATTGTGGCAGACTAGATATTACTTAAAAAAGGATTTTAGGTATAGTCACAAGAACGAAGTTAATATAATAATATATAT
Source organism: Dioctria rufipes (assembly GCA_963924295.1). NCBI lineage: Eukaryota > Metazoa > Arthropoda > Insecta > Diptera > Asilidae > Dioctria > Dioctria rufipes. The sequence continues at coordinate 49,132,340 of OZ002744.1, read as the reverse complement.
ACGAAAAATATTTAACTCCACAAATACCGCTGTAATGTTTCTTCTTTATAATCTGTCTTCTTTCCGTAAACCAATGACTGTGAAATATCTTTTAGAGAAAAGAAGAACAAACTTTTATTAATAGCAAGATACAAATGATAGAGCTATAATGAGCTTCCAGGTGTTTGTATCTCAACCATATGAGAGCTGTAAAGCTCAAAGTTTGGTTTTAATAAAAGCAAATCACCAGAGCTGTGGACAGCTCTATCAAGGGTGCCTTGATTAGCTTAGAGCTCTATTTAATAAGGCAATGGTATGAGAGCTAGAGAGCTCTATTTACCTGGAGAGGTATCCATATTGTAGGAGCTAAGGGAGCTTCGCAATATTGTAATACGCCAAGAGAGTTCTGATTAAACTCTAATTTTATTAGCCAAATTACAGGTCTTTTATACAGTTACAAAATCGCTTACTTCATCAATATGCATGTAAAAATTAAAATTGCATGATCGATCACCTGAAATCGGTGATTGCATACAAGAATGCTGAGTAAGCTTTATACCGCTATACACAAGGTTCATGCACAGTTCAAAGCACATGCATAGTGTTTATTCACTCATGATGGGTTTATTTACCTATGACGCTTGGTCATATGGACAAGCTTTGATGAAAGAATTGTTTTTCTTTATTTTTCTTTGCTTGTTTACGATTATTCAACTGCAATTTCATTCATGTAGTAAAGCAAAGCTTTTTTTTTTGTTTTATAATTTTTCGATGTATATTTGTTATGTGCATTTGTGTGTGCTATAGATCGGTATGCTTTCCTTTGCATAATATATTGTGTGCATTAGCTCAATGCACTTATGCTCTACACCACCATTAAAAATGGTATATGGAGTATCAGGTATGCTCCATCCACTGACTTATAATAAGAATGGACTGAGCGTTCTTGCTTCGAAAATGGCACAAATATTGAACAGGCTGTGAAAAACTTTTATTTCGTACAATTGCACACCGATTTATAATTAGTTATTATTTGACGATTGCAAACACTAAAGATGTTGTAAAATCGCATTGCATTAAATGAAAATTATTTAGGAAGTTAAACTCGTTTTAATTAACACAAAAATTAATTTTTAGTATTACTGAAAAATGTGTTCCCCTGCAGATTTGATATCAAAGCCTTGTAATAGCATTTTTATTTCAATTCCCGTGTATTCCAATACAGCCGTACTGTTTTCAAAATTGGTTACAGTTCAGTGTACATTTTGAGCTTGAAAGACACAAATAGATTTTAGTAAAAATTTGTGCCATTTTTGACTATAGAAATAATATAGGATGGCTCAGTCCATTCTTATTATATGTCAGTGGTTCCATCCACAACGTCACTAGTTGAAAAATATCTAAGGAAATGTATTTGAAAATTTTTTTCTTCATTTTTTACAGTAACTGCAGATTTCTATATACACGTTTCATAAAACGTTCCCAGAGAAAATTGTTCCTCTTACTGCAATAGACTGTCGTTTACCGTCGCAATTGTGCTTAGGCCTTTACTCTTTATACCATGGGTGAAAGCGTCATTGGACGCGTTTAGGCGGAGATATTTCCTCCGTGTAATTACAAACCATACCGAAGTAGTTGGTACTTTCACATGGTTGTGACCAAAAACTTCCAATTCTTCCAAACTGGTTTGGTCTCCGTCTAAACGCGCCCAGTGTATTAGAAATCAATTGGGTGGAACGAGATGAATATTCCTATACTCAAGATTACGGCGATCAAACTCAAATCCCTTAAGACTGAAATAACAATGCGAGTTTATAGTAAATTTCACATTATTATTACAAAAAATATATATTCACACAATAAAAAATTGCAAAGCACGCAACTCATCCGCTCAACGGCCTGATTCGACATTTTCAGTTTGTTTTCGAGACAACATTCAACGAAAGTTCTTTTATAATATTTGTTTACAGTGCTGGAATATCATCTACTGTGTATATGCCTCTCCCGAAAAGAACATTAAAGACTATCCAGCCATAATACCCACCAGGAATAAACATCATTCCTCCTAAAATAAATAAAGGCAATATGCGGTCATCATATTTATCTCCAAAGGCACCAGAAGAGATTAATGCTGCAATAGTCAAGCAAATCTAAGAAAAAAGGGATTAATGTTCTGATAATAATAATAAATTTAACATCTCCGTTATTAGTTTACTTGCAACTCACCCCTCCTATTAGCATAAAAAATAAAATAAATATCACAGTCTTCAATGGAAATTTCGGCTTCGGCGTTTCAAATTGCACTGGATCAATACCATCTTGTGTATCATATGTAGATGGTAGTGTAGTATATTTATTATCGTCTTTCACTTTTCGCCTTCTCGACATTTTTAATTAAAACGAAAATTTTTAGAAATAAATTTTTCCACACAAAGACCGGATTTTTAAAATTCAACCAAACAATGAATTGTCATAAACAGCTGCTAATGCCAATAATAATATCATAATGTACTAGATTAGAGTATGGAAAGCAGAAAAGTGTAGCACGCCACTGGTTGACGATGGGAGCGCTCTTTATTACAATACGATAAAATAATATTTTTTAACTAGCACTGACTGACATCTTACTAGATTATGTTTTCAAACGTTTTCCCGCAAAGTCGTATTAAATTAAAATTTTCATGATCAGAAAAACTTAATCGGGTGACATTAAAATTAGACGTAAACTATTTCACTTTTCGAGTTATTGAAAGTATTAATATAATTATTTCGGTAAGCAGGCAAGAATATCTTTTCTTTAATTTAGAATAGGAAGTACAATCGCTATAGTTTTATTACTGGCCATAAATGTATAACAGTCTTTTTTTTCGTTTGCAATATTATTGCTCCGCAAATAAGGACTGACAAGTTCGCTAAAGAATATTTGAGTTCATACAAATAGTTTTTAAAAACAATTTAATATATTTTATATTATTATACTTACATACCAGGCTTTACTTTACTTATTTTGTCGATAAATAGTGATGCAACATGTAATCCCTTGACAATTAGAATAGCTTCAAATTCATAATCCAAAATTGGGCTGATAATATAATAAAACCAAATATTTTAACTAATAGTATAATTAAGGATTATCGTAAGTACCTACTTTATTAGTTTCTTTTAAACCAATTATAATAAAACACTGAGAAAATGTGATTGATTTCATCAAAGAATATCAATATAGGTACTTAAAAACAAACCTTCCAGAAAGTAAGTAGCAGATTCATCGCAGTAAGTTATTAGACTTGTTCTTCACTTACATAACCATATTTATAAAACTAAACTATAATTTACATACTTTAATATTTCTAAAGAGGAAAAATTAACTATAGACTATGTCACTTACCCAGCAAGAAGGTGTTCTGAATAAGCAATAAAAAAAAACTAAAAAGCGAACAATGAGTTTATGCCGCTGTGCTTGCGAATCAAAGTCAAAACAAAAGCTAATCATGAAAGAAATTCAATACACAAATTTTTGAATTTTCACGTATATCCTGAACACGGTATACAGATTAAAAAGTATAACTGTCCCGCACCCTAGATTAGCCATTTTGTGTGTCATGAGAATCGAATGAGCAACAAAGTTTCAATTTATTGTTAAATTTATTCTACTGGATCAATGTAAAATGTTAAAATAAGTATACAATTTTCACATTTCTTTCATAATAATTAAGTACATACATGTAATACCATTTTTCAATGTTGTTAGGAAAAGTGGGATTAAGTGTATGAACCTTCACTGGAAAATACCCAGGGCGTGTATCTTTATTCTGCTCAGAGCACTCCAAGCGCTCTGAACACCGATTTCTTGTATCTTTATTTACTTTCAAAGTACTCTGAGCGCTCTGAACGTGTATCTTTATTATTGCTCAGCGTGCTCTAACTAATCGTAGATAAACCTCGGAGAATTTGGAGCAATACCAATAGAGCGCAAAAAATTCCTATTGAAAACGTGAATATTATTTCTAAATTCCATATGTCCTTCCTTTCCTTCACCGCTTATTTATTTTTATAACTTTATTATTATTATTTATTTATTTTTATAAAGAATTTTGTATTATCAATAGATATTTCACAGATCATAAGTGTTGCCAATATAAAAAAAAAACTACCAGAACACTCAGAGCACTCCGGACTTGTATCTTTTTTCCAAAGTGCTCTGAACGTTCTAAAAAATCTGTTCGATCTACGTAGCGGAAAAAAGATACACGCCCCCAATGACATTAGTTTCCCATATGAAATAAAAATTAAAGGAACATTATTAGAATTCTATTTCACATTTTAATTTGCCACTAATTCCACATTTTTACACTTTGTTATAATGCATTCCAAATGTGCCTTCTATTTGCCTTCTTTTTAAGATTCGATTCGCATGACGTCACACGCATTGAAGGCCCGGACGATCATACTTGTCAATGTCATACAAATTTTTAAGGTAGGTATTGTATGTTTTAGCACAATCGGCCTCCGTGCTTGAAATTTTTCGTCCTTCTGCCTCGAAATTAGAAAAATGTAGCACATTTACACATGTAGGTACATTTTACTGCATGACCGTTCTAAAAAAAATGAGAAAAGAAACTTAAATGATATAACGACCATAACTTCAAAAAACTCATGGAGCGGATGTATTTACTGATATTCATCCATTAAATAAATATATTCATCTAGGGCTCTAGAGTATCGCTAAAATTGATTTTAGAACCAATGATAACTGCAGTGCGTTGAAACACAGCTTGCCTAACCTTAGACCCTACGTAGAATCAATGCCAAAAGGCTTCTGAAATCGTAGCGAAATGGCGGAGCTACTAATTATTAATAAAATTCAGTTATTTTTTTGTGTGCATTTTCCTTATTATTAAATTAAGTAAAGTTAGTTGCGTCTATAATAATGCAACACTCATTTTGCCATTCTACAACTTTTTATCGAATTACTCCAAAAGTACCGCTTTAAAGAAAGCAAATTTTTCTGGTGTCAGCGATAACAAGAGGGAAGATTTGTTTTGCTATCAGATTTCTCTCTCTTTTGATACAGAGATGGCATGGTGCGTCTATAACTTTACAACGCACTGTATTTTCTTAGTCTCATACCTGTTTTAATGTGAGGGTTAAACTTGTACAGGTTAGTGAAAGAAATTAGAGTTGAAAGTATCCGGATAATTTGCGATCCGTATTATTCGGAAGAATAATTGGGGTCCAATTCCTTAATCCTGGTATCGAACTATCCGGATCCAGACTATGCAAAAAAGGTTCAAAATTTCCTCCAGATTTTGTTTCATTGGGAAAATGTAAAATTATATTTTCTCAATGAAGCAATGCAATTTGGCTGACGAGTTTTGAGACACACATCGGACATAGTCTATTATCTATTGAACCCAATCCGAATAGTACGGATCCGGATTTCAGGAATCCTATAGTGTGCAGTTCCGAGTATGCCGATATCCGGATATTAGAAAATCCGAATCTAATTTTCAGCTTTTAAAGAAATGTCTCAAAGCAAAGAATATAAAACAGTAAAGAAGCAGCACAACCGAGTTCAGACGTGTTTTGAGACACCCATCGCACATAGTCTATTATCTATTGAACCAAAACGCAGGTACCAGGCTCAGAACAGCACATGCGAGACAATCACGCCTACGATAGAATTTGATTCAATCTAGATTCGATTGAATCGAAATTCTTCATGGAGCATTTTTTACTAGTAAAATTAATTTCATGGAATATTCTTCAGCGTCAATCAAAAATAACTGGCAATTACTTTTTATTAAATTTGGAAAATCTTCGATTCAATTATATAAAAGATAGAAAATCTTCCTTGAAAAAATTCTATTCGATCGAACCTAAATTGAAACGAATTCCCCGGTAGGCCTGAATGATAACTTAATGGACATAAATCTTTGCTCTAAGTACATATTTCTTCCAGCAATAAGAAGGAATTTTTACGCGAAAAGGGGTGCATATGTGAGTTAGCCATTATTGATTTGACATGTGTAGGTAAAGGTTATTAGGGTACTGGCCAAGAACTGACCCCTGAAGGACCTCGCACTTCGACTTGTCGGAATACTGGGTTGCAGTTATAAGTTTTACGAAGAGTTTCCTTGAAAATCGGTGTTTTTAAAAACACAGTCGAAAGATTATTCTACACTCAAGACATAGACTACCATTCTGTCCTCTGTTATATAGAACTAATGAAATTTGGGTAGCATGTATGAATTTGAATGTTGGACTTTAAAACAGAGTTGGTGGATGTCTTCCTGTTTGTTGGCAAAGAAGATTTTTAAACTATTTTCCAACGTCGGACAGTACAACTATGGGTTGGATTAGAAACCCTTTAACACTTATGTGTTGGATTTATTTTCGAAAATAATGATAGATAAGCATTGTTTACGCAATTAATGAAAACAATGTCTAATACTTTGAAAGCAATTTGAAGAAAATTTTCAATGAGTTGGCTTTACTGAGAAAGTTCAGCTCACATAGATAAGACTGATCCTTGAATATATACCGGAAGAATTTCGTGAATACTACTTTTCTAGGAGTCAAATCAACATAACATATGAAAAAGTCTACAAGGCTACACAAAAAATACATTCAGAACAAAAAACAATCTGCGCGCCAAAATTTTTAAGTTGAATTAGATTGGTAAAGCAACAATCAATAGGAACATTACAAAACAGGCTTTTGATTATAACTTGCAAAGAACTAGTCGTGCAAGAAATGGTGGGAAGCAGGAGGGGGAGCGGGGTTATTGGAATTGAATTATGTGGATGCTTATTTCAAATTAAAACCTTTGTTTCGTCAACAAAATTAATGGCATGACAGGCCTATTATAAAACACCAGATTCAGATCAGATCAAACTAAGTTGAAAGTTGAAGAAAGTTCAAATTTAAGCAATCATAAATAATCCTTCAAATTTTGAGAGATTAACCCATCGTTTCAAGTTGAAAAATAATTTTAGTCGATACTTGAGTTTCTTAATAATTCTCAATGATTCAATTGACGAAGGTACCTACTTTATATATGAGAGTAGGTGCCTGAACGTATGACCTTCAGTTCGTCCTCACCTTTTGCATCAAATTATTCAAATCGTTTCACATACAAAATGAAAGCTACCCGTTTATTTTGAAATCATCATTTAACATTAAAACATGAAAGAAGTCCTTAAAGGATAAATATAAAACGATTTCTTCTTCTGCATACAGTTTTAATCTAAATGGAGTTAATTTATTCGAAACCGGATGTAGGAAAAAGCGAACCAGAAACACTCCAAAATGCCATGGTCGAAGCAATACTGCAAAATTTCTCTCGATGGCCTTGACTCCTTTGCTGCTGCTGCACATGAAATAATCAGGCTCCTTGAATTGCTCATAGAAAATGTCAGGACGATGCGACAAAAGTAACGAATTATTGGGCTTTAAAATCGATGCAGGCAAAGCATCCTCCACCTATCCTCCCTATCCTTTAACAACATTTAGAATATATCTGACGACGGCATAAATCTCGTTAGGTAATTGTGTTTACACTGTTTTAATAATAATGCAATTAAAATGCACATTTCATATAGTAAAGTAAGCGCATGGATAGAGTAACGATATCATTGCGAATGTTGATGAATTTTTTTTTCGCTCCGTGTTAGGGGTGAAGGGGTATATATACGCACCTACATATATGTAAAGATAAAAACATTCCTATAACAGAAGATCGATAACATGTGACTACCTATATAGTATAAGGAAACACCTTGAAATGCCATGTCATGCCATACGACTTCAAGTGCTATTGTGCACTTTTCTATTTAGTTGTAGCCTCTATAAATAAATAATTCCTACTCCGCGATTAATTTCAGTCACTAAAACATTGTTTTCTGCATAGACTGTCAAAATTAATTATAATTAGAAAACAGTACAGAAGAAAGAGACCCAATTGACTTGTTGTTGTGTATATAGAGGCATTGCTGCGATGAGAAGTAGTGCACGTCCACGTAGAGGAACTGAAAATTTCTGAGTCATTATGGCGAGAAAAATGAAGGCATGCGCAATTTGAAATAATTTTTCATAAATTTTGTCGTGTGCACTAATTTCGAGAGTGCTAAAGTGGAGGTCACTATGTTGCCACGTTTCTTATTAAAAAAAATCTCTTTTGAAATTTGAAAATTACTAGATTTTGTTTGTCTGTTATTGAAAATCATCCGAAGTAATTTAATATTTTGAATTAGTTTAATTTTTTTTTAACTTTTAATTTTCTTAGATAATATTATACGATGATCATCCTACATTTTACCTAAATTTTGGTATACCGTAGAGCTCTATTTTTGAACCTTTACTATTATAACTAATATTAAGAAGAATTTATTTTATCATCATAGGTATCTGATTTCGGGGTGGATGTCTAAAAAATATGCAAGTAAGTTGCGCTTTCCGACCCAAGAACTATTAGAGAGGGTCTTATCAGCATTCAGCATGACTCTGATCGCATAGGTTCAAAAAGGTATATATGCTACTAAATTGCCCATACATACATTTTTTAACAAAACCGCGTGAGAGTTGTTAAATATCAATCCGCGGATTCGATCCTTTATGACATGAAATAAAAAGCAGCAACGATAACGAGATGGTAACTGCAAAGACTGCAGAGCATATGAGTCAAAATTCAATGAAGCGCGAAAGAAACTTGGTGCGAACTGAGATATGTTGTGCCTATGTAATGGAAATGAATACCCATTTTAGTCGTTTTTAACTCACTTTGTAAATTAAATCCAATTCAAAAGTGGTGGTGTATGTACCATTTAATGTTGACCGTACGCTAGTCGTTGGTCCTTCAATGGAATTGTGGCAACATGCTCTATGCGGGCTTCATTTTTATTAGTTCATACACTGCTGTCATGATTCTCGCTTGCTTTCTGGCTCATAGCAGGAAATCTAAGTTTTTCGTGATCTATATCAACTCGCCCCATCTTTTGGGCGTCAGTAAAATTTTTGTGGTTGTTGATGAAAGATTGTTTTTATTCGGGTCATGGATGCCTATATTGTTGACCGATATCCTTGCATGTGCACCACTTATCCTCAGGCTAAATATTCTGCATCTGTATAGTTTCGATGGTTTCTGAAACGATAACATGGACTCGTATCGTATATCTATTTCTCTATTTGGGACATCCTGTATATAACGATATTATCTAGAAGAAAGGAAAATTCAACTTAGAATCGAACAGTATTCTATGATCTCTTGTCTTATCCGATCCGATACTAAGAGGGGCTTACCATCGATGGATATCGAAAAATAATGGTAATAGATGATAAATATCGAATAAACCTAATAACATTGCATTTGTCAATATTTTAAAATTTATATTTTATAGTTAAGATTTACAACAGCTGTAGAAGAATTTAGTCAAGAAGGAATAGACAGTCGGATTGGAACCTTATTTATTTATAATATTTATCTTGAGGTAATTAAGATATCCAAGGAGATATTCGAGTTACGAATGAAGAAAATAAATGTAAAGGAATCAAAATGTCTTCCATGAGGCACACTAGAAGCATCTAAATAAAATTCCTTTTAAAATTGATCCTCTAAATAGTGTCAGTTGTGAACCTAATATCTATTTCATATTTTTGAAAAGAATTCTTTCTTATAGATTATGAAAAACTGCAATTGTATAAAAGACACAGGTTAATGCAAGTATAGAACAACTTTTAACAAATCCCTCATCTTGTGAATTACTAAGTAATTTCTACCAGAAAATCTGTGATCAGAAACCGAGGAGATGAGTTAAATGTGCTTTTTTATTTGATGAGTGTTTATCTATACGAATATCCTGTTTCTTATACAAAAATATAAGTCCCGTTGTCCCTAGATACTACTATAAAATTTTCACATCTGAGGATTGATCAGATTAATATTTAACTTTATAGCCTAAGTACGTGATACCTAGTCCTTATAATCCCAGAAAATCTTATAATGGGCACGCATTTGCGTCGTCAAACGGCAGACTATTGCATTGCAGTAATACGTAGGAACAATTTTCTCCAGGAATGTTTTATGGAGAGTGTATTACATAGGAATCTGCAGTGCCGTCGGCCGTCGACGTAGCAAGTGTGTTTAAGCAATGATTCAACTTCAACTGTTTTCATACTTTGTTGCTGCAGATGAAATGCAACCAAATTCTCTTCATCTTAAATTATATCAACTGAGCCATCCATCATAGAAGATCTATCAAATCAAAAATGTGACCGATATTCGATAACCGAACATGCGCGCGCATCCGCAATATGTAGCTACATATATTAAATTGCTCAAAAAAATATCTGCAACATTGAATTTGAAAAGGAATTAACCTCAATATCAGAGCATTCGAAAATCTTATTGTTGCCAAATTCTAAAAGAGAAAAACTGAATATCAAGGATATGTGCCAGATATATGTATATATGTACCTATATATATATATATATATATATATATAGGCATATATGTTTAGTAAGCAAATTGGTTGCCTAGCTATACAATTGATTTTCGCTAATATATTTAAAAATTTCAGAAAATAAAAACTTAACGCCCAATACAACATTCAAAAAATCGGCAACAGCGGATACAAATACAAGATGCTCTTCGCGCTAATCGCGTATTTAGCAGCCCTGTGTCCGTATTCGCCGATTCGACTGTGCAACAATGAAGTGATGAGCGGCAACGGCATATTCTCGCATAAAATGTAGAGAAAGTAAATATGAGAAAATCTCACCCTCCATGATGCAGCGTAGCATAGAAACATGGCATAATAGTGCTGCTGCCGTATAGTGACAGCAGCATTGGCACGCTAAATTTGTTACGTATGCCTACATAGCCATTTTGTGTGCAGTTTAAAACCTGGGGTTTGTACCTATAGTTTATAGAAGAATACATATATTGTAGGGTATGTACAATGTACCGTTGTGGCATTTGGAGTAGCATAAAATATGACGATGTACAGTCAAGTCATCCCTTCCCGATCCTACATTGCCTGGCAATCGGCATGATGGATGGATATTATGTATGTATGTAAAAAAACATCATTCATGCGCGCAGTTCTCCAATTTAGAGGCAACAAAATATAGAGAAAAAGAGAGTGGATATCGTTTCGCCCTGCTGTACTTTTGTACTGAATAGATACGGCAACGAAACGACGTTGCTTGTTGGTTGGTACGCCATCCATACGTCTATTCTGTTCTGTGCTAGTACGGTACGCTCTATATATTTTTATAATAGTGCAAAATGTAAAGGGCGCCAGTTCAGAGCCAGAGGGTTTGTTTGGTTTTGCATTGTGATTGTGAGATGAGATTTCCCCGTATATAGTTCCATGAGAATTTTATTTGACTTAAATTCAAGGGGTGTTTTGTTACGTGAGCAGTTCTGTTCAAGCAACGAGTCGGTTAAAGTATCCCTCTTGGAGCTCTCGCATAATATTATAGAACACGGTGGTGGCGGAACCCATATATATATATATATATATATACATATATTAATTTGCCTTGTTACCTAGTGCTAAGTTTATGCCTGAAACAAAATCCAGTTGTCGGCTTTAGCTAAATCAAAAAAATAAAAAAAAAAACTAATAAAAAATTTCTTTTTAAATTGAAAATTAATTCTTGGGCGTTTTCGATAAAATTGTTTTGGAATATAATAATATTGCCTGAAGTTGTAATCTTTTTAGAATTCATAAATAATCTGGACAGGCTGTCCAAGTGCTTATATCTATATATTCAGGAGGAACAACGAATTTTCGTTTCTAGATCAATTTAATAGTGCGCGGTGCATTATTAGTTTTGGGGACGGCCAGTGGAGGTGCTCTGGGAGGCACATCACCATAGTCCCGAGACGCAAGCCCCCGTCTCCTCCGTTAGGCCTACCCAATATTATATGATAACTAAAAAAAATACGAGAGAATGGTGTATTATCGTTTTGTATAAGTAGTCATTTGAATTTAAGATATTAAAAAAGGAAAAAGCAAAAAAACAAAACAAATAAATAATAATTATAATAATAAAAAAATTAATAATAAGTGATCTGTGATTTAAAATTAGTGCAAGTATCGATCCGTCTTGTGGTGCACATAAATATCGAAGGTCAACAGGATTCAAATTAACGAGTATTTGTAAGTGCCCAGGCATTTTTTGGTTTTATTCTGTACTGTACAATTCCTGCATTTTCTAAAGGATTTTTATTTATATTTTTCATAATTATAAAAAAAAAAATATATATATATATATATGTAGGTATATAAACTTTAATAATATGGGTATCCCGTCTATCGCATATTTACTGAGAGCAAAATATTGATTTCTTTAGTTAGGTAGTTGCATATTTGGTAGGCACTTGTAATGAGGGTACATATTTTGTATAGTGCAAATCGTATTTTGTATACCTATGTACATACATATATGAAAATTACTTTTTCAATGAATTCAGTCGATGTGTATATATAAATATACCTACATAGTTGGATTTTAACAAGTCTGATAGGCCTACTTTTCACAAAGATACCATACTTAGTCTTTATCTTTCATAATATTGTATTAACCCTTTTGGCTAGGTCCCCCAGAGTGTTTCATATATGAAAAAATAAATAAATAAATTTTAAGATTCAAAAAATCATTTTTGGCCCACCACGAATACACGAGCGAGCAATTAAGGTAAAACTTTATTGTTTTACTTTCTGTCAATTGCTTCTGGTCGCATAATTGTTTGACATTCGTAAGCAGTTGATTAATATATTCTGTAAAGCTATTAAGAAAATCAGATTTTGCTTGAATTTTTAGACGAGCCACGAGCACAACAACAGCATTGCTCGCGTGACTTGCTCAAATGTTCTATGTATCTATAGGGACCGTTTAGACGCACATGGTTATACATATCAGAAAAAGAAAAATTAATTTATCTTACTTAAACTGGTAGAATTTATTGTCGATTAATCTTGGATCGTATAGGTATAGATATTTGTACATTTTTATTGTATAAATGAAACATTTATAATGTTTAAAATGAGTTTTATTTGTTTGTTCATACGTTTGTATCACAGCATTAATAATACTTGTGGGTATATGTATACGAAACAATGAATTATATAGGGGAAGGGAGGGGAAGATGACGATAGTAAGCTTTGATAATTTTTATATCCTCGTGGCTTTGACCTAAAGTCTTAGTTATTTATTTAGAGCAATCGTTAATGGGTTTACTTTCAATTACTAATTTTCTTGGTTTCATAAATTAAAAACTTAGCATCGCTTTTTCATTTGTTTGACTTCATGTCAAATTCGTCATGTTATCCTCGCTTCCGGGTAAGATGACGCAGGACAACAAAAATGAAAAACAAAATCAATTCATATAAATAGTTTTATATAAAAAAAATTCGCATACATACGCTTTACACTTCGCTCTTGCTGGAGTGGCCTAACTATACGTGACATGGACCCATTTACGACATATTGAACAGAAATACCACATCTCATTTTTACTAGTGTCATTACAGTTCATCAAAGTTCATCAAAACTCTGCCGGCACGAAATTATTGTTCTCGTCTTCTTCCATATAATTTCAATACAAAAGGACACAGCAAAATTTGTGAATGATTCGGGTGAGATAACGAGTTCGTTATCTTGCCCGCCTGTTGAATCCAACTTACCCGAAACGGGCATTTATAAATTAAAGTGGTAAAAAATATTGCAATAAATTTTATTTGAAATTTACGTTATTAATTCAAGTAACAAAAAGCATATAATTTAAGAAAAGACTTGGGTGGAAATTCTGGAATTTAACAAATTTGATGATAACACAACTTTTTCGAACCGACTTAATCCTGTACAAATCACAGAATTAGTGCCATCGTCTGGCAATCCCACGTAATTAACGATTCGTCATTTTGCCCGACTCGTCATCTTACCCTCCCTTCCCCTATGCATACAAAAAATCATGAAATTTTTCGATTATTATTTGACGTTCTGTCCGTTTATCCGCACGCATGATAACTTGAACTAATGGCGAGCTAATAAAATTTTGTAGGGACTCAAATAATTTTATGAAAAACGTAAAGATAAATTATTATAAAATAGATAAATTCGGGCAGGTCTTTCATAGTGTTGTCATATACAAAAGATTTGGTTTTCTCTACTAATATCACAAAAACTGTATAGGTACTCAACTTTGTATAGATATGAACAAAATTGAGTAGGTTCTTCCATATAATGAGTATTTTCAGAGTGTTCAGAGCAGCCAAAAAGTAAATTTTTCATCCTCGCTTTTGACAGTAAAATGTGTTCAGAGCGGACGCTATAGTCACTATTGAAGTCACTTTTCTTGATAGCACTCGGGACTGCTGTTAAAATAGTCACTTTCGCGGTTGAATGTGTGAATTGTCAAAAAGCATGTAAAATTGAAAGTATGTAAGTGAATAAAACTAAAATGGATGTAAAGAAGAAAATTATTTTATTGTTATTTATAGTTTTAATTTATTGAAATCCCCATTTACCTATTTAGGGACAAAAAAAAAAAACTGAGTTTGTTTTCTGATCGTGTATATGTACACATATATGAATATTTTCTTTCAAAACACTTTTTTCGCTATTTCTCGTTCAGAGCAACCAAGTTGCTTTTTACACTATCGGCAAATTCCCAGAGGCACTTCAAAACGCTTTCTGAATAGACTCATTGCTGTCATAAAAAGACAATATTTAAAATATTCATATTTTTAGGGTTCTGTGCTTCAAAAGAAAGGAAAAACGAAACCCTTATAAGATCACTCTTGCGTCCGCCCGTTTGTATGTCTGTCACAGACGTTTTTCTCAAAAACGTGACGTAGAATTTGAAATTTGACAGAATGTTAGCTTTTTTCAACGCCACATATTTTGCAGTCAATGCTTACGAAATATACAGGGTGTCCCGTAAGTTGACGTCAAGCCGCAATCGGATGATAGACAAAATCATAACAGTTACCAGAAAAATATAAAAAAAAATCTAAGTCATGTATTTTTCAAATTATAGGCATTTCTTTTGTTTTCGAGAAAATGTACACCCTGTGATGCTTTTTTAGCTTCTGTTGGCGCAAATCTTTACTTTTTTTCAATTTAATTTTTCTTATGTAATCCCGAATAGTGATTATGTAACCTGTTGCTTTAAGTTCTAACCCAACTGTTCCAGCTTAGAAGAAAATGTCACATTTTGCCGAATCAAGAATAGAAAAGTAATATTTCACCCAACTTTAACTGACTGCAATGAAAAAAAAAAAAATATACTACGCCAGTTTGGCAAGTAACTTTAAAAGTTGACGCATTTAATAAGGATTCTAAAATGGTGCAATACTTGCTACAATATTTCTTAGATTACGAAAAAAAAAAATTTTTTTCTTCTAGAAACCAAGTTTCGAAAAATTTCTTTTCACCCATTAAAAATGATTCTAGTGTACCCAAAGCTTTCCGTAAGACCGTAACTTTAAGATTCTAGTTTGAGTGAGACGGAAAGTCATTACATGAAGTATGAGTGAGACAGATAGTGACGCTTTCAAGTTAGAGATCCTAACTTTTTGTTGAATTTAGGACAAATTTTCCTTAAGTTTAAAATTAAACACCAATTATTTGGATGCTAAGATTTATTATTTACAAAAGATGTTCAAACTGCCTTCCTTCAGCTGCAATACAAGTTCGAAATCAAGTGCTTCCGTAATTCTGGTGCTCATGTTTTTGTAAAATTCGGTGAGCTATACTTTAAGGCACTCCTGTGCTTTCCTGGATTGCACGTACCAAAGTAGTTGGGTCTTCTTCAACTGCTTGAAGTATTACGTCCTCGTAAGGTAAGGAACTCTTCCTTCACCATGTACTTGGTTTGGAAGTCCCGATTTTGAGAGTAGACGATGCACATTTGTAAAAACTCAATGATTTGACGAGCTAGCGTCACTATCTGTCTCACTCACACTTCATGTAATGACTCTCCGTCTCACTCAAACTAAAATGTTAAAGTTACGGTCTTACGGAAAGCTTTAGGTATACTAGAAACATTTTTAGTAAGTGAAAAGAAATTTTTCGAAACTGGGTTTCTTGGAGAAAAAATTTTTTTTTCCGTAATCTAAGAAATAGTGTAACAAGTGTTATACCATTTTAGAATCCTTATTAAATGCGTCAACTTTTAAAGTTACTTGCCAAACTGGCGTAGTACATTTTTTTTTCATTGCAGTCAGTTAAAGTTGGGTGAAATATTACTTTTCTATTCTTGGTTCGGCAAAATGTGACATTTTCTTCCAAGCTGGAACAGTTGGCTTAGAACTTAAAGCATCAGGTTACATAATCACTATTCGGGATTACATAAAAAAATTAAATTGAAAAAAAGTAAAGATTTGCGGCAACAGAAGCTAAAAAAGCATCACAGGGTGTACATTTTCTCGAAAACAAAAGAAATGCCTATAATTTGAAAAATACATGATTTAGATTTTTGAAAGGGCTATTTTCAAGGATTCTAAAAAAATGTTGTTCAAAATTTTTGGTGAATTGGTTGCAAAGATATATGTAATCCAAAATGTGCGATAAAAACACCGTCCTCCTGATATTTTAGATTTCTAAAGGTAAAGTTTTGATTTTATCATAGGTTATCAGGTTAAGTATAGGTATCATGGTTAGTACAGGTCGTCAGACTCACTGTAAAAAGATTAACAAAAACAAGGTATGCCCGATTCATCTGTTAAATGGGTGGTTTCGTTATTTGGGTATCCACATTTATTCATTTAATTTTCAAAATTTTGTAATTGGAAATTTCTTTGCTTTGCCACTAGCATTTAAATACTTTTCACCGAAGTGATTTACAGGAAGAAACTATTGTTTTCATTAAATATGTACATATTAAATGATGCTGATGCAAAGCACAGCATGGCAGGAAGGTGATAAGTGAAAGTATTAGGGGATATGAGTTGAGTGACGGAAGTGCCGATATATGCCGTCCTTAAAATTCCGTAGATTGTATGCCGGAGGAAAAGCAGAAGATGGTAAACTGTTCCACATTCGCACTGTTCGGAATAAAAAAGCATCACGGAATTTTACTGTACGGCCGAAAGTAATTTGAAGGGTAAAGGGATGTGCGCGGTTTGCAACGCGAGTATTGCGTGCAGGAATTACTCTACAAGGGATTAGACTAGATATTTCATCAGAGCATTGACCAAGCATGTAGCGATAAAGGAGCGAAAGGCATCCAATATTGCAGCGGTGCTTGAGTGAGTCGATATGACAAGTTATTGCCACATCGCTAATGAGCTTGAAGGCGACCAGCCCCAGCCCATATATGGATATTGTATTCCGTTCTAGGTCTAATGTAGGACTTGTAGAGGAGCACTAGATTGACGGGCTGAAATATTTCTTACACCTTTTTAGAAATCCAAGGCATTTCGATGCTTCTTTGGCAATAGAGAAGATGTGATCTGTCCAGTTTAACTTACTAGAAATATGAATGCCAAGAATGCTTAGTGACGGTGAATCAGAAATTATTTCCTAAGTTATGGTCTTGTTTTAATGTGATGAGACAGCTTTGGGTCTTAGATACATTGAATTCGATGTGATTCGCCTTGCTCCAAACAGGGATATTGATATTAAGATCGTTATTCAATGATCTAATCATGCAATCTCGTTTAACACATGCAGCATTCCTCCTGGAGTTCGCAAGAGTGTCAAAGCAGTAAGCCAAATCAAGTTAACTGTCATCAGCGAAACTATGGATAGGATTGAAAGTAAGGGAAAGATCATTAATGAAAAATAAAAAGAGAGTTGGACACCGGCATTTATGGGATGAGGTTCAGATGTAACACCATCCAATACAACACGTATTTGGCGACTAGACAGGTAATTTCAATCCATAATAGAAGAGGAGGGAAGAGACCAAGTGTTTTAAGTTTAGCTAAAAGGGCTGGTTGTCAGACTCTATCAAAGGCATTTGAAATATCTAGGGCAACGATTTTGGACTTACCAAAATTGTGAAGACTACAGTTCCAAGGTTCCGTAAGAAAAGTTAGCAAGTCTCCTGATGAGCGTCCAGCTCGGAGGCCGTATTGGCGATCGTTGATGAGATGATTAGTTTCTGGATACTTCATTAATTTGGAGTTAATGATATATTCAAAAACCTTTGAAAGAATCGAAGTGATTACAATTGGTCAATAATTTGAGGGATCGCTACCCTATCCTTTCCTGGGAATAGGCTGAACGTTAGCTAGTTTCCAAGCAGTTGGAAGTTTTCCTGTGGAATAAGACAAGTAGAATAGTTTGCGCAGAGGTTTAGCCAAGGATGAGGTACAGCTTTTAATTAACAGGGCCGCAAAACCATTAAGACCTGCGGCTTTGGAGACATAGATCCCCTTATGCACCTTGAATACATTTCTCGTACGGAGGTGCATTGGCTCTTGTACATATCCACATGGGAGAGGCAAAACAGGTGTTTGTGAAGAGGGTGGAAGACGAAAATTTGAAGCGGATCTAGCAGGTAAAATATTAGCTTTAACCAGGGAGTCAACAATCACTTCACAATTATTAAGTAGTGAAGGTATAGAGGAACTGGTGAAGTTGTTCCTGATGGTTTTGACCAGGGACCAGAAACCTTTGCTACCTTTGCGGCTTGCCAAGATTCTTTGTCTAATATTCTTGTCAAACAGAAATTTTTCTCTCTTGACCGGTTTATTATTATTGTAAAACTATTTCGAAGGCGTTTCATTAATCTACTAGCGAGCTAAAATTTTATACATAGTCATTTTGATACAAAAAGGAAAAAAAAAATTCTTAGCTTCGAATATATGGGCAAAATCGAGCAATTCCATTATAGTAGTACATATAGCAAAATTTGGGTTTTTAATGCATATTTTAAATATTGCTGAGAATGCCTTGTTTTATAATGGGATGAAATTTTGCATACGGCAACACGTCTACAGGTTCAAGTTGCGTCTATGGGGTATACATAATGTAGAAGTATGGGTTAGCTATAAAAATTTTTAAAGTACTCAAAACATATCCACAATTACACATAGGGTACTCATCAGATTATAAAAGTCTTTTTGATTTTGCATGTCAATCTGGCAGTTGGCTGTTTCTATGACACATTTTACCTTAAGAACACTTTTACTTATGAGCTGACAATGGGCAAATCGATCAACCTCCTTTGTAGAGCTAAGAATATCAAATATTTTCACGTCTAATGTGAAAACGATGGAATGGTAGTCGTTAACTTAACGAGCTAAAGTTATGAGGTTATACGTTAATTAAATAAAAGCCTAGAGTAGGAGCGATGTTCTGAATAACTTAATTGAAAACGGGGAAACACCCCGTCCTCCTTCCACAATATTTAAAACACCGAATCATAAAATCTAACAACATGATTTATTCAAAAGGTTAAAGCAGAAGCAATTTTGCCACTGTTATCTATTTTGTTTAAAAACAAAGTATTTTTCATGTTAGAGTTTTTATTTCCGATTAGTAGATATAGGTACGTAGGTGTCATTATAATTTAGGGCTAAAACTCGGAAATTTTTATTCGAGATTTTATAATATAAGATTTCAATGATTGATAGATTTTATTATTTGGGCCCTTTATAAAATCGGGTTTCGGATTAAAGATGATAATTAAGGATATTATCGGGAATAATAATTTTACTTTTTAACATTAACAATTTTTTTTTTTATATTGAATTAAAATTGTACAAAAAAATTGTGAAACGTGAAAAAAGTTGTTAAACCCAAACAATATTTGGGGATAGAGTTAAAAGTTGTGTTTATTCAAAATCGAATTTCATATTCATCATAAGTAACAAGTAAGACAAGAAACACCTTAAATTAGTTTTAAACAAGTGAAAAAGCTAGAATTGGTCTGCGATACCCTAGATGAATGCCCGTATAAAATTTCGTATGGTCACCGATCTAGCGCAAGTTTGATTTCTGAAGTGGTTTTTCGCATATATTTCTAGAGACAGAAAAAATGATTATAACCAATTTTATAAGATTTCGTATTCTGGAAAAGTGTTAAATACAATAAAAATGTCTAGGACTGATCCTTTTCACAGTAGGTATATGTAAAAAACCTAAATTTTTATATGGCAGCACCAAGGTGTTGCCCGATTTATTCCATTTTTGAAATTTGTTATTACTATAAAAACACCATGTACCAAATTTCAGTTTTCTATGTCGACGCGTTCCAAGTATTTAGTGGAAAACGACAGTTTTGTATGGCAACTCCACGAAGGAGTTGCCCGACTTGTCTCATTTTCGAACTTAATTTAACTTTTTTTTTTTAAATCCGTGTACAAAATTTCAGCTTTTTAAGTCCCGTGACACACGATGATGCACACTCGAGACTAGACACGACGTACACATACTTTATACACGGTTGATACACGTTCTTGAGGCAGCAAAGAAAATTCATCATTTTTATATGTTCTATACGCACACAAACCAAGTACACGCATACATATGTAATAAAGCACTCGTGTATCATCCGAGTCTAACCCTCTGTTCTAAATTGAGGTATACACGAAAATGTTGTAAAATAGTGCGAAGAAAACCAGTTTTTAGTACGGTGTATCGCGTGTGTATCATCGTGTGTCACTGTCACTGGACTACCCGAACGCGTTCTCGAGAGTTATCGTGCGCACAGACGGACGGATATACAATAATCAAATTAACAGTTAATATTATGCGTGGGTGCCCAATCCATTTTGCTCTACCATCATTATTTCGAGGTGTTAGTATATATAACCTATAGATTTCATCTAAGGGTATAAATTGTTGGCAAGAATTAAATTAACGCAAACAAAATCCGCATCATTCATCATGATGTCCCTAGGAAAAAATTGTATTGTAAATAATACTCAAGCTAAATT
Organism: Dioctria rufipes; assembly: GCA_963924295.1. Taxonomy (NCBI): domain Eukaryota; kingdom Metazoa; phylum Arthropoda; class Insecta; order Diptera; family Asilidae; genus Dioctria; species Dioctria rufipes. The sequence continues at coordinate 49,111,460 of OZ002744.1, read as the reverse complement.
TATATCTATGTAATTTGTGCTCGGTTGATTACGACACGTGAGAAAGAAAGCTAATATTTTTTTGAATATTATTAAAGAATTATAGTTAAGTGGTTAATTCTAAATATTGTCAATGATTTACAAATCATCAGTTATCCAAGAAATATCTTCCCTACTATTTGGTCCTGAGATATTATTATACATATAATTGAGCATCATCTGCGTAAAGATGATGTTTTCTGTATTTAAAGACAATGAAAATGAAAATCAACAAAGAATGCAAGATATAACCTTGTGGTACATCGACACTTTGCTGTAATTTATCAAATCAAATATCTTATAGAGAAGTGCACGGGAACTAAGCTGTAAGCCTACTATTTTGATTGTTGTATCTATCTATTAATCTGGGCAGATATTATTTTTATACCCTAGATCTGGGCTTCTTAAACTTTTTTTATTCACGACCCCATTTATGATTGTGATTTTTTTCACAACCCAAAAAATATAAAATAAAGATATATAAATATTTTGTGATGATTTATTGATTAGGTAACAATATAGTATATACATATGAAAAGTTGTAAAATTGTGTTTATTAAGCTACCCATGATTTCGGTAAGCGACTCCATTTGGGGTCGCGACCCATAGTTAAAGAATCTGTTATGGTGAAAACATGAGGTATCCAAGTGTCATTCCGTTTGTAACACATAGAAATAATGATGATAGAGCAAAATGGATTTGACATCCATGCTTAAAATTAGAAGTGATTTTGATTTTTGTATGTCCGTCTACCTGTCTGCCTATCCTTCCTATAACTCGAAAACGGGTTTACATAAAAGGCTGAAATTTTGCACACGGGATTTTGAAAAAAAAAATAGGATAAATCGGGCAACTTTTTCTTAGGGTTGCCATACAAAAATTTCGTCGGCACTGCCTGAGAACTCGTCGACGTCATTGAATAAAGAACTAATAAGGAAGCGCAGTATCGTGCAATACAGTGTACGTGTGTAAGCAATTCATTTTCAAATTACTCGTTATCTGCAAAATTTGTGATTTTAAACTAAATATACCATTCGACATGTTTTATAATCCTGCGTTACTCTGTTATAGCAATTATATTATTATTAGCAAAAGAATAACCACTGAAGTACCCAAAAATCTCAAACTATTTTTTCAAGCAACAGCAAAAGTAGACATGCTACCAAGAAGTTAAAAAAATTGGTCAAACAGCAATGGAAGTGCAGATAAGTCGTTATTCTAAAATGAAATTCCGATATCTTTAGAAAACACTTTTCAAAATAATTTTAAGATGATCAATTATTCAAATAATTTAAGTGCAGTCAGTGGCAGTCATGGCTTTCACAATTTTTCTTATTTTTCAATAAACTGAATAAGAGTAAGCCGTAAATCGATGTGTAGCGATTACCTATTTCAAATAACTATTCATCTTCAATTCAGTCGTTAGCTCGCACACAGTATATCGAAAAAGTGTTATAATTGCGAACGAAAAACATTGTATGTGCGACTTCTTCGCTATATTTAACAATTTTTGAAAAGTGAAAAAAGTGAGAAAAAGTATTGGGAAATCATCAATTTGTGGAATTTTTTTTTCTTTTTCTCCACTGGACGTTTTGAAATAAATTTTATTAATAGTATTGATACTGTTAATAAAATTTATTTCAAAACGTCCAGTGAGAAAAAAAAATCAATTTTACCAATACTTTTTCTCACTTTTTTCACTTTTCCTTCGTTTTCTCAAAACTGGCTTTATGCAGATAACGAGTTAATTCTAAAAACCACAGGTCTATTCCACTCGGTTTCTCTTGCCTTTGACAATTCTGAAAGTCAATATTTCAGAGTCCCGGGAGTTAGTTAAACTTTTTTAAATATGCATAACTGTTAAGCAGTTTAGCTATTAATTTAGAGTAATAAATTGTGCGGTGAAAAGTTGTAGAAACAATCGGATTCAGACGGAAAATAGTTTTTTTAGGCAAGTGAATATATTTAAAAAGAAATATCTAATTGTTTTATAATTAGTGGTGAAATTTTTATACACATATAACAGAAACAGAGAAATATACGAATTTTTAAGATGGTTTAAGATCAAGTGTGATTTATTTATTTGAGAAATGTCAGAAGGTTTTTTCTTTTCAATTGCAGCCCTATATTTCTTTTACTTAAAGAAAGGGAGAGCTAACAGTTTCTTTATTTTACATAACAATTTTGATTAAGAAAAATGTCCCCTCTTCAAAATGTCACGATTTCACTACTGCCATGATGAAACGAATCCAAATACACCACACTAATTAATAGATTTCGCGACTGGCTTATGTTTTCACCCGATATGCCGCTTCCTTATTAGTTCTTTATTCAATGGTCGACGTAGACAGCTGAAATTTTGTACATAGTGCTTTCATAAAAATGGTAAATAAAACTTCAAAAATGAACTCTATCGGGAATCCCCTTCTTTGTGTTGCAATACAAAACTTTGGTTTCTTACTTTATTTAATTCTTATTTCCATCTAGGGTATAATATTATTGGTGTTAGACAAATTATAACTTGTTCTCTTGTTTTCTTTTTATTTTTGAATGAATTCAGATAAAAAGTGGTCACAAGTTTGAGAAGAAACTAATTAAAGCCCATAGAAATTTAAATAAAAATGAAAGCAAATTCATCGTGAACAATAATTTTTCTATTTAAATTTAAATAAGAACTGACAGCTGCCAATCATGAAATTGTGGTAAAGATATACTTAGTCAATTGTGGATTGACGGTGACAATCAATTGCTTAAACCTTACATAATGTCGCTCCAGATTAAATGTCAAGAATAGGTAAATGAAGAGCATCCAACAGACTATTTTTACATACTTATGTACTCTAAAAACTAGTATCTGCTACTAGTTATTTCGTGATGAATTAGCACTTACCAATTACCTATAAGTCTCTGAATTGACATACAGGATGTCCCGTTAGTGGTTTAATATCCGAAGGCTCCGAATAGGTCATGCTTAGACGAGAAAAAAATTGTATGGGTGGGGGGGGGGGGGGGATCCTAACGTTTTCCGAGTAAAGATATTTGGGTGTTTTTATAGATCACCCTGTAATTTCTGAACGTTACACCATCTGATGATAATTTAAACTTTGGCAGATAGATAATCGTTGGACCTTTCCAATGGTTTCCCCTCATCCTCTCCGTTTTGAAGTTATGACTCAAGAATGTATGTTAAAATTTTGGAATTTTTACTCGTTTTTTTTTTATTTAACTACTATTTTTATCAAAAAACACGTCATTAATATCAATTTTTCATATTGGATTTAAGAAGCCTAAAAGCTTAGCTTTAAAATGACCTATCAAACTCTGTACCGAAAATGTAACCCTTTCTGGCTGGTTATCAACAGAAATTTTTCATATTGGATTTAAAGCAGGCTTCCCACGGTCTGTGATTATACGGGCCGCGCGTAATGGCGCATCCGATCCGTTTCGAGTCCTCGTAACTTCAAAAGGCACGGCTAGGCAAAGCTCAGCTTTAAAACGACCTATCACACTTCACACTCTCTACCCAAAATGTTACCCCTTCTGCGTTTTTCGCTCTTTATCATCAACATATCTAGCGTAATACGTGGGTCATTAAGTCCCGAGACTAACCAGTAAAAACACGTTTGTTTTTGCAAAATCTGACTTTATACATCAACATAGTCACCTTCTATAGCATACAATCATTCCAACGTTTTTCTAAACTTTCGATGCCTTTCTTATAGTCATTGCTGAGCTTCAACCGTATTTTTGAGGCAAGCCCGTCCCTTTAACTCGTACACGAATATACATATATTTCTTTTTTATTATTTTCGACACTCTCGTAGACCCACTTTACGTCATCACAGCAAGCTGAAATTTGGCACACAGGTTCATGTCGCGTGACAATTGAATCTATCAAAATTTGAACCGGAAATTTCCATGGAAAACCCGGAAAATCGGAAAAATCATTTGAAAATTTGGTACAAATTTGGTTAGTGATAAATCCGTTTCAGGAGAAATGAGAGTTTTCCGATTTTTCCGAAAAAAAATTTTTCCGGAATTTTCCGACTTTTCCGGTAAAAATTTTTTCTAAATTATGCAGGATCAAGTTCCCTATCAACTGGCATCATTACTTTCTCTCCGACAATGGTGAAGACTTGCAGAAAAAATCGAGGAAAATTCATGCAAAACGCTTTTCCGGAGTTTTTCCGACCAAGGAAGCGCTTGAGCGTTTTCAACCTAAGGCAAAGTTGTAGAGCGAAATGAGTTGCATAAAGTTACTTTTGTGGAAAACTCCATGGAAAACCCGGAAAAGCGGGAAAATCATCGGAAAAATTTTCATCGATATGATTAGTGATAAATCTATTTCAGGAAAATGCAGAATTTTCCAATTTTTCTGGAAAATTTTCCGAAAATCAAATGTAGCGTCACTTAACCTTCAATGTAGCGTCACTTATCTTTTAATATCTCGACGACCACTGAACCGAATGTCCTGAAATTTTTACACGTATCTTTTGAAGGTTGGTACTACCGAAAAATAAAAGCGGTATGGCATTGGGTAGCCATCTGTGTGTCAGCCCCGGGACTTAATGACCCACGTCTTAAATGGTTTAAAAAGCTCATTCCCATACTTCTGGATATGCTTAAGGAAAAGTGGAAAAAATGCAGAAAGATTACATTTTGGATACAGAGTGTGATAGGTCATTTTAAAGCGAAGCTTTTGGGCTTCTTAAATCCAATATGAAAAATAGTAGTTAAATAAAGAAAAACGGGTAAAAATTCCATTTGTTGAACCATAACTTCGAAACGGAGAAAACAAACAAGCAGGAGAAAATTTTATAGACCATTGGAAACGATTATCTATTCAACAAATTTTCAATCATCATTATAGGGTGTAACGTTCAGAAGTTACAGGGTGATCTATAAAAACATACCCAAATATCTTCAAGTCCCGTTACTTCGGAAATCGTTAGAATTTCCCTCCCCCAGCCCATACAATTTTTTACTTATCTAAACATGACCTATCCATAGCATTCGGGTGGTAGACTATCTGTACCTATGTATGGAAATGTATCTTCAAATACCAACACACATCAACATTTTAACAGGGAAAATTTGTTTTGATTAAAATTCTAATCAAAAGATGGAAAACATGACATTCGAATGCGAGAAAAGTCCTTTCAAGTTATAATGAAGTACCTACTATACATAAAGAGGGTATTATTATATTTTTAAGTCCTTAAGTGGTTCAAGGGGGAGGCAATTTTGTAATAAATGTCAGGATTTCTTTGGATATGACAAGGTAATGTCGCATTTTGTAAGAATTAAGTTTTTAACAAAGTGTTTCCTTTGAAATTCCTAACCCTAATTTATATTAGTACACGACTGTGTGTGTGTGTGTGTGTGTGTGTGTGTGTGTGTGTGTGTGTGTGAAATTGAGTTAATAAGTAATAAAAAAATTCAGAAAGCCACTAAATTCAATTACATACCTATACAAGATTTCGTGACAAAAAATAATTTACGACTGACCACCTAGGCTTGTAGGTATACCACACCTTTTTGTTTTGCCTTAAGATTATCATTTTTTTTTATACCTAAATTTAAGGCATATAAAAGTACCGAAGAAGTTAAATTAAATTTGATAAATGTATTCCAAAGTAGAACTTAGAGAGATTTTTTCGCAATAACGTGACCTGCTTTAATGAGAAAATCGGGTTTATGTTGTAGGTACTTATACAAGTTATCAACTAACGAACATTGTAAAAGCTTGAATGTATTGAGGAAGTAGTGATAATACTATACGAAAAATCAATCTTACCGCTGAAACAAAGAACAGGAAAGAATTGCGTCTTCTTAATCAAATCCCTTTTTTTTTTGCTAGAGCAAAATGGATTAGACACCCACGCATAATATTAAAAGTTATTTTGATTTTTACATGTCCGCCCGTCTTTTTAAAAAAGGTAAATTTAGGTTCGACAAGTAAAAAAGCTAGAATTGGTCTAAGACCTTTCTTATGATTCCCTAGATGGCTTTGGTCAAGATTAAGGAAACCTCTCCGATTTTGTTCAAATTTTGTGTACTTGTTCCAATTTACTCACAAATCATGAATATCAAATTTATTTCAGCCGGAAACTTACAGTTTCCGAGATATTTAACTTTAAAATCCCGAACTTTACACTACACTCTTCACAATACATTTGCCATTTTCACAATTAATTTACTCTTCTTCTTCTTTTGAGTAGCAATAAGAAGGGTATATAAGTACCATCCGAGCGTTCAGGTTACCAGCTTTACGTTTTTTGTGAGTAAATTGGAACAAGTACACAAAATTTGAACAAAATCGGAGAGGTTTCCCAAATCTTGCTTGTTCCTCGCATATATTTCTAGAACGGTTCGTCGGACAGAAAAAATGATTAGAACCAATTTTATAGGATTTCATATTCTAAACAAGTTTTTAGTACAATAAAAATGTCTAGAACTGATTGTTTCCACAGTATACGTAAAAACCCTAAATTTTTACATGGCAACACCAAGAAGGGGTTTGCCGATTTAGTCCATTTTTGATTTTTTTTTATATTAGTATGAAAACACGATGTATCAAATTTCTACTCTCTACGTTGTGGTGTTCTCATTCAGTATCCAAATATATAGTGGAAAACAAAATTTTTATATGGCAACCCCACGAAGGAGTTGTCCGATTTATCTCATTTTCGAAATTGATTTTAATTTTTTTTTTAGAGCCAGTGTACAAAATTTCAGCTCTCTAAGTATACGCTCTCTCGAGTTATCGTGCGCGCAGACAGACGGACGGACCGACGGACGGACGGACAGACGGACATGAAAAAATCAAAATAACTTTAATTTTATGCGTGGGTGTCCAATCCATTTTGCTCTACCATCATTATTTCGAGGTGTGAAAAACGGAATGAAAAACTTAGTATACCCTTTAGATTTCATCTACTTATGTTATAAAAATGGGACAAATCGGGTTGGTTGGTGTTTTCTTAGAAATAGTAAAATTTCAAAATTGGACTAAATCGGGCAACTCTTCTTTCTTGGTATTGGCGTATAGAATAATTTTGGTATTTTACGTAAAATACCGTGAAAACAGTTAGTCCTAAATGTTTTTATTGTACTGAAAAGTTTTTCAGAATATGAAATCCTATGAAATTTGTTATAAAACCACTTCAAATATCAAACTTCCATAGATGGATCACCATACGAAATTAACACGAGTATTTATCTAGAGTATCACAAGAATTGGTTCTTAGACCAATTCTAGCTTTTTACATGAATTCCCCGTCTTGCACCACCTTTCCCTATATGTCAAAGTGCATAATAAATTAAAATCTAGTTTCTTTTTTTTTGCTTTCAATTCAATTGTTCATCTTGTTCCTCTGTTTTGGCCGATCATCTCTGTTGTCCGATTGAGATTTAGTCAGTCATTACAGGAAATTTTTACAATCATGCCTTAACACATATTTACAGAAGTGGTTTACAGTCGGCGTATTATAAAATAAGTTAGCTTCCACATCTTGAAAATACAGATTAATAGAGCCTTTAACGTTTTATCGCCTCTTAATTCAAATATGGTAAATTTTTTTAGTAAGCAGCTCCCATAATTTCCGTTTTGACTAGAAAGTAGAAATTAGACTGTGATCTTACACTTATAAATGTTAAATCTTTAAAACAAGTTGTCCTGCAGAAAATCATTAATGTCTGCTTATTAAAGTGGATCTACTCTACGATCAACAGCAGAAGCAAATTGCAATAGCAAGGTGATTTTCTCAGATAGAACTTACTCAACATTTTATTTATCTTTATTCTTAATTAATTTACACACACCTTTAATTTAGCTTAAACATTTTTAAAAATTATAACATTACATAAATTATAACAGTAAACCTCACTTATGTTTATGCTTATTATTATTTATAAAATTAAAATTTTTCTTTCATAATTTCAGAAATGGAAATCATCTCTGAGGGGAAGAATTTCCGCTTGGTACCAGAAAATGAGCTTCCTGAAATTTTGGAGTACTTGGAACAATTTCTACCGGAGTCATTAAAGGTATAATTTAGGACTTACCTATGTACATACTTGTATACATTTATAATTAAGTTTACATCTGTCGACACATTTTGCTGCTGACATAGGCACTTACGCAAGTAATGAATAAAGTCAACATATTTTTTGCCTTCTACCCAATTACGTATGAAATTAGGTATGTAAGTATGTAGAATACCTCCTAAGGTATACAAAATTCATATTATGTAGGTACATGTACTGATTGAATGTACTTATGTTTGCCTTAGGGTATATAGGTAAAGATGTTCTACATACATATTACGGCCTTCCTGAACAAAAAATCTGATAATATTAAAAAAATAACATAAAATTCAAGAAATTACATTCATGTCTAACTATAAAAAGAAGGGGAGGAACGTGATTTTTTTTTATAAACAACTTCTGCTTTCCGGGAAAAATCTGATTAAGCTGATTCTGATTGATCAAACAAATTTCCAACATTAAAGGTGAAAATTTAGTCTTCATTCGAATATTTATTTTATTTTGTTATAATTGCCAGTTTTAAAATATTTTGTTCCACATCAGAAATACTTTCTGAGTGTTTATATAGGGTGCCTATGTAGCTGCTACTTACTATAAACAATTTAAATGTTAACCTTATAAGTCACGAGTAGAATAATATGGATTCGCTATTATACACTCGTGGCGCTAAAAGAAACACGAAAATACTATGAAATTGTGCTCTCTCTATATATAGGATAATGCCGCATTTCGTGACTTTGGAACTGTTTTTATAATAACGAATGTCACCTCAGTCACTACCAGTGAGTAGTGTTCAATATTCGTGTGGTGCTTTACTGCAATGTGCCAAGGTTATAGATTGAATTACTGTGGGTGCATATGTTTTCGAAATGTTTGCATAATAACTAGGTACCTACCCAACCTATTCCCTTCTTTAATTATTTTAAATTAATTATAGACAGGTTTTTAGACCGATGAAAAAATACATTTAGAACACGTAAGCTTAATGTTTTTAAGGTATATATGCATAGTTATAGAGTAGATGTACTTGTAGTAAAAGATATAACCTTCAAACCGTCCTGATGAATTAAGTGCACGAAATTTCTAAAACACTATCTAAAAGGTGTTACTAAGTTGAGCATGGAAAGAAGGCAACTTAGGGTGTAACATTTAATATTCCCCTATCAAGCAAGGTAGAAGGATTTCAATATTCAATTTATGTTTCGATTAAGCTTAGTAGGTATTTGCTGATGGAACGGATCTCTGCTTTATATCTAAAACCTATACATATGTATATAAAAAAAACAAATTACTTAAAAGTCAAGTCTAGTGGAGGAATGTTTTTTTTTATATTATTAAGCCAAGCTGAGGATATAACTTATGAATATGATGCAAAGCACAGCATGACAGGAAGGAGATAGCGAAAGGAATTGGTGACTTGTGGAGAGTGGCGAAGATGCTGATGTAGGATGTATGGCACTCTTGAACTTGAAATTATAAGCCGGAGGATAGGCAGAAGATGGTAGACTATTCCATATTCGCATATTCGTACAGTGCGGGATAAAAAATCATAACGAAATTTTACTGTACAGCCAAAAGTATTTTCAGGGATAAAAGGATGAGCACGGCTTGCACCTCGACTATTGCGTGCAGGAATTAATCTACAAGTGATCAAATTAAATATTATTTCATCGGAACATTGACCATGCATGTAGCAATAAAGGAGCGAAAGGCATCCAACAGTGAGGCGGTGCCAATATGACAAGTTATTGTCACATCGCCAATGATCTTAGAGACTGTCTTTTGGACAATATTCAATGAAGCTAAGACTGTGCGACTCGCCCTAGCCCAGATGTGGGAATTTTATTCCATTTTAGGTCTGATATAGGCCTTGTAGAGGAGCGTTAGATTTTACGGGCTGAAATATTTCTTACACCTTTTCAGAAATTCAAGACATTTTGATGCTTCTTTGCCAAATGAGTATATGTAGTCTATCCGCAGCTTAGCTTACTTTGCCCCAAAACCTATATTTTTTTTTTTAATTTCTGATTGAATTTTATTGTCAGCTATTGTACAAACAGTTGGTTAACTGAGTGTTTTTGTCGTAGTTCTTCTATAATCACTCTCCTTCAGAGCATAGGACCTTCCACATAGCCTTTTCATTTGACTTTGTTCTGCTTGACCATGCTTTTGATTTCTGTCCAGGTTTTTCCATTTTCATTTATTAAGATTAACGGTCCTTCTCCATGTAGTTCTTGGGCTTCTTACATTTCCCTTCTCCCCTGTGGATTTTAATCTAATGCCTGGCGATCAGGGTTCCCACTTTGGTACAATTGTACCAAAATTGGTTCATTTTTTATCTGATTGATACAAAGTTACATTTTTATACTCTAGATCAAAGCTTCTTAAGCTTTTTTCATTCGCGACCCCATTTATGATTTTTTTTTTCGCAATCCAAAAAATAAAATAAAGATATATAAATATTTTGCGATGATTGATTGATTAGGTAACAATATATATACATATGAAAAATATAGTTTTAGAATTTGTTTAAAAGCATACAAAAATATAAAATTAAAAATTTCACAAAAAGTTGTAGAATTGTATTTTGTTAAGCCCCCTAAGATTTCGCTAAGCGACCCCATTTGGGGTGGCGACCCGTAGATTAAGACGCCCTGCCCTAGTTAATGAAATCATAGGGTAGATGTACTAAGTTTGTCATTCTATTTGTAGCACATAGAAATACTGCTGCTAGAGCAAAATGGATTGAACACCCACGCACAATATGTATTAAAAGTTATTTTGATTTTTGCATGTCCATCCATCTGTCCGTCTTCTCGAGAACGCGTCCACTTAGAGAGCTGAAATTTTACACAGGGCTTTAAAAAAAAGCAAATTTAAGTTCGAGAATGCAACGAATCGAGCAAATATTCATAGTGAACGCAGAGGCTGAAATTTTGTACACTTCATAAAAATAGTAAATATAGTTTCAAAAAATGGCTAAATCGGGCAACTCCTTCTTGAATTTGCCATATAAAAATTTAGTTTTTTTTACGTATATTTTGAAAACGATCAGTCCTAAAAGTTTTTATTGTATACTGATAAGTTCTTCAGGATATGAATTCATATAAAATTGATTATAATCATTTTTACCGTCCGACGAACCGTTCTAGAAGTATATGCTTAGACCCACTTCAACAATAAAACTTCACAGATTGGATACCGTACGAAATTAAATACGGGCATTCATCTAGAGTATCATAAGAATTGGTCGCAGACCAATTCTAGCTTTTTACTTGTTATAATGCACAATAAGTCACTAGAAATTAGGATTACTGAAACAATTTCTTCAATGTTTTTTAACATTAAACTGCCAATATGGTCACATAATAATTGTAGCTTATGGGCTGTGGTTTAGTTGCATCTCAGCAAAATATGCAGATATAAAAGAACAAATAGGGACTTCATTCAAAATAGCTTCTATTTTTCAGAACTCATCAAATTCAATTCATTTCAATTCCTGGTTTATTGCCTACTAGCTAAGGTTGCCCGTTCTTGGAAGGGGATTATCTCTTAAGCGCTGGTCGTTGGTATTCTTAAAGCATGATTCTTCGTGTTCTTAATGCAGTAAGTATATCGACACCTCACACGGTTCTTCTCTGGCCCCGCTCTAATATATTCGTGGTAAATTGCGGTTGTAGGAAAATATATATCTGAAAAATTTTCCGAGTATCTCCAGTTTCTGCAATTTCAGATATATGCCCCATATGTAGACGATACGTTTCCAATTTTCAAAATGTACCTAAAGTAGGGGTGGATGGGATGACGTAAACTGGCCTGGGAAATTGGAGGAAACGGGCGCCGCAGGCGAAAATTTTTATGAGTAATAGTAATAATAATAATAACTCTTTTTCATGAATAATAGTGGCCACAAAGTTTAAAAATATTGTTACCCAGGTAAAAATTTCGAATTAAAAAAAAAAAATACAGCTACTTGTGGAATATCTGATTTTATTCAAGTAAGGACATCAATCAAACAAAAAATAAAGTAAAAAAATAAACTAACTGAAAATAAACTCAAAAAAATGACTCATTAAAATAAAGATCTAAAACATTAACAACATTTTTATCAGTGGAGACGTTTCAGCGAAAGCATTAATGACAGTTTCATTGTCTATTGTACTCAAATTCGCTTTTTCTGTGCTCATCAACATGAAGGCTTCCAAATTTTCATTGGACAATCTATTCCGCAGTCTATTTTTAATAAATTTAAACAAAGAGAAGGAACGCTCACATTCCACTTGAGAAATTGGTAACATCAGAAGAAACTGGTATGCTTTGCCAATGCAGGATAAGCCTCTTGGTATAAATTATATTTAATAATAGTTTTATAGCAACAGATCGCACAATTTCGGCAATTTTTGCAGATAATATGATTTTCCTCAGAATCGTCCAGATTCGGGAAAGATTCATAAGATTCTTCCAATGTTGATGTTAATGTTTCCCAGTTGTTTGCAAAGGTGAAAATGTCTTCTTAATTGCTCAGGTGGTGCTGAATCATTGAACGGCATAATTTTTGTGAAAGATTTTCCAGATTCTATTCTTTTTTATGTCTTCAAAGTTTTTAGGATCCAAAAAAGAGAGGTTCATGCACAAATTTGTGTTATATGTAAAGCGTCGTTTCATGGGCTCAATCACTACATCTAACAGAAAATTATATATTTCAATCCTGAAGCTGTCGAAAGGCTTCTCATCTGCTGTGTTTTCGTCATGCATTCTTTTCACGCGTGTTTTTCTGTGTATGGGCAAGGTTTCTTCAAAATGTCTAGTGTATTGCAGTCTTCGACTAGATCAAGTTGTCTATTTGCCCATTCAACAAATGTGTCCGTCATCTTTTTGGTGCTTTCTGCATTTAAGTAAGTCAAGATCTTTTGTCTGCAGATATTTAGATAATGACCCAGTTATTTGAAATAATCTTAAAAAAATATGAGCGATCAGGAGATTTTCATATTTTAAGAGGCCATTTTTCAAGCTACTGGCTCTTGATCTGACATCGGGATTTATTTTGTGACTCGTTTCGATCGTATGTAACGCATCTAAAACCTTTACATATAAACAGGATTCTGGGTTGGCGTAATACCCAAATAGTTTGTTTAAAGCAGTTTCTTTTGCCCACCAACGTGTTTCACCGATCATTTGAAGCTTTCTACGTTTAACGTCATTGGAAAAACAATTCCATATATCCATTCGCTGGTGAGATTCTTTAAAAAATAATCGTGAGTAATGGTAATGTCATCGATTGCTTGAGTTAGGATTGAATCATCGACAGGCGTCTCATCAACATCATCTTTCAATTTTTGCACTTGCGGCGATTTCTAAGATATTATTATTATTATATTATTAGATAAGATATACCTACCCAAAGATGACAAAAAATGGGAGAATGCATTATTATGTTGTGCTATACTTACGTATCTTGCTGAGCTGTCATCGTAATTTTCTTCAGTCCCTGCGTCGGAAACAAAATCATTTTTCTTAAAAAAAAACTTTCCAACTTGACACATTTCATTGCCTGCTCTGTCAACCTATGTCTTTTCTTGTCTCTTTGTTTTTCTGCACCTCCCTTAAGTTTTGAACTCGAGGAAATCTTTTGAAAAATATTTCTTTGTATTAATAGACGGTTCCTATACTAGGAATTCTAGCAGACGGGGCACAGCCCAAATACCATATTTCCATGCACTCTTCACTCAATGCTAATTCCAAGAAATGCCGTAAGCCGTAAATGTCGAGTATTGGTATTATTTTAGCAATAATATGGTTACATTTTTTTTGTCGTGTAAATTAGTACAACAAAGCATAAACTACTGGGGACCCAAGTTCTTTAATCATCTTCCTGAATCAATAAAAAATATAAAAAATTCTAAAGCTTTTTTAAAATCTGTGAAAATTATTTTAATTAATAAGTGTTGTTATTCTGTAAATGAATTCTTTAATACTGATTTTGACTTGTGTTGTGATGATATTTATTTGTGTTGTTGTTATTTATATTTATTGTTTGCATATCGTTTTTTATGTGTGGCTGTTTTTTTTTTGGGCTATTTTAATATTTTTTAATTTTATAATGTACCTGACGTTTAAGGTAATGTTTATTACTTAATAAATTTATCTATCTAACTATCTATAAATATTAATTTTATCTATTTTGTAGTTTTTGACTTTACCGGCCCAAGTCTATTTTATTTTTTTCAAAAATTTTATTTTAAAAGAAAAGTGTTGGTTTAATACTACCGGCCCAAATTTTATAAATCTCACCGGCTCAAGCGGAAAATTCTCTTTTTCCCCCTGGGCCCATCCACCCCTGCCTATAAGGAGTGCTGACTTAATAGTTTTCTAAAAGAAAGAAACATAAAGATGAGAGCAGCTAACATTTCGATATTCATTACATACGGTAAATATTATCCACGACTTTGTCGGTTAGAAAAAGAATTTACTTGCACTTAGCAGGCAAATTATGGTCTGTTACCATTACTTTAAATTTTGTTCATCTTAAGCAAATCCATTTCTTCGATGGTCAAACATTCCTAGCAACTCAAAGCAATTATTTCCACATCACATGATCGCATATTTCTTCTGCTCTAGCGTGTGACCTCCTTACCGTGTACTGCTGTGAATGTGGATTCGCATGTTGCTGTTTCGCTCTTACGCTCGTGATCAATATGATCATGAACGTAAAAGGCCAACTACACGGAAGTATTAATCGACATAATATTGGAATTCAACTAGAATCATCAACATTATGTTCTTGGTCTCGAGTTCTCCTCAACATTCTGCCATATCTTCCCATCTGTAACGACTTCTTCTGTTATTTTCAATATACAGATTCGATCACAGCCTGTCGTCGCATATCTCTAAGGCTGGCAACACCGTCCTTTCAACAAGGATCGATGGTGTGGTATACAGACGGTTCAAAAACGAACAGTGGAGTCGGACTGGGCGTATACGGCCCCAGATGCCATATATCAAAGGCCCTGGGCTCTACACCTACCGTATTCCAGGCCGAGGTATTGGCCATAGAAGAATGCGCCAATACCTGCATTAAAAGAGCCATAAATGGCTCAACTATTAATATTCTCTCGGACAGTCAAGCTGCCCTCAAGGCCTTAAAGTCCTACACCATCAAGTCAGGGATAGTCTGGGAGTGTCTACAAACCCTAAAAGATTTATCAAGAGGAAACAAAGTTATCCTCATGTGGGTACCTGGACATGAGGGCCATAAAGGCAACGAAATTGCTGATGGCCTAGCCAAAAGAGGAGCGGAAACTCCCTTTGTCGGACCGGAGCCATTCTGTGGCACCTCAAAGTGTTACCTTAAAGCTGCCCTAAATAACTGGGAGAACAAACAAAAATCCCTATACTGGGAAAGGCCACAAGGACTTCGTCAGGCAAAAAAGTTTATCGACACCTCTGGAGGAAAAACAAAAGAACTATTACTCCTCAAGAAAACAGAGCTCAAAATAATTACAGAACTCTTCTCAGGCCATTGCCCCTTGAGGTATTACCTTAACAAGATGGGCTTGGCTGAGACTTCATCCTGCCGCTTTTGCCAGGATGCTCATGAAACCTCGGAGCACCTGCTCTGCAACTGCGAAGCATTGACCAGGCGGAGACTACTCCATCTCGAACATGCTTTTCCTACACCTAACTACGTACGGAACCTCAATCCCAGAAGGATCCTAGACTTTATTAACAGTCTGAACCTAGAAAGGGAATAAATTCAACGGGGACTCACAATAGATCTTTTAGGTCGCGGTGATTGCGAGGCTGACGCCTACACACCCCTATATGAATCTAATCTAATCTAAAGGCTGGCAACAAGATTACTGGGAGGGTATGTATAGGACCTCCGCAAAGATGTTTCAGGAAGGATTTCAGATACGCTTTGGCTATTAGTAAGTAGTCAAAACAATTCTCATCTCTTTAAAATAAGCGGGATTCAAAACGGTAGCATAAATGCAGATTAGTAAAGTTGACCGAAGGGATTTTTGAATTTGGCAGTAGGTTGTAGTCTGGGGCTAAACCTATCACATACCGAATTAACCGTTTTTTACACGGAGAATACTGATTCCGAATTTTGAACTTTCTAAGCTGTGTAAGATCACTGTAGAACTAAAAAGCGAAGCTAAATAATCTAAAGAGTTGCTTGTTTGAGTAAAACAGGAACTGTGAACGGGATTACTCCAAGTGCGGTAATGGAAACTATACCGTCTCTTAATATTCTTCGTAAATGTATAGCTGTAAGAAGTCGGGCTATTGGGTAACCTCATATTAGAAAAGCAGGATAGTGGAGATCTATTCTTAAGATTCTATATGAGGGTCATATATATTACACAACTTAATTTCAGTAAAGGATTCAGAGAGAAGTGGAGACCAACTGCTTGGTTATAGAATTGCTTAACACCCCTTAAAATTAAAAAAGAAAAAAAGTTCTAGGCATCTTAAAGACTTCCTAACTATATGCTAGAGCTAGCAAACAACATGAGCAATCTCTCAAGAAAACAGCAGTTCTACTGATGCAGAAGAGACGTACAGATGCGTGCAATATTATACGACAATCATCACTGGCAAACACGTGGAACACATACAGACTCCATTCAATGACTTCTATAGAAGTTGTGTATGTACGGAGAGGAGGTGGAAAGCTTTCAGCTTCAGTATTATATGAATGCCTTAATTTCATTGGGAAAATGTAAATATCATTCCAATGAAGCAATGCAATCTATATGAAATTTTGAACCTCTTTTGCGCTTAGTCTGTATAGCTCGGATCCATAGTTCTGATCCGGATTTCAGGAATCGGATAGTTTGCAGATCCGGATCCAATTTTCAGCTCTATTCACAATGAACCATTGTGATGTCTTAAGTATACCATACGGCAGGGATGTTTCGGTAGCTGCCAATCTAATATAACCTAACATAAGGCTAGTAGTACTCTCTTGTACAAAATGAAGTTACATACTGACTATATTACCTCGAAAATTAAATTGATTGCGTACTTAGGTATAATTCAGGGTAGGTCATTCTTTCAAAGTTTATTATTTAAGTAACGGTAAGAGCAATATAAAAAATAAAAAAACAATCAAATTTACTTCTTTACAGTTTCATCAAACAGTGAAAACGTACCTGAATGACAAAATCTGGCAATTCTATTTTTATGTGTCAAAGAATTGGCCTGAGGAACCGGTGTGCTTACACTTTCCTGGATGCACCTTGACAGTAAGACAAATTCCAATTAACATTCTTAAATTGTTAAAACTATAAATCGATTTGTTTTGCATAACAACAGCCGAATAAAAATATTTATGAAAGTTTTGGGATATTTTGTCCAACAAGCAGAATAGAATGCGTGGATCTGATGGAAGACGAGGATGTGTTGATAGATTGGACGAAATCTCTGTACCTGAACTTTACGCACAAGGCAATTATGGATCGTTTGAATTCATTTTATATAGGACAGGGTGTAATGGATAGCCTAGAGGGTGATATTTATGTCTATAAGAAATTAAACAACGAACTGGAATTAGATGAGTGAGTTTGTTTGATTGATTGATTGTATACCTACATATACAGGGTGTTTCGTATGTGGTCTGGCACCCGAAGGCTACGGATAGGTCGGTCATGCTTAGACAAACAAAAAATTGTATGGGCGGTGGGGGGGGGGGGATCATAACGGTTTCCGAGATAACGGGACTTTAAGAGATTTGGGTATGTTTTTATAGATTACCCTGTAATTTCTGAATGTTACACCCTATGATGATGTTACTAGATAGATAATCGTTTGACCTTTGTAACGGTCTATAAATTTTTTCCCTTGCCCTTTCCGTTTTGAAGTTATGGCTCAACAAAGTTAAAATTTCGGAAGTTTTACTCGTTTTTTTTTTTATTTAACTACTATTTTTATCAAAAAACGCATTGGACAGGTCCAACGATTATCTATCTACTAATGTTTAAATCATCATAGGGTGTAACGTTCAGAAGTTACAGGGTGATGTATAAAAACAGACCCAAATATCTTAAAGTCCGGTTATCTCCGAAACCATTACGCCCCCCCCCCCCCCCACCTATACGATTTTTTTGTTTGTCTAAGCATGACCTATTCGTAGCCTTCGGGTGTCAGACCACATACGGGACACCCTGTATATTAGTAAAAATACCAACAAATTTGTTTGTTTTTACATTTCCAAACTTTCTCTTATTTGTATTTTCAGTTTACCATCCGATGAAGTAGAAATGCGTCCATTGAGTGTTGAAAATGTTAAAGCCATTCACGATCTATATCCGGCCAGTGAAATCGAATGTGTTGAAGTTTTTGAAATATTAGTACAAGTTCTTCCAGGCGTTGGAATTTTTAGGAAAAATACAGAAGAGTTAGCTGCATGGATGGTACACTCCTATTATGGAGCAATGTTTTCTATGCAAACTAAACCTCAATTTAGGAGAAAAGGGTAAGTTTTGAATATAAATTTAATTTTAATTTATTGTTGAAAATATGTATATAGTTAGAGAGATGAGTGTTATAATGAATCTGGTGTTGTCCATGGACGAATTAAGGTTTTTTTTGGTAGATTATACTCCACTCTAAAAATTATTTTTGTAAATAAAGTGTCCAATCAATCGTTGGACGATCGAAAAGTGAAAGGAAACAAATTTTCTGCCAATTCGGTCAATTATGGCAATTTTAAAAGAATTTCATTAAGAAAAAAAAGTATAAAAAAATTAAAAATAAAGATAATTGGAATTTTAATGCGAAACCTGGCAGGATAGTAAATTACACACCTAAGATTCAAAGAAAATAATCTTATGGTTTCAAGATCAGTAATTTTTTGAAATTAAAAAAAAAATTTGTTGCTATAATGTAAATGACAGAAAATTGTACTACTACCGTGGACTCCCATAAATCATTCACACCCAATTTTATGCCAAAATGGACAATCCTAGGGCAAGATCTGGCATGACCATTTCATCAAATAGGTAGTACAAGCTACGGAAAGATAGCATTTAAATTTTGTTTTAATGTGGAAAAGACTTCTGTACTGAATATAATTCTAATTATTAAGTATAGCAAATTATCCGGATACTTTTAGCTCTATATATATATATATATATATACATATATAGGATAGGTATGAAGAGTACAACTTTCCATTAATAGCTGTGTTATGCCGTGTATAAAGGGGTTCGCGCGCTCACTTTGAATGTAAATTACGCACCACTTGCAGTAGAGATCGATTTTGGCAGAAAATGTTAATTTCGCATTTTCTACATCGAAACTACTGATTTGATCGTAATAACATCCATGGGCATTAATTTTTACGAATTTGATTTGATTTTTTGAATTATGTCAAAACTGCTGAACTGTCCGAATTGGCAGAAAACTGGTTTACAATCACCTTTCCGTGCTCCAAATGTAATGCAACCATTTCTATTATGGTTTTTTTTTTCACCCATAGACAACACCAGACTCATTATTGTACTCATATCTCTAGCTGTGTAATGTATTACGGGATCTTTTATTGTACCGTATTTACTAAACTGAAAACCCCGTCAAACTGAGAGTTGCAATTTTTAATACAACATCCGTAAACTGAAATAGTCTTGCATTCGATATAAAACAGGCTGTTAATGGTTGGTTACAGATTATCATCCAAAATGTCAAAATATATTCCGTCTTTTGAATCCATAGAGTTGAAGTGATTCGCTAGAGAGTTTCTACTTTTCTCACAACTTTATTTTTCAGTTTATATATTTTTTTCTTTCCAAACTGCTTCAAATAATAAAGAGAATCATTCTTATATGATTGAAGTTACGGTTATGGACGTATTGACCAATGCAAAGTTCTGGCAACTTTAGTTTCACTTGAAATTAATGACATAGCTAAAGGTACAAATGTTATCACTTTGACATCGACAATACTGTTACAAACTATTCAGATATTCATTTCATTTCATTTCATTTCATCGCGTATTGGTGTTCCATAAAGTTCTATTGAACTCATTCGCTACTCGGTAGAAAAGGGTGCTCCACGGATTCTTTCTTTTATAGTTCTTGTACCTTGTACTTGCAGACAGTCCTTTCTCCTAAAATTTTTCCCAGTAATTCTATTGTCCACATACTTGCTCCGCTTTTTCAATCGCACCAAAATATTCATCAAGAAAATCTCGCTCTACAATGGTAGATAATACAGGGTGTTTTCCACTAGGAGGTCAGTAGAGCGGGAAGTGATAGTACTCTGATAGATGAACAAAAAATTGTATGGGGGGGGGCATATCAACCGTTTAGGAGTTACAGGGTGATTAAGATAAAAAGCCAGTTTTTTACAAAACACCCCGTATCTTAAAAACTACAGGGTGTATGGTCACAGTTAGGAGCTCATTGTATGCAGAAGAATTATCGTTGTCTAAACTCAAAATTTCGGATTTTCTTACCTTTTTTTTTAAATTTAACTTCTATTATTTTTGCAAAAAGATCGTTAACATAATAGAGGTTAAATTAAAAAAAAATAAGGTAAGAAAATTCAAAATTTTGAGTTTAGACAACAATAATTCTTGAGGGGAGAGGGCTATGGGGCTGATTGAGCAGTCGTTCGAAAGGCCATGGAGTTCTGCATACAATGAGCTCCTAACTGTGACCATACACCCTGTAGTTTTTAAGATACAGGGTGTTTTGTAAAAAACCAGCTTTTTTTCTTAATCACCCTGTAACTCCTAATCGGTTGATATGCCCCCCCCCCCCCCCGCCATACAATTTTTTGTTCATTTATCCGAGTACTATCACCTCCCGCTCTACTGACCTCCTAGTGGGAAACACCCTGTATATCTCTAACGATTCTCCCCTTCATAAGCTATACTGGAAAATAATTTTATAAAGCCTATTTGACTGAAATCTGGTTATGCGAAAAGATCGGCGATGCTAAACTTTTCAGTCCTGAATTTTAGGGTTTTTGCCAAGATCGCCTTATTATATCCGGTTTGGAATGCCGAGTTCTTTGTGTTGTTCGACAACTATTACATAGGTAACGGATTGTAGGACGTTGCTAAATCAGGGGACACGTGGAGCTTTTGTGCAGTGTTCCCAGAGGCGAACTGGGAGGATCGGGCGCTAGCCCGATGGGCCGGTGGCTTCCACGTTAATCGCAACCACACATCTTTGCTACAGACTCTGGATGAACGTTGCGGCTACAGTGGGAGGAGAGCTATGAATTAAAAATATACTCAGAAATGTCCCACAACTGATAAACACTTACAGGACGCGGAGCCCAAATAGCTTGTGAGTATATGGCTAATTTGAAATTCTCGTGGCTTCAACGGCATTTACTTTTTTACAAAAACATTTGGTATTATTTTTTACAACATATCGTTTTTATTTCGAAAAATGTATGGAAAATGCGTTTTTTTATCAAATGGGTTCAACAAGGTTTTCAAAGCTTTGCTATACTTATGTGTACTTTTAAAAGAAATTCGAAATTTGAAAAACAAATATAAAAAGTGTTTTTAAATTTTATTTTTATTTTCTAATTTTTAAAAAATCAAATAATTTTATTTCATGTTAATTAATTTTGAAGTAGAGTACGCACAAGATTTTGACTAGCAGAAATCAAAGTTAAGTGTTCACTAAAATTTTCATCGTCGTCCGTCAGTACTGTTAACAATAACTTTGTGAAAGTTGTTGCCAAGGTGAAAACTTATCATAACTAAAGAAAGTACCCAAATATTAGAAAAAGTCTGAATTTTTCCACATTTGGTGAAGCAGTGGCATTGTTTTTGTAGCTCCAAGTAAGTGAAAAAGTGATTACAAAAACTTTGAAAAAAAATGAGTAGGGGACTTAGGGGTTAACAGTTCACTTCGTTCCTCAGTTCCTTCACACACAAACTATCAGCTGACTGAACAAGGTTGAGGGAGAATTGATCATGAGAAGAATAGTACTCAAATAATATTTATTGTACATAAAAATATTAGTTAATATTCAGTCATAGTCATTTAAAAACATTGAGATGAATCCGTTTGATAGAAATATTTCCAAGATATTTTAGATGGACTTTTCTAGCTTTTTTCGCCTTAAACTAGCTTATAATATTCTCGAAACTCGGAATGCTTGTCATTTATTTTTCGGTTTACAAGAAAACCACATTTGACAATCTTTCTTCACCCATTGGAGATCAGGGGTAATCTTTTATTAACTTCAATTTACTGAAACTTCGTTCACATGAAGCTATCGTCATTGGTCAGAAAAACACGAAGCGCGATTTCAACATTTAGATAGGATTCTTGGAGGCTGTAATCGTGAATTGATTGAAGCAAATTCAAAAGCGACTTTTCTCAGACTATCAGCATCGATTTTGCTAAGAAGATCGCCAGGAAACTCGTTCCAACATTTCATACCTCCACGTCAGTTAGAATAAAAGAACATAAATCAAATTCACAAATTAGTGTACGAAGCTTTAGTTTTGAGGCAATGCTGGGGTCATCATCTTGTGAGTAGCTTCTTTTTTCTTGTTCTTGTTTCTTTGTTGAACGTTTGGTGGTATATCAACCTCAGCCTTGTTAAGCTGGTAAATTCAAATGGAGAACAAACTATTTATATTTGTCAAAGGCAAATGTTGTTAATATTAATAATTGCTTTTTTCAAAGGGCGGCGTCCCTCCGCTTCAACGTCTGTCTCACTTTACTCATCTTCCTACAACTCTGCTTCACAAGTAAAATTGTTGGTCCCTCGGATACTGTTTCCACAAAGAAACCCTGTTTTAGTTTTCATTTTAAGGGTGAACCGCTCTTACATATTTCCTGTATAAATTTGTGTATTAAATTTTGAAAATTCTAGAAAAAGGGCTAATTTTATCTATCATTTATGTTCTGTATTTAGTATGAAATCTAATATTCACAGAAAACGTTGTCTTGCTCTTCTTGTGCTCAGTTCAGTAGTTAATTAGCCTAATAATTTGGATTGTTTGCCATTTTTGGGTTTAGGGGCTGGTTTGTCAGGCCTGTTTGAAGACCCAGTCCGACCCCGAGTGTTCTGATGTTTTATTGTTTTTGTTATTATAAAAACATACAAAAATTGTAATATCTTAGATCCAACCGTTTCAGTCAATAGTGTTTGCTGGTATTAGTATAAGTAAGTACTGAGGGCATTTACTAGTGATTGTTTGCTATCCAATGAGTTATTGCTCTTTAGTGACTTTAATTTGCCACTATTGGTTAGGAATCTTTCTAAGAATATGAAACTCTTATAGCTCCGAACTTCAACATGTTCTAGATTTTATTAATAGTATTTCATCATTTGGTCATTGACGCAGTTTTACGATATAATGAATAACAGATTTGTGTGACTTCTAAGCGTAAATTTAATAGTTACCCATCGTCATTGAAACTTTCTTAAAACACAAATTTTGAATATAAACTGTGATGATTTCATCCATTTGGACAGGTTTCCGTCAACATATCTTAAATTCAAAGATAATATCGCTATGGTCTTAAAACAGATTTCGATTTTAGCAGATACATTCTCGATTAGTTCTGATGGCATTCTGTCTTTTGCTTTTGTTTAATTTGTTACTTCTTTATTTCACTTATCTATTCGTTGTTGTATCTTCTCAGATGATTATTCTTCAACACAAATAAAAGGCAATAAGTACAGAACTACTCCATATCTCGATTGTATCTCTTAAGGTTTTCTAGGCCTTGGCTTGTGTTGTCCTCTACTTTCACTGAAAGTGATTTTGTGCACTTCCAAAATGCCTCGAATGAATCGAAAATTATAGCGGCTTGTTTTTTGTGATAGCCAACAGTAATTTAATTTCAAATAGATTTCCTACAATTATGGAGGACACTAACAGTAACGTATTACGCAGTAGTTTTCTAAAAACGCAAAACATGTTTTGGTGAAAAATTTCCCAGAAAAGAACTACACTTTTGAGACAATTTCGCTGAGAAATCTTATCTCAAATTTAGACTTTTTCCTTTAATTAAAAGAAAATTATGGAAATTTTGTAAGGATTCCAAGAACGCTGTTCTGAAATGGTTTTCATCTAAGGACCTTTACAACAACAGACATGCACCATAGCGAAATGTCTTTCGTTACCATTGAGATTTGAGAAGCTTCTTATGTACCTAGTCAAAAAAACCACACGTTTTATTCTATTTTCCAGGAATATATCGACTTACGCTCGTACTACACCGTTACTCTCTCGAAGATAAATTCAGTTTAGTAGGGAAGCTAAACCAAGCCATTGTGGGTCTGTTACTGGACCTTTTATCATCTACTACTACAGTTAATCGGTATTATTTCTTAGCAGTACTACACCAGAATTTTGTTTTGTTTGGTCATTTATTTAAATATAACACGACAACAATTTTTTTTTTCACCACATTATTAAAAAAAAAAAATTTAAACATTTTATGAATTTTTCTTCAACAAGTGGTTGTTGTTGCTGGCATTGGTGGCTGTCATAACGTCAACTTAGCATGGCCACCTGTTTTTTTCTAAATTAGGTTGAGGCTAGCTAACAGCCAAGTTGATATAATTCGCCCGTTCTTCAGCAGCTGTGCTAAAGAATAAGTATGTAGGGAGGGATTTTAAAAGAGATTACCATATACATACATCTAAATCCGTGTAAGATTAAATGTTTCAATAAAGTTCAAACACGGTAAAAAAAAAATTAATAGCAGATGATAAAAATAACTAACTAACTAGTAAGTAGGTAACTAATTAAAAGGAGACCCAATTCCGTCGGAATACACATCCGTTCAGATAACAATATTTAATTTGGCATTAGGATTCAAATGGAATGATATTCATTCCAACGAGAAATCAAGAATATATAATTGGCTTCATGCAGTTTTATGTTCCATTGCGCATATTTATTATAATTAGAAATCACTGCTTATGCATAGGTATCACTTACTGATGTATACATAATCAAATAGATTTCAGATAATCAATGGCCGTCTCTATTTTTAAAATAAAAGTACTGAGCGTGCCGTGCCGGAGTCATGTATAAATCTTAAATAAATTGGCAAGGAGTTGAGATTTTTTTTATAGTATGAAGGAAAAACGGGCTCCCGTTTATTTAGATGGTTTGGCTTGGTATAATAAATTTAATTCAATCTATATGTAGTAGTGAATTGGAGGAACTGTTCTAAGATTGAATAATGAAAAAATAATAATTTTTCTGATTGTTAACATTTGGGAGATAATGTCTGTTGATCATGGGAATGGCATCTCAAAATATAATCCGATTGTCCTTCATTGTAGAGTATCGATATAATGTCACATTTTGGGACAATAATAGCAATCTATGTGATTTCCGAAGGCTGTTAGTATTTATTTTAATCTACATATATCGAGCAAAACATCAGGAGTTCTAAAAGCTCTTAATCCTATATATTCATATATTATACAGTTTTGTTTCCACTGTTCTAATCGTACCAAAGCTGTCAGTGTTGAATCAACATGATACTAATACTTTTAGTCCAGTCAAATAAACCGAAAAAATGCTAAAAATCGCATTTAATTTGTTTCAGGCTACAATTTTGAGGGTGTGTAGGGTGGACTTGGGAGTATTGTCGCAAACATGCAACGTCCTAGGGCAAAAACAAAGGGGTGAAAGGCAATAAGAACTCTCTCCGAACGCGTGATAATCTATATGCCACGCGGATCGGAAGTGGTAAAATTTTTAAAAAATTTAAAAATTTATTTTATTCATAATATGATTCTAAAAAAAAAAGTGTACGTTGGCCGACCTCTATCTCGTAAGGGAAAACAAAAGAAGCTAATGTCGAATTCTTTTCAACGAGTTCTACACCAGTTCAGTGCAGCTTTACGTGTTTTTGTTTTTGTAATGCAACATGTTTTATGTACCGTGCTTTCCTATACATTTTCACTATATTTCATCAATAATGGCGGAACGATGTTCGTAATGGGAATATCTTGTATTCCATATACCTATATATCTTCCGGGGGCTAAGGATCAACCCACGGCATGCCATGATGGCATAGCGTCATATCGTGTCATATACAATGATTACTCAGCTGAGAGTTTTTGTTTGAGGAATCGTAGTCATTTGGTTCAGATAAATTTTTTTAAGTAATTTTGTTAGGAAAGGTATAAAAAATTTATTTCAGTTTGGAAGATAAGAAAGCAAGCTTAAGATTATCAGAATACTATTTTTCTGTATGAATAGTAGTTTAGGACGGAGGAGCTATTCAAATCAAACTTTTGTCAGATGTAATAAATTAATGGCATAGGCTAAATGGGTGGGATCTGGGATTGTTAGATGGTTAAAAATAAAAATTTTACATTATTTAAAAATTTGTTATTGACTTATATTATATTATATTATTAAGGTTTTTTTGTTTTTGGTAAATTCTAAAACAGAAAGCATCTATCTGCATTTGTCCGTTCCTTCCCAGCGGGAAATTTTCCAAGTGCTTCAGAAAAAAAACCAGAATCGAAGCGCTTATACCAGGATTATTGATTGCTTCCAAAAAAGTGCTTCTCTGGAAGCAATCTGAAGTAATTTGGAAGTAATTTCTGAATTTCCAACTGAACGCGAACGTAATTATGCAAGTTTTCCTGTGTTGACGCCGTACCATTACTTTCGGAGGAGTGTTTCATAGCAGTTCAGTTGCTTTTTTAGATCAGCGAAATATTTTTTGATAGAAAAGTAAAAAAGTGTTAGGTCTGCAAATAAAATTATAAAGTTTGCTGTTACAGAGCGGCGGCTATTACGTTTAAATTCAATTTTCTGTAATTAAAAGCAACGCTGATAATTATTTGTGGCCGACACTGCAGCTTAAAAATTCGCACAGAACTTCAAATTTGTTTCCCACAAAGTACTTTAAAAGCAATTAAAATGAAGCTAAAAGGAAGAGCTTACTTCTGCGGACATGCAATATTAAAATTTATATGAAACTGAAGCACAATCGAAGCGTTTTGTGTTTCCGTACCTACAATCGCTTGAAAAGGACTTTAAAGCGCTCTTGTCCCCGCTGCCTCGACAAATTCACGCTTCTCTTGGTTGTTAGCTCTTAAACCAAAATGTTGCACAATTGAAATAATCAGAGCAATGTCCAAATATACAGGGTGATTCAGATCAAGATACCTTCCGGTATACCATGCCATTCCTTGAGGTAAGATGATCAAAAAATTGTTCCACATACCCCCCCTTAGAAACCTTCCTTTAGGAGTTGTGGCCAGTTGAAGATTTCGCCAACATTAGTGAGAATAAATGAGTATAAGTTTTGAACCACCCTATAGATTTTGGTTATTGTTAGCTTATTAAATAGCCAAGAATAGTAGCTGTTGAAAAGTGTATTACTCTATATTTTTTAATTAAGCATCTTTAAATTATTCTCAAATATTTCCAAAATTTTGATATTTTTACACACAAAAGTTTTTGAAATAAATAACTGTATTTATGAAATTTGTGTGTAAAAAAATCAATGTTTTGGAAATATTTACGAATATTTTAAAGATGCTTAATCAAAACATACAGAGCAATACACCCTTCGACAGCTACTATTCTTGGCTATTTAATAAGCTAACAATAACCAAAATCTATAGGGTGGTTCAAAACTTATACTCATTTATTCTCACGAATATTGGCGAAATCTTCAACTGGCCACAACTCCTAAAGGATGGTTTCTAAGGGGGGGTATGTGGAAAAATTTTTTGATCATCTTACCTCAAGGAATCACATGGTATACCGGAAGGTATCTTGATCTGAATCATCCTGTATACATAGTGAAAAACGAATTTTTTGCATGGCAACCCTACGAAGGAGTTAGGCGATCTGTCCCATTTTCGAACTTAATTTTACAATTTTTTTAAAGGCAATAGGCAAAATGTCAGCTCTCTAAGTACCCGCGTTCTTGAGTTATCGTGAGGATGGACGGACGGATGGACAGGACGGACGAACGGACATGCAAAAATCAAAATAACTTTTAATTTTATGCATTTTCCTCTACCAGAATTATTTCTGTACATTACTGATTCAAATATTGTAAAAGATTTGAAATGCAGAAAAACTAAAACGACTGAAGTTGTCAATACAATTTTGCATTATGACTGTATTAAAATCCTTACTAATATTATGAAAATTCAAAAGTTTTCTATTAGAGGGCCATTAGCTCGTTTTAATACGACCGCTTTTTTGTGAGGCTTTCACATCTAGATGTAAGTTGTCTCAGATGCAGGTATGCTTTTCTCAAGAACAGCTTTTCATAACAGAACCTTCTTACTTCATGCAAGTATGATTACCTGAATCAAAGCAATTAATTAATGATTCTTTTAAATCAACAGCTATCAACTAAACTTAAGAAATTCTTATTGCTAAAAAAAAAATTCAAGGGAAATCTTAAAATAAAAACCAGTTGTTTCTAAAGGGCTTTCCAATAAGAGGTGTTATTTTGATATTCAAAGAAAAATGCCATTTTTTGAGATAAATGATCGGATATTTATTTCATTATAAAGAGGAAGATATGCCGTTAATAATGGAAAATAACATCAGCCAAATGACCACCACGACCACGCCTACGTTGAGGATAGGGAGGCTTTTCAACAATAACTCTTGGGTTTTCCGAGCCCCAGATGCGACAATTTTGCTTGTTGACGAAGCCATCGAGGTGGAAATGGGCCTCATCACTCAAGATGAGTTTTCGATGGAATTCCGGATCATTTTCATGCATTTCAAGGACCCAATCAGCAAAGACTCGACGTTGTTGATGATCGGCCGGCTTGAGTTCTTGTGTTAACTGAACTTTATAAGCCTTAAGACCCAAATCTTTATGCAAAATACTGTGTAATGACGTTTGTGGAATGCCTAATTCCAAAGAACGACGAGGAATGGACAAACCTGGGTTTTCTTCAACACTTTCGGCTACAGCAGCAATATTCTCGGCTTTTCTTGAGCGACGTACACGGGTTTTATTCTTCACATCACTAACTTGTCCCGACAGCTCGAATTTTTCTACCAATTTCTGTATTGCGGTCCGACAAGGTGCTTCACGACGACCCAAAAATGTTCGAGTTTTACGAACCATCTCTGCCACATTTTCACCATTTTTATAGTGAATTCGTGTATGGTTCCATTTTTATTAATGGCGTAGTTTCTACTTGTCAAATGTCAAAAAATGACAGCTTCAAAAGTGACATCTACCGAAATAGCGGGCTAATTAAAATAACACCTCTTATTGGAAAACTCTTTATATAAAAAGAAAATATAAATAATGTAATAATACTAGACATGTAAACATTTATTTAAAAATTTAAATATGAATCATTGTAATGAAAATGGGTTTTATTCACATTAATATGATTTCAGGATCCCATTTTAATTAATTTGAATTCATTAAATTTCGTTATTCGTGTACTCCTTTTTTTCCGAAATTACTCCGCTTTGGCAGCAAATTGTACTACTCTTGAAATATTCCAAACGACAGCACTACACCGGAGTTTTGATAATACAAAATCGTTTGCACAGATACTTAATTACTGTTTCTCACTATTATTAAGTATATGTAAATTTCTTTTTATCACTTCTTTAACGAAAAATTACTAGAAAACCACCTTACTATTTTTCGTAAATTAAAATAAATTCAGAAATATCAGAAATGAGGAACTGATACCAAATAAATAGCCCAGCCCCGTGTCTACAAAAGAAATTGCTTATCACATGTACACGAATTTCACACAGCAT
Organism: Dioctria rufipes; assembly: GCA_963924295.1. Classification (NCBI taxonomy): domain Eukaryota; kingdom Metazoa; phylum Arthropoda; class Insecta; order Diptera; family Asilidae; genus Dioctria; species Dioctria rufipes. The sequence goes on along the minus strand of OZ002744.1, from coordinate 49,081,662 downwards.
AGTCTATCCTTTTTGATATTTAATCTAAGCGAATGCCTCGTGTAGGATGAAAAGTGCAGAATACTTTCCATCTATAAAAGTAAGAAAAATATATTAATATTCAAGTTCAATTATATGAAGAATCTTACTCTCTGTTAATGATGTGCTTTCGATTTTGATGCGTTCATAAATGAAACGGCTCTCAGACTCTTTAATGTTTCCCTCGAATATTGAGTTCAATTAAAGCTCAAACGTTATTATGAATTAACACAATTTTTAATTTACTTACCTGTTTTCTTTCAAAATAAAAAAATTGCGTGTACCTTTTTTATCACGTAGAGCAGTTCACTAAAACTATACACAATACTTCACCATATTATTTCAAAAATTACTACTTAAAAAAAACGTATTCGTAAAATACATAGTTTGATTTCGCTATGTTATTAGTAGCACTAACACGATCTGGTAGAATTAATATTAAAATAATAAATTTCTTGTTGCAATAATAAGGGAACTAACTATACTGGAATCATATCAATTTATAATATTTTGTAGATTGCTTGTGACAATGAAATCAGATTAAAAACTTTCGCAATTTTGACAAGATTCTTGTTATTTGTAGAACAATTATAGGGGACATGTTTTTTAATTAAATGGATGTTTTTCGAATTTGTCAATCAACAAGACTTTCTTTTGATATTTATGGTAACCCTTGTTACTGTTGCTACTGTAAAATAAGATCTTGTACGGAAAATAATTTGTTAACACAGTTTTTATTTAGTTTTTTTTATAGTTTACAAGATTCTATAAGATTTGCTCCTCATATTTGACAAGAATGAAAGGATGTTAATGTTAAGAGTAGGGGCGACTAGGCCTCCAGGATCTTGCGGGCACGGCGACCATAATTAATCTATTGTACCTTCTCCTAAGGTGTTTAGGTAAAATCGAGTCTTTTAACGAGCTTGATTATTGCTCTTGGGGTGAGATTGCAAACATTATTTGGAAAGATAAGTTTTCCTCCAGTAATTTGTATCCTTAGACCTATAAGCGTTGGGCACTCACATATAACATGCATCGAGGTTTCATCTTCCTCTTCGTACACTCGACACAGTACACTGTCGGATTTGCCCAAGGTATATAGAATACAAGGTATTCCCATTACAAACCACGTTCCGCCATTAGTGATGACTTATCGTGAAAATGTATAGGAAAGCACGGTACAGAGAACACAATACTCTCCCTCCTATCTCTGTCTTTCCTATAAAAATATATATACATTAGTCACAGAATTACGTCACAGGCTATCAGCTGCAATGTGTCAAAATTTTAATGCGTTATGCTAAGTCTAATAAGTTGTCGCGTCTGGAGGAGAGAGGGGTTGAAGAATTTCTTCGCCTGCCTAATACCGGATGCGCACGCCAAAGGAGATTCAGTTGCCTGTTTTTCCACTTAAGCAGTTCCCCCCCAAAGTGGCTTTTTGGTAGGCCAAATGTCGGGTAGGAACCAGCACACGGATATTCAGCTCCGGTTTTAGCCAGTTCGTCCGCTTTTTAATTACCGTCCACTCCTTCGTGTCCAGGAACTCAAACCAAGGTTACTTGGTTGTCCCTAGACAGTAGTTGGAGTTTCGAGTAGTAGATCGAAACTAGTTTCGACTCAAAGACCTGAGGAAAGTGCTAAAAGCGCAGCTTGGCTGTCTGAATAGATTTGAAGTTCTTGCAGCGCTTTTTTAGGTTTTCCTGAGCCCCAACCTCTATAGCATAGACCTCAACCTAGAAAATAATGACATTTCATTCACGGTACAGAGAATATAATGCCAAAGTTAATTTAATGACAAGTTAGAATATAGAAAAGTTTTCCGATTGTTTTATATTTAAAATGTACATGGCTAGATGAAGAAAGAAAGAAGAAAAAAACACAAAAAAAAATCAAATAAATCACACGCAACGAAACAGAGTGACAAATGAATCAGTTTCGTATATAAATGAGAAGGGGTAGTTTGAGATTTTCGTTTCATAAAATTTTCAACTCCTTTGTGAAAAGAAGTTTTTCTGAATTTTTGAGGAAGTTTGTTCCAAAGTTGATATTGTAATTGTATATGCCCCAAAGTTGTTGCTATAATGCCATGATATTAGAAAAGCAAGTGCTTTTGTTCAAAATCGTTTTTCTGTCTACAGAAATTAAGTGGGTGTAACTCATGCTGGATTCTCTCATATTTTCGGGAAAAATGAGAATTTTATTTGACAGAAATTTTACATATCCTGAAAGGATAGCCAAAGCTAAATTTCTCTGTTTCTTAAGAAATTCAGGTAGTGTGACCCGATCTATATTATCATAAATAGTTTGAAAGGATTTTGAAGGTATTCAGAAAGATTTTATCAGTCGGGTAATCCTACATTCTCTTAATTTTTGTTTTAACTCCTTGTCTCAGTTGCACTATAATAATGCATAGCCAAGTTCTTTTCCCCCATTTATGCAAAAGACGAAAGTATATGACATTATTTGTTTCTTTCTAAAAAACAAGGAAAATTTCCAATTTTGTTCGGCTGTGTCCTATCTTCTTATTAGATTATCTTTGACCTTGTATTCGCTGTACCGTGTCTAGCATGATATACCATTTTATAGCAAATAACTAAAACGATTAATTTTATTTTATTTTTATCTTTTCCTATACGGGACTCGAACTCACAATTTTTAGAAGTTTTGAATGAAGGTCCCGGCTTTAAACCCCGGACGAGGCGGTTGTTTTTTCTCTTGTATTTAATAATTTAATTTAGAATCGTAAAAATAAAAATTTCTCTAAAATTCTTCTATTCAGACAAATTCACAAATCTCTTTGGTTTTTTTTTAAAAACAAAATTTTGCACTTGAAAGCGACACGTGCGAAAAAATTTAGAACAAAAATAAAAATCCACCAACGAAACGGTATCTTGGCCGTAAATATTTGTACAGTGGGCAGTCAAAAAGTAAATTTTTAATTTAGTCCGAAAAATTGTCGAAATTCGAACTTTATCAATTAAATGGCAACAGATAAAAGTTCCAGAGTTACATACAGACGACATACCGGAAAAAAATAAATGGATATATGCTAATATAAAAATTCAATCGTCAATCAATTAATTTTACACTGATGGAGGAAATCAAGAATTACATAAAGTAATAATTTTCGAAAAAAGTTAAAAATTGTTTAATAAGAAACTCCTATTTGTGTACAAATTTGAATAATAATAATAATAATAATTTATTTATTAGCAATATTATCGCTATACAATATCACCACCTATCTTTTACAAATATGCTTCTTTAAAATTTACAATATTGCACTATTTTTAATATATTGCACACAACCTTTTTTAAAACACTTAAAATTTTGTTCACTTTTTAATTCAGTTGGAAGTTCATTAAATTTCTTACCAGCGAATTCTGTGTACTCGATCTATTGTAAAATTGTAGTCTGAAGTTCTCCGATGCTCCTCTTAGATTATATGGTTGCGCCTCTGCTACCCACGTGATCATATTCCGGAACCAACCCATTTTTCATTTTGAATATAAAAAGCATTTAGCTCAATTCTTTGTTTAATATCAAGCCATAATAAAGAATTTAACATACTACTAATGGGAGTAAAGCGATTACAACGTAGAATTACACGCATTGCCTTATTTTGTAATTTTTGTAACCTGTTCAAATCACCTTGATTACATATAAACAATATTGTAGAGCAGTATTCAAATTGTGGTTTTATAATACTGTTATATATATTTATCGCGGTAGCCATCGTAACTTTCTTTCTAAGTCTCTTCAAAAATCCAATCTTTTTACCAATTTTTTTTAGAAATATAGTTTATATGTAATCTAAAATTTAACTTCTTATCAAAAACCACTCCTAAGTATTTATATTCATTCACACAATCTATTAGCTCACCATTCATTTCAACACACACATCCGTATTATTATTTATCGTCATAGTTTTTGTTTTACTTATATTCAGTTTCAATTTATTCATCATAACCATTCACACAATAATTCTAAATCTCGCTCAATTTTTATTTTCAATTCACTGGAGTCTTTCCCTGCTATATACAACAACGTATCGTCCGCAAAAAGTACTATCTTCGAGAATTTCAACACTGATTTAATGTCATTCACATATATAATAAACAAAATAGTTCCAAGCACTGATCCTTGTGGAACACCCATCGATACTTCAATTTTATCGGAAATTGTATTATTTATTTTGGTACTTTGATTTCTTCCATACAGGTAGCTATGAAACCATTGAAATTCCTTTCGACGAATTCCATATTTTGCTAATTTTTTTAATAATATGTCCCGGTCGACCGTTTCAAATGCTTTTCTTAGGTCTAAAAACACAGCCACAACACTATTTGAGGCTTCTATTTCTTCCTTCCATTGGCACACTACCCAATTAATCGCCGTTTCACAGGAATGTTGTCTCCTAAATCCAGATTGTTCCAATATAATCAAATTATTTGTTTCCAAGTAACTTTCTAACTGTTTTTGAACCACTTTTTCTAAAACCTTTTCATATATAAGCAATGTATTTATAGGTCTGAATTCTTCTGCTTTTTTTGTGTTCTTGACTTTCTGAACAGGGATAATAATTGATTCTTTCCATAAATTAGGGAATTCTCCACTCATCAACGATTTATTTATTATGTCAACCAAAGTAACACCCCAATTATTCCAGTTGTCTAATATCATGCCTATACTAATTGAATTAAAGTCCCGTTTTTTATTCATACTTTTACAGATATCTTTCACTTCATTATACTCCACTCTTTTAAAAAAAAAGTCATAGTCTACTTCTGTAATCATATCCGAATATGCTCTATGAGGTATGGATTCTTTTATGATCTGGACACTTTGAATAAAATATTTATTAAGTTTATCTACCATTTCATCAGGATGCTGGCATTCATAGTCACCAAATTGAATTTCCTTTATTTCCGATTTTGCTTCATTCAAGATAGAGCTTTTTATGATACGCCACATTTCCTTCTGATTATTAGCTTCATTAACTTTATTTATTATTTCATCATTTTTGGCTGCATTTATTCTATGCTTATATATATTTCTCACTTCTTTATATTTTATCCAATCATTTACGTCATTTGTTAATCTTGCACGTTGATATGCTGTTATTTTCCTCTCTTTTAACACCATTAATTCCTTGTTATACCACGAATTTGTTGTCTTTTTTGTATATGTATTTCTTTGCACTAAAAATTTCTTCATAACCTGCAGGATATTATTGTTAAAATTATCAACACAGTCATGCAAACTCTCAATAAGCATCACCCTTTCTAACTCTATGTTTCTCAACTCATTTGCGAGCTCGTTTTTTTTATACTTAAAAATCTCAAAACTATCATCTTTTTTTATATCGGAGTAATTATTTATTAATATGCTAATTTCTAAAGTTTCATGATCACTTATTTTTAGGCTGTTATTTACTGTTACATCAATATTATTCATTGCTGTAATAACGTAATCTATTAAGGTTTTTGATAAATCAGTTACCCTTGTAAATGTGCTCACTCAGCGTCGTGCCTAGGGGTGGGGCAAAGGGGCAGCTGCCCCAGGTGCCGTGCCGTGAAGGCGGTCGACAGACGTGCGTAATTTTTTTTTTAAATAAAATTAAAAAAAAATTGAATCTAGAAATTTGCATTGAAAAATGATCCGTCGAAAATAATTTAAAATCTATTCGACACACACAACGCAACAAAGCCCAATCTAACGTAGGTATTTATGACGTCTATATTACTATCTTGCTGTATGAGATTTATCCCTCTGGGAAAAAGAGCGCTCTGAGAAACCTCCTGAAGCACTTCCCTGCAAGCTCGTAGCGCTTCTTTTCCCTATTCCAGTCCATTGCTTTTTAACAAGGTATATCCGCAGAGGCAAGCATTTCAATGCTGTTCTTAAGAAGCGCTCTATGAGGCATGCTAAATTATGGATGGCGAAGTTTATCGATTTTTATGCCTAAATTATCAATAGTATCGCGAGGTCAGAGTATCGATTTTAATGCAACACTATGTACAGTCTGCTCTAGTAATAAGTCCGCTCTCAATTACAGATGAGTAACTCAGGTCTGAGTCGATTCAAAGATCCGGATATCTAAAGTGAGTCAAGTGATCCGGTTCCTACTTTTGCCACCAGACGGTTCTAAAAGACCCCATTGAATTTCACCACAATATTTCATATGAATGCGATGCTGTAGTGTAGGTTCATTTAGGAATCGGAACGAGCGAACGAACGTGACAATGTTTCTTCACGCAGCGGAAGCAACCCTTACATTGGGCCTCAATTTTTTTTTTTTAGAAATATACTAGAACTTTCTTCCTCAGGACACTTTTTACGCATTATTGGAAGCCGACGTTTACTCGTTTCAGTTACGTCAGGAAAGCGGAGTTTCTTAAATCTGAAAATTATTGATAATTATCTGCGATAGACAATGAACCAGGAACGTTTAGTAAGATTGACCACCATATCAATTGAAAGTGAATTATGTGATCGCATTGACTATCAGGAACTTATTGGAGACTTTGCAAAAGTAAAAGCACGAAAAATAAATTTTGAGTGAAGGCTATTTTTAATCAAATGGAAATTATAGTAGCTTGCTGTCAATAAATACGGTGGAAGAGACAAACCACCACCGGGTCCACTATCAATTATTTGTAAACGTTTTTTTTTTAATTCTGTATTAAAATATTTAATCGGAAAGGGATCTATTAAAGTAAGTATCGGAAAAGGCGGGTTCTCTCAGCTTGCCCCAGGTGTCCCAAGGCATGGTGCTGTGCTCACTCCTAGATTCAAAACAGTAACAGTTATAAAATAGGAACAACAAAGGTTGGACTATGTTTTCTTCACTCTCTCCTGCACTAACTTAAACAATTACATATCCAACGATTCATCTTTCTCAACCTCGTTTTCAACCAATCCATCAATCGATCGACGATTCATCTTACAGTAAAGTATGTACATGAATCGAAAAAAAAGTAAACTTAACGTCAGCATTTGAAATTCTGTAATCCTCCCAAATGGGCCACCAAAATCTTGTCAAACTTTCCCTTTGGGTTCACTTTCGTTAATTGGTAAGCCTGGATCGTACAAGGATGTACGATAAATAGTCCCGGAGGAGATAGAATTCTAGTGAAGATCAAAATCAGAGCTTGCAATATCAAAGTTTTCAACATTCCCAGGAAATTTCTCCTTGTTTATTGCCAGTTGGAAATTTACCTGAGATATTTACATCTCAAAATTTTAGAATAAATCAATAAAAGCATAAAATAATACATTTTTTTTCACTAATTTCCAGATACACCTTACCAATAAATTTTGAATTAAATCGATTATTTATTTCTTAATTTTTCAGATATGGCATTCATTTGGCAAAAACATTGACTCAACGTGTAATCGAAAGAGGATATCTGCCATTTGTAGTTATACGTCCGGAAAATGATGCGTCCCGTAATTTATATAGGAAACTTGGCTTCCAAAAAGCTTTTGAAACAGTACGTGCTACTTTGAGACCGTTAAAGAAAAATGGTAAAAAGATTGCTCAATACGATGAAGATATCGAGAATATGTTAGCTGAAAAATGTGAAATAAGTAACGGCAGAAATACTGAGGATTCCAGAGACGAGGGGATTAATGAGAATGATAAATAAATAAAAAATAAGAGAACAAAACACGAAACGCATATATAGAATTGTTATATCAAACAAAAAAAAAAAGCTTACCGATAGCTTAACTACTTCAATCTCTCTTTACTACTCCTCTTGAGATCACCTTCCACACCACTAATACTACAACAACTACTACTACTACTACTACTACTAGACATGCATATGCTTCATTAAAGAGCACAAACAAAAATTTCAACGCGCGATTGATAATTAATAAATAAAACTAGGATCAAAATTTTATAAAACATATTCAGATTTCTGCTTTAGGTTTTTGTACGCCACTCATATACGGCAAGGTTTTTATCTTTAACTTTTGACTATGTATTTAGTGGTATTCCGTTATATATTTTTTTTTTAAATATATTATTATTATTTAATTCTTATAAGGTAACGTTAACTAACAGTAAGATTTAAAATGATAAAAAGCAAGTTATACCAGCAAAAAAAAAGTGCTTATTTGTTTATACTTAGTCCCTAATTAGTTGCTACTGAATTAAAGATATTTACTTATTGCTACAAAGCCCACACATTCCTTAAAAAAAGGAAAAGATAATTATTTAAAAAAAACACACAAAAAGCAAACCTGTAATAACTTTTATTCCATGTATAATATAGAGAAGTGGGGGGGAGGGGCAGATTATATTATGCGGTAGTAGATATATGTATGTATGTTCTTTGTAATAGAAAAGGTCCAAAAATCGTGATGATTATACTTTTGTAGTGTGTAGGTTTATGAGAATAAATGCAGGTACGATATCACTTTATTTTTAATTTTAATATTTATTTTTATTTTCTATTAAGCTTTCAATCTAGTCATTAGCTAGAATGGAAAAAATTTTCAAATTTAATAAATGCAGTTTTCCTGATGTGTTGCTTGTTTTATTTGAAATTTTTCTCACACTTTCTCTTTCTCTCTTACCCTTTCTCCCTCTAGTAATAAGGTGAGAAGATTTTCGTAGAAAACAAAAGTATTTTGTTAGGAAATGTTCCATTTAGGCATATTTGACATGTATATAAATGGACTGCTCGTTGAACCAAAAATGCATGAAAGCAAATGGCACCACTTTCATATTCCTGTCACTTTCCGTGAAAGCATACTTTTCCACTGAACTGTAAAGATTGGGAACGAGAAATTGCTTGAGGTTCTACGGTATTTCCAAAACTGACAACTTGGTAATCAAAACTTTCTTACTAAAACAGCCTTGTGAAAAACACTTCCTTCGGCTCATAATTAAAATTTACTTTCTGAAATCATCAACATATATTGAAGAGAGCATCTTGTTCTGTTGATTGAAGCGTACTTTTTCTATGATAAATAGATGGTGCTATGATTTTATGTGTAAATATTTTTTAGGATTTCTTTGCTTGAACTTGAATGAAAATGAGTCACCAGATAAAACTAATTAAAGTGTTGATAAAACATCTACGTCCCCACATTAGTTTTTAAGTATTGCCAAATATTTGAAACAAAAACTTTGCTCTCTTCAAGTGTTCTTTTGCAAACTTGTGCGACTCTCGCCTCGCGGGGTCACAAAAGAACACAGCTATATAAAAAAAAACAAAAAACAGTTTACTGTACACAGCTTATGGCAGACGGGCATCTGAAATTTTGGCTTCAAATAAATTCAGAAAACATTAATTACAAAAAAAGATTTTTTTTCTAAGCCATATATTTCGAAAATTCTCGAACCATTATTATGACAGGTAAAAATCATTTAAATCAGTAGTAATCTATGATTTTTACGGATCCGTAGGACAGAACATGCATATAAGGTTTGTGATGTATATAAATAAACAAAATAAACAAAATAAACAAAAGATGAAGCCTTTTTTAATGAACTAAAAACTAAATTAAGCCACAAAAAAGTATCTTAAGGTAGAGATTCTTTGCTTTGACAATCAGCAAAATATTGTTTTACCGAAAGTTCCTTCTGGAGATGATATCTATCTACGACAACTGTTGAGTTACTAAATTCACATTTGACGGGGATTGTATTATTATCAAGGGTAATTTTTGGAGTTTGTTCTTATGAAAATTGTTTAATAATTCGGTTTTGTGTTTTGTGCACATGTGGATAAGTCTTAAAGTAAAAAAATTTAAAGTTTTTTTGGATACAAATCCAGAGTGCGGTAGGTGTCGCAGTAGAATGTTTTTTTTTTGTTTTGTTTTTTTTTTTAATCTTCCCTAGCGTACCCCTACCAGTCACAGCAAAATAATTTGAAAAAAAACGAATTTTAAAATTACAGTGAAAACTCCTATAACGAGACTTAAAGAACCGAGTAATTTCCTTCGATATAGAGATGGACAAAATAAATTTATTTGCTTAAAGGGAAATGAAATAGACTAACATAAAATTAGTTAAGGCACTTTCACATCAAAAACTGAATAAAGGCACTTTCACATAAAAAAAATAAAAACTCAATTTATTCCTTTTTAAAACAAGATTTTTACTCCAATGATTAATGAAATCATGGAAAATAGAGTAAACTAATAATTTTACTAATAAAATAGTGTATATATATTTCAGATTTTTAAGAAAAACACTACTATTATATTTTATGGGCCGAAATTTTCGGGCGAAAAGTTTTTCGGCCGATAAAACAATCAAGTTGTGTTTTTCTTAAAAATCAGAGATAAGGATACTATTTTATTAGTAAAATTATTAGTTTATCCTATTTGCCATGATTTTATTAATAATTGGAGCAAAGATTTTGTTTTAAAGTGGAGTAAATTGAGTTTTTCGGTTCTTGTTTTTGATGTGAAAGTGCCTTTTAATTAAAATAAAATACAATCTATGACTTGAAATAATCCGTTATCTTTGCCTCCACTTTTTTGCTGTGTCAATATTTGGCTTGCACTATTCTATATATTTTTGACATATCTTGAAGTGCCCTATGATCGGCTTCGATAAACAAAAAGAATTTCTCTAATAGTTTGGCCACATCCAGAGCTTTTTGGATGCTAGGTGGTTGGGGCTCATCGGATTACTCCTCTTGTTCGTCCTCCTTTTGCTCCTCCTCGTCTTTAGTTGCTGCTTTGAGGATTTCCTCGTCAGTCAGCTCCACGGTTGTGGCTAGTTCTTCATCAACTGAAACAAAGCTCCTCCTCAGGAGTGAAGGCGACTGTCGTGAAGAGCTATTTAATCAATTTTAAACTTTAAAATTTTGTCTGGCGCCATTTTGTAAAAAAAATTCCAGCTTCATCGGCATTAAAATTGTTGTCGGGGGAGTACTTCTCCTTCAACTTTGGCCACACTTTCTTTAGCCATGCGTTGGTGATGTTCATGTTTACATTGTTTATAGTTTATTCCAAGACGCTGTTTGATTGGCTTGGACGTGAAGTCCAGACTGCCAGCATGAGCTGACAGATCACTCAGTAGACAGCGTTGAAATGCATGGCGGCAGGTTAGCTTGCCTCGGCTATTGCTGGAGAGTGTGTGAGCCGCAACACATCCGGTCCAGAAGGGACGTTTACATCCCTTACCATTACCTCCTGAGAAGGCGCAGATGTTCTGCCTTCTTTCTGCTTGGCCCATCCACCCAACGACACTGAGGGCAGAGAATTTTTCAGTGTCCCTATTAATGATCTGAAGGGGAGAGTCGAGCGGACCTAATCAATCCTCATCTCACGAGGGCTCCAGGAGAGATGAGGAAAAATAAAGACCTTCAGAACTTCATTACGTTACAAGACTTTAATACTCCAATACACAAAAAACCTTCAGAGCTTCATTACGTTACAAGACTTTAATACTCCAATACACAAAAAAATGTCTGAGTTATTTTGAGATATACGTATTATTTTAATTAATATGTAGGCCCCAGTCAAATAACCTGATAGTTCCCTAAAGACAAATCTACATAATTTATTGACAAATGAAATTAAAATTTGTCGTTCGAAATAATAAATTCACATAAATAGGTACTTAGTAAGCATATTATACAGATGTCAGTATGTATACAGGGTGTTCCGTAAATCCACGTCAAGCCGGAATCGGGTGATAGACCAAATCACAACACCTGTACCAGAAAAATATAAAAAAAATCTAAGTCATGTATTTTTCAAATTATTGACATTTCTTTTTTTTTCGAGAAAATGTACACCCTGTGATTGTTTTTTAGCTCCTGTACCCAAAGCTTCCGTAACTTTAAGACTGCAGTTTGAGTGAGACGGAGAGTCATTGCATGAAATGTGAGTGAGCAAGATAGTGATTCTAGCTCGTCAAATCATTGAGTTTTTACAAATGTGCATCGTCTACTGTCCACAGAGGGCCGAATTCCAAACCAAGTACATGGTGAAGGACGAGTTCCTTACCTTACTAGGACGTAGTAGTTCAAGCAGTTGAAGAAGGCCCAAGTACTTCGGTACGTTCAATCCAGGAAAGTACTGAGTGCCTAAAAGTATAGCTCACGGAATTTTACAAAAACATGAGCTCCAGAATTACGGAAGCAGTTGAATTTGTCAACAATGGAAGATTTGTCCGTCTGATAACCCAATCCTTTTTAAGAAGATGTCGAACTTGTACTGCAGCTCAAGGAAGGCAGTTTGCACAAAAACTTTAACTGACTATAATGAAAAAAAAATGTGCTACGCCAGTTTGGTAAGTAACTTTAAAAGTTGACGCAATTAATAAGGATTCTAAAATGGTATAACATTTGTTACACTATTTCTTAGATTACGGAAAAAAAATTTTTTTCTTCAAGAAACCCAGTTTCGAAAAATTTCTTTTCACCTACTAAAAATGATTCTACTGTACCCAAAGCTTGCCGCAAGACCGTAACTTTACGATTCTAATTTGAGTGAGACGGAGAGTCATTACATGAAGTGTGAGTGAGACATGACGCTTTCAAGTTAGAGATCTTAACTTTTTGTTGAATTTAGGACAAATTTTCTTAAGTTTAAAATTAAACACCAATTATTTGGATGATAAGATTTATTATTTACAAAAGATGTGCAAACTGCCTTCCATGAGCTGCAATACAAGTTCGACATCTTAAAAAGGGTCTGGTTATCAGACGGACAAATCTTCCATTGTTGACAAATTCAACTGCTTCCGTAATTCTGGAGCTCATGTTTTTGTAAAATTCCGTGAGCTATACTTTTAGGCACTCCGTACTTTCCTGGATTGAACGTACCGAAGTACTTGGGCCTTGTTCAACTGCTTGAACTACTACGTCCTAGTAAGGTGAGGAATTCTTCCTTCACCATGTACTTGGTTTGGAATTCGGCCCTCTGTAGAGGGTAGACGATGCACATTTGTAAAAACTCAATGATTTGACGACCTAGAATCACTACATATTTTGCTCACTCACATTTCATGCAATGACTCTCCGTCTCACTCAAACTACAGTCTTAAAGTTACGGAAGCTTTGGGTATAGGAGCTAAAAAACAATCATAGGGTGTACATTTTCTCGAAAACAAAAGAAATGTCTATAATTTGAAAAATACAAGAACTAGATTTTTTTTTATATTTTTCTGGTAACTGTTGTGATTTGGTCTATCACCCGATTCCGGCTTGACGTCGACTTACGGGACACCCTGTATATGTATATTATGAAATTCTCAAGTAACAAAATTTAAAAAATTTTAATTAACGAAATTGGTAACTTTGTACTTCATTAATTTTTAGAACTGAAAAATAGAATGAAGAAGCGAAATGACTTAAAACACTATCGAATCTTTTGATAAGGATGCAATACCGCTGGTTAGTGAAAAATAACAAGCGAACTAAAATGTTTTCCTAGATGCGTAGTCCTTTTTTTGTATAAACGAATTTTAACTATATTTTGCTTGTGCGCATATTATAATTAGTACAAGAATGTCATTGATTGGATATTGCATCTATATTAACAACATGTATTATTAATAGGATAAAGTTTCGATAATTCACATCGTGTCATAAAATATAATTATATAAGATTATTTGCGAGCATCTGATTGAGAATATAGTGATAAGACAAGGTAATGAAAATGTTACTCACGTTTTGACCTTTCTCTCGAAGGAGCTCCCTGGAGGCTACATGACAATAATAGCTGAAATCAAGAAGTTATATAGGTCGGGCATTATTTAACAATGACATCGTTATAATCTCTCCTAGCGTTATTGCAATAATTGTACATTTTTTTTTTGTTCCTTTTTTTTTTGTTTGAGTTTGAGTGCTAAAGACACTCTTTTTATCTCGCTGATCTCAATCTAAACGGTTTCAATACAAATTATGTAGTTTTGTGATCTTTTCTGCAGTCATTTTCCTCTTCAAAGTGTGGAATTTTATAACTGTATAGTCGGCTGCATCAAAAATTCTCGATGTTCTGATATATCAGTGTACAATACCGTGCTTTCCGATTAGAATACATGAAACCACCTTCGACATTCTTGAATTTATTTCGACTACCAACTAAAGACATACACCAATTGGTTAAAAGCATTGATGCAAAAGTATGAATAGGTCCAGTAATTCATTATTACAAGAAATTGTGTTATTTGTAAATTTACACAGAATTTGGAAATGGTCTGTCCGGTGTTCCAAGCATACTCTCAAAAATTTTATATGCTGCTTTGCAAGGAGCTCTAGTTCCCTACAGTTCACCAATATTAAAAAACAGGTCGAAACCTTAATAATTTAATTAAGTGCAAGATAAGTAGAAAATAGTGGGATAAAACGCCAACCTTTATGACGCTGGTTTTTAAAGGAAATGAACGGCACATTTTTTTAACCTCTCGAACTGGAAGAATATGAGAAGACAATTCCGTATTCCCAGAATGCAAGACAAACTTCGTTCCCTTCTTTTTCCTCTGTCACCAAACTTAGCTATATGGAAGCGCTCCTCTGTGTCAATTAACTGGCGTTCGGTTGTCCGAATCAGGTCGCACCTTCCACATAGGCAATAGCTTACATGTAGCAGGCTATTGCTACGACCATAACAAGGCTCGATCCAGGCCACTGACATATATGTAATAAGAATGGGCTGAGTGTTCTTGCTTCAAAAATGGCACGTAGTCTTGGTCCCCATCTCCAATGGAAATTTCTCCAAACTATTCCGTGCATTCAAGGCCTGCGCCAGATACGCTTTTGGTTTCAAACGAGGTTCACATGTCCCCCACAGCTCCTTGAAATGCTTCTTCCGTGCACATCTGCGAACATGTATGAACTTGGTGCTGACAAGCTTATTTTTAAGACTAAACATGGACTATTGTCAAACTATATTACTAGACGTTTTAGTTGGAGCGCTCTGAACAACCACAGAACTGTCCTTCCTATAGTTCGCACGCACTTTGGCGGAAAAACTGTATTTCTTAACGGGGCCGTTCTATGGAACCGTATGTCTGAGGAAGCTAGATGCGCTGCGACACTGAATTCACTCAAGTCCGAAGCTCTGGACTTCCTGGCGACAGCTGTATGGGGGTTATCCGACATGCTCTCCTGCGCTGTTCTGTACTTTTTGTACATTTTCAGCATTCTCTCCATTTCTACACTTCTCACACCAGTTGCTTCACAGCTGTTATGGGATTAGATATGTTTTCTGTTATCCATCATTCAGAAGCTTTGATTATCTGTATAGAGCTTTTTATTTTATTTTTTTGGTTTAAATATCTATACTCAACCCCATACTAATCAATTTATTCAAACTAATCTTTAATTCATCTAATTCTAAATTTGTTGTACATTTAGGCTCCTAGTTGTATCCTATTTTCATTGTATTTCATTTTTGCTTTCTATGTATTCACTATACTGTATTTTAGACTAATGTTACTTATAATCTCTGTTATCTTTTATGATTTGTTTTGCTATAGTGTAAATCTACTATGTAACTTTCTAAGATGTGCCCAGCGCTATGCGTGCCTTTGGCACGGGTACTCAAATAAATGTCAAAATATACGACAAAATGAAATGAACTTATCTGCTGGTTTTTTGTTTTCATTCAGCTCAGCAAGCCTTAAATTACGCAAAATGAACCGAAAATGACAATTTACATTACAAAATCGACAATTGATTAAATGGATAGTGTCCACAAAGAAAATGGTAATGATGTTTGCAAGTTAGAAAAAATTAGTAGTAAAATGCATGGCGTTTGATTGAGGTATACGGTGATTATTCAAGTATTCATTCATAATATCCAGAAATGAGACAGAAAGTCTTCGAATATTTATAACATTCAAGTTAATATCACAAGCAATAAAAATAAAATCCCTAGTTTCCTATAGTGTTAGGTATCTTAAAGTCTCACTCGTGACCCAAGCCGAGTTTTCAAAATTACAAACAGAATATCTTTCAAAAGCTAACGTATTTAAAAATGTTTTTAAGTGGCGTGTAATCTTGCACTGCACCACTGAATGTAGTTCTATTCTATCAAAAGGGGTCGCTAATCTCACTAGAATGTGTATTTTTTAGTTTTATTGAGCTTATATGGCCAAGTGTCCTGTTTTTCCTTCCTTATTTTTTCTTTCGTTTTAACTTGTTTTACATGCGTTTATCATTATTTTTTTTTAAA
The DNA here is from genome assembly GCA_963924295.1 of Dioctria rufipes. NCBI lineage: Eukaryota > Metazoa > Arthropoda > Insecta > Diptera > Asilidae > Dioctria > Dioctria rufipes. The sequence goes on along the minus strand of OZ002744.1, from coordinate 49,065,483 downwards.
GCGCAAATATAATGTTTGACACTTGTACGAGGAAGCTACCAAATTTTGAAAATAAAATTCGTTGGTTGTGTGAGGCGCTATTTTGTAACAGCAGTGCAGTGAACTGAATAGCGCGCACAAAAGAACACAGTTAATAATTATAAAATTTTAAAAACTAATAGATGATTCATACCGATGAGTACCATTGCTATTGTCAGAGGTAGTGCAAAAAATTGTAACAGGCCAAAAGAAAAACAAAATACTTTCAAAATGTTTCTCCATTGTTAATGAGGATTATATGAAAACGATTTCTCAATAAGTTAATAAGAGATCGAAAGGATTTTGTTCATCTCATTCAATAAGACGAAACTTATATTTATTATAACAATGATTAAGGCTTATTTTTAGATTTATGTAAAAAACATATATTTTTGAATATCAACTTTTGACCAACTACGAAATTGTACGCTTTCTGAGAACTCACCAGCTTCAAACATTTCGGTTTCGACAACTCAACTTTTTTACTTATTGCACTCAAGTAAGAAGTTTACTAACCACCAGCTAAATTTAAAATTAAATTTTTAATATACAATTTGTTTTTAATAAATCAACATTGTTGCAATAAGTTTATTTTATTCTTAAAAATTTTAATCCTATTTCAATTATCAATTGAAATCTAATTGAATACAAAAAAAAAAAAAAATCACTAAAGTTGCAATCATAAAGATGAGTGCAAAAACTAATTTGTTTGATCACCAGTCCCTGCCGTCTCCCAATTCTCATCTAATTTTTTTAGTCTCTGCCTAAATCTATCCGCTATATACTGCCAGTATTTTTTTCTTATGATATCATGCTCCAAACACATTATCTCACATAAATCAAAAACTTTTTCAGATAGTGCCTGTCTGTCATCCCTATCTTTTTGTAAACATTTCTCTTCATATAAATCTATCAGAAATACTAACAAGAATGGAGATCTTGTGCCGTTATTATACAGCTCTTCCGCAAAATCCACAACCTAGAAAGGAAAATTAAGTATTGATATAAAATAAAAAAACAAAAAAAAAA